>BJKM01000136.1:545000-1035000 GCA_015082035.1 Chaenogobius annularis
TATTTTTGATGCCTAGAGGTGGTACTTTCTGATCTGAGTTTGAATTTTAAAAAAAATCCTTATTTTAAATTTTGACCTTTTACTTCATGTACACTTTTGTACGAAAGTGTTACATAATTGTTTCCAATGCAGTTTCTTTTTTTCCCCTACTATTTATTTCTTTAAACATACAGCAACAAAAAATTTCATAAAACTGACCTATGTATAGAAAAATATGAAATAATAATAGTAATAATAAAAATAAAAAAAATGTGCATGTAAGCAGGTTGGTAGCATCAAAAAGGAAAGGGGGTTTAAAGCATATTATAGCAAAAAGTCCCATTTTGTCCATTGTTTGTTGAATTTGTCTATTATCCAGTTGAATCCGGCAGTTATTTTTTCCATTGTGCGTATGCCAGTTATGATGGGCTTCAGGGCTGTTTTGGCGACGGACAACCACTCGACCACACAGGAGTAACACCAGAGCCTCAATAGAAAACATTACTACCTGTAGGAGTGTTTAGCTTGTATGACGTAGCACGACACGTTTTTGATTTGCCACATATTTGAACAGCACAAATTATATACATTATTATAGTCCAATATTACATATACATATTGAATTTCAGAAAGTAGAGCTGAAAGTTTGACATTGTCTAACAATAACTCTCTCAAACACATAAACAACAACCGTCCATTTAAATGCCTGCTCCATCTACAAATGTCATAATCCATTTTCCGTTTTTATTGGTTTGCCTCATTAAAACTAATGGGATAGAATGTTTACTTTGTGTGCAGTTTCCAAACCTGTCCATGTAGACTTTTCCATTGCTCCTTCCAACCCAACCTCTCCATCCTGGTCCAGTTCAGCTTTAGACCATCTTTAAGCCCAAGAAACCAACTCTACTCGACAGCTGTTTTCTGTCACAATGCTAATGTCAAGGGTCACGACCTTCTTTCAGAGCCTCTCCGCAAAAAAATGACATCACCGTCCCAGCCGTCCGTCCCACCCCCACCCCTCCCACCTCCAAGCCTCCTCCCCCTCGCTCGCATTATGTCATCTTTTCTAAATCTTCTCCACTTATCTGATAATAATAATCTTGCACTCTTTGACAGCTCTTGATTATACAATGAAAGTGTGTCCAGGAAAATGTCTGCATCGTCTGTCATTACGGCGAACCGGAGCGAGTTTGCATTTCACCGCAGCCCCCTTGAATGCATCGCGCAGTTGCTGGAAAGAGCAATGTAGTTTGATATTGCTTTGTTTTACACTGCAGGCTTAAAGAGGCATGAGAAAGGGGCTTATCGGAGTGTGCTGTTGGCCCCGTGTTTGCAGTGTCACGCTCCATTTCCACATGAAAACCACCACGTCACGACTGTTACTGTATGTCAGCAGAACAGTCACTGAGACCAGAAAGTTCCAAACATTGTAATTACATTTATGAGCTGATGAATTTTCCATCTCTGTTATTTGATGTAACAATATCCAAATATCATGGTACAGTATTACCACATGATATTAACTTGACTGTACATTATTTATTACGGCATTGTCACTGATTAAAAAGTGATCATTATTTTCATATTTCAAAAAGAGTTAAGACCAAAAGATTTTGTTTAATTGTGCCCCACACATAAAGTGATATTACATTATAGCAATTAGTATTAACCTACTTTACAAATGAACACATAAAAAGTATTTGTAATTCAGTCTATTACTCTTCTTTTTTATAATATATATTATATATATATATATATATATATATATATATATATATATATATATATATATATATATATAATATATATATAAATAAAAAAGAGTTCAGCTTGAAGAAAAAACAAATATTCCCTTAGCTTTTTATCTTACTTTTTCATTTTTTGTGTCAAAAACATTGCTTTTTTTGAAGTCTTGCTGCCAAGATAATGCCTTATGCCTCAAGATGTCAGCAAAGACGGTGCAAATGGTTTTGTGAATTGTGTGGATCAGGCTGAGTCTTTGACATTTTGTATATTGTTTATCGCTTAGAGATACAAGCTTTTTGTGGCTGTTATCGCTAAAATGAAAATCCTTGTTACAAAATCAGATACTTTAACATTGAAAGATAAGTCAAGTGCCTCTTGGTTATTACAATGTAAACATTTATTTCACATGTATTGTTCCTATGAAAATCTACTGCATACACTATTATTTGGAGACGGCATATATCAAACTTTGGTGTATCTTATTAATGCACGTACAAGAAACCAAAACCCATTATTCGTTGTGAAATAATAATGATTTATTTATTGATGAAGGACATAGAGGAGGGTGTGTCAGGTCTCCACGGTGAACAGGGTCGGGTGCACATTACCAAAAGTAAATTCACATTGAGGCCATATTTATTCCAGTCAAATGACTCATAACTGATGCTATTACATCGGTGTGTGTGAGCCTCCAGAGTGCACAGTGCTGAGTTCTAGTCTCCATGTGGTCACCATTGACAGACGTGAATCATTTATAAGTATGACTGCATCGTGTCCTGTTATTCTTACACTCAAGACAAGACATGACTGGTTTTAAATCACAATTTTTTTAGACTGAGCAGTTGTTTTAGGCTATTATGCTATTAAATAATGTACAGTGTCTGTTTGTGAAAAACCCATTAAAGGTCTGTATTTCCATGCGAATAAATTTGCGTCCACACTCAATCTACTGATGTCAAAAAAGCCTTTTTAACTGTCATTTAGCAATGAGGCCGTCATGCTAACATATCTGTGTTCATAGTAGTCACAATCTGAGTGCAGAAATACCTAGAACAAGTCAGTGATAGTTTATGTTCCAGGTTAGCCTTTATTGTCCCTATTTGGAAATGTGTCCTCTGCATTTGACCCATTCTTCAACCAGTTCCACTGGGGCAACTGTCAAGAGCAGTGATTACTACAGTGCCGCGCCTGGGAACCAGATCTTGTGCTAGGTCAAGATTTTACATACGGTGCATGTTTTAGGTTGATGGGGGAAATTGGAGCCTGGAGAAAACCCACCAAGACACGGGGAGAAACATGCAAACTCCATGCAAATGCCCAGGGCGGCCTGAGAGTGGAGCCTATGATCTTATTATGAGGCATGATCTATGGCCACTCAGCCACTGTGCATCCATTATGTGTGCGCAAGACTTCCACAAGCTATCAATAAGTGAAAAGTTGCAACGGAATGATTTCTGAGCAAAAAAAACCCCCCAAAAAATCTTTATTTTATAGTAGATAGAGTAAATATAGTATGGTATAGTCATATCAGATCACCTCCCATTTTCTATGTAAAACAAATCTATCAGAGGGGAAGAACTCCATCCAGTGGTGCAATGGAGAGTGAAGGAAGTGGAAAGCTAGCACAAGCGTCTAAGAAGTGAAGGCAATTTTTTTAATCATCTTCCATTTGTTACCTTAACACTTCAGTATGGCTGCATTCACTGCACAGATGGGGCAGTACATTATTACCATTACGTGCAGGCTGTATCATAAAGTTGTCCACACACTGTTAAAACCCTGGTCGCTGCTTGTTACTTTGAGCGCCTATAAAGGGGTCTCGATTGAACAAACCCTGGTCAAGGACAGTGTGTCTGCTAGTGGCTTTGTTATGGGAGCGCTGGAGACAGCCTTATCGTTGTGTCTCCATTAATTCCACTTGATTTTAGCTGCGCGGTGATAAGTGGCAGCGTCTGCCTGTCTCTGTCTCACAAATCACTGCGCTGTGTTTCAGATAAAAAGCGAGGAGCTGTGGGAGGGTTGTGCGTGTTCTCAGGAGGTGACAGAAAGGATAGTGACGGAAGAGACCACTCCTCACTTCAAAGTAGCAAGGTAGCATGTTGGATGAAAAGAGAGCAGAAGGACATTTAATTCAGATAGAGGGTCTTTTGTGAGCAAGTCATTTCAACCTTAAGGCTATAGTGTTTATGGCGGTAACCCCAAACGAGGAGACCATCATTAAAATAGAAATATTGTCCTTGCTATATTTTAATAGTAGCTAACTCTTTTTTTAGTGGTGGGAGTGTTTGCTCCGACACCCAATGATTTCTTACTGTTGTTGTGTCCTTGGGCAAAACACTGAACGCGTCTTGCTTATGGTTGAATGGGACGTGTGAATGAGTGACTGACAGTGGCTAGAGGGGCTGTACAGAATGTGCAGATTGGCACCCACTTTTGTCAGTCTACCCCAGGGCAGCTGTGTGTACAGAAGTAACTTACCAGAATCGAGTGTAGAGCGAATAATGAATTCAAGGAGTGAAACATCATACTATATTTATATACTTTTATTACTGTCAAAGATTTCAATGACTGTTGTTTATTTGTTTATTATTTGCCTTCTCTTCGCGCACACAGTCGTCTCATTTTTACCCTAAGAGCTGCTTGTACAATATACTGTCCTGGGGAAATACAGGTTTAACTTTTTTTACATGAAAGAAATTAGGTACAGCCCCTTTAAGCTGTGTACACAATAAACAATTGCCAAAACATATGCTACAGTAAATGGCACACGCATAACTACTGAATTGTGTGACTGGATAAATGCCTTTCACCAGAGCATCTAAATCAGGCTTCTGCACTGTCAGCTGGTTTCTGCTTTGTAACCTGGAAAAACCCCAGGCTGCTCGCTCTTGCTGTGCTATGATAACAGCGTGTAACAAGTTTTGCATACATGCATATGGACTCACCCTGAGAACATCCTCTGAGCCCGAGTTAGTCAGGGCTGCATATCTGAACCAAGAGAAAACGGGAAAAAGCTTTTACATTTTCAAGGACGCAGAAGGAGTTAGGGCTGTGGGGAGGAAGTTTCTCACACTTAGATTGTGGAGGACCTTGCTACAGCATCGTACTGATGGCTATTAATAGAAGTGTTTAAAGTTAGTTGTCATTGTTGTTATTTCATTTCACCTGAAAGATTTGACCTTTGATAAGATTTAGTTATTATGTAAGATCCTTTTTCTTTTTTTTTCCTCCTACTTTTTGCACACCAAAAGTTGAAGCATGAATTTCCATGCTAGAAGAGTCACTCTGCCGGCCATCACTCCACTGTGTCTGCAGAAACGGGTAAGAATCTTTGCATGGATAAAAATTATACTTTCTTTTACTTTGGATATTTATAGTTTAAATGTTATTTGCTGTCAATCTAGGCTTAGTTACCCCTCACTAATTGGTAAGTTAATGTTCACTGCTATTGATTGAAAGTTCTATTAACAATTATAAGTTAACATAAATAAATAATATCTGTTTTTTGTTAAACTTGGAGAAATGAATGGGTCATTATTGGGACTTTAGTTGATTTGGTATTATAAATTCCAATCTTGTAGTGACCTTGTGCTCTGCTCTTAGTGCCCATACAGTATATTCTCATTATAATCAGCACAAAATCAACACAAATATCATCTTTCCAATATGATAAAACGTCATCTTCACATCAAAATGTTGTATTTTGTGCTTTAAAAGTTGTGTTTGTGAAGTTCTGGTGTATTATTTTTAATGTCAGTTATATAACCTATTATATGATGGCAAATGATATTTATACCACGATAAAAGGTTTAGGCCGTATCACCCTGCCCTTGCTAATTGCGAGATACTGAAAAAATTCTTCTTGTATGTTCAAAGAAGTGGTATAAGATGCTTTACAAGTGTCTTAATCATTACACTTTTGAAGTCTGACTTTGTTTTGATTCCAAGTCAAAACATTTGAAATCTGTAATTTGCAGGACTGGAATAATGCCTTGGAGGAGGTCAGGCCATAGAAAACACCTTACCCTTAAATTGTACTTAGCCAACAGTATCATAATTACATCTTCAACTCTTGCCAATAACAGAAATAATAGAATTTATTGTGTGTGAGATGTAGAAAAGGAATGCAAATGTGTAATACACTTTCAAACTAAACCCTAATTGACAGTAGTTACAGCCTTGTTTACTTTGGCACTGGTTCTCGTCACCTTGTTTGTCACGCTGACAGTCACAGCACTTGTCCACATGAAACGTAAACGATCCCAGCGGGTCAAATACACAATGTTGTGTCAAACTGTCTGACAAATATAGAACCTACTTGTCACGGTTGGTTACATGAGCACGCATCTGTACCGACTGCTATGCCGGCTTCTGCAAAACTACTGGCTCCTTTCACTTTGCAAAGTAGTTCTTGGCTTCGTCGCTGTTTGATAACATTTGCCTGCCATAGTATTTCATCATCCTGGACTTTATTCCTTCCAGATGTTGCTGTTGTATCTTTGGCAACTTAAACAGCAAATATATTACTTCTAGGTTGGAGGACAGCGCTCCGTGTACCCTCCTCCAATGTTAAAGTCGCAGCTGGGAGTTCTGTTCAAGGCGAAAGCGGAGTAGTCTAAGAGGGAAAAAGCTCGACTCGTCCCGTCCTTGAGATAAGACGCTCTAATAGGGTACTTTATGTTTAACAAGGCTATATTTAGAGCTCCATCCCTGGCTAAAGCGTCTTGTCTTTTACCCACAGCACATGATCATCATGTTCCTCATCCCTCACAGCACTGCCTCGACCTCATATACACATGATGTGTCCTTGGCGTCGCTGGTCTAACGCTGTAGTAGTGGCTCTTGTGTTGGAACTTGTCATTATGCATTCACAGTGTTGAATTTGTGTCCGTTATCAAATCTCGCAATAAGGTGATGTCCTTACCAAGACGAGCTCCAGTTCTGGAGATAGTTTGAGGACTTGCTTCACAGCAGCTGCCAGGTGCACAGTATTTTGTCTTGTGTGTCTAAATACATATTTGGGTGCATCTCTTCACGTCTTCTGTGTCTTGCACCTGTTTGTTTTGCACTCCAGTGGAACAGAAAGTAATGTTCCTGAAATGAATAGTAGTCATTAACAATATTTATCCAAAGTCAGAGACTGAAAGTACAGTATGAGGTGGTAAATACTTCTCTTTATCCTCTGATAAAAGCACATCTGTGAAACTGACCAAGATTTGTACTATAAGACTTTTTACACGTTAATACCTACTTAATTTAATCTTTTTTGTATAAATGATTCTTTTTTTATGCAATCCTGTGAGCTTGTGTCTTTTGAGCATTGTTTTGTCAGATATTTGTTCTGATCACAGATATACTTTGCCAGCTCCATGCCATGCCCATTTTAGTCAACTAATCCATGCTCAAGGCTTGTCTTTAGTCGACACAAATTGTTTCTTTAGTAGATTACATCCCTACTTCTCGCCTCACACCGAGAATGTCCCGGATTTGACTTCCAGGAGGCAGAGCTGGCATGTTTGCCTGTCTGGGTGGGTTTCCTCTGGGCTCTAAGGTTTCCTCATCAACCCAAAACACGCACAATTAGAAAAAAATCCTCCAGCTAAGATCGTCCTCACCATGCCGAGCTCAAGATCTGGAAATGGGTTGACGACTTGCTTCACAGCAGCTGCAAGGTGCACAGTATTTTGTCTTGTGTGTCTAAATACATATTTGGGTGCATCTCTTCAAGCCTTCTGTGTCTTGCACCTGTTTGTTTTGCACTCCAGTGGAACAGAAAGTAATGTTCCTGAAATGAAAAGTAGTCCTTAATAATATTTATCCAGAGTGTATCCGATGTTTAACAAAAATGTCCCTTTTGGTATTGTCTGTTTACTTGGTGCTCAGAGACTGAATGTACAGTATGAGGTGGTAAATACTTCTTTATCCTCTGATAAAAGGACATCTGTGAAGCCTAGACTTGTAATTTATTAGACACATTGGAAGTAATCATTAACCAAATCTGAAGTGCAGCTTTGTAAGGTTACCAGAAATGTGTTCACTTGTGCAGTGTGAATCAGTTTAAGAGGTGCGGAATGAGTTTCCAATGGACACATTTCAGAGTTATGGATTAGTGGAGAGAACGATGGATTTTTTGTGTGGAAAATAGCTCCCCCTGGTGGTGTGCGATGGTGTAGGGAAGAAGAGTCTTTGGAGGCTAATAGTTCTGCTGCTGCGGTGAAGATTTATTGGAGGAGGGTTAACTCATAATACACATAACTACATAACAGAGCAGGAGGTAGGAGAGAGTGCATTTGTTGGAATGGCTAGCAGACGGCAACAGTCAGGTGCTTTATTTATGCCAAACCCTTTCCCAGCTTACTTTCAGAGTAGCTTAAATATGTACTTAAGTAAGAGTAACACTACTTTAGAATAATATTCCTCAAAGTAGAAGTTAAAAGCAGTAATAGTTAGTTTGAAGTAACAGTACTGAAATAGTATAGTGTCTGAAAAGTACTACCCATGTCTGCTTACGTTGCATATCAAGCTGCAGAAACACAATGTATGATAGAACTGCAATTAAGGTTAATGATATGCTTTTAGATGAAATAATTATGCCCACAGCAGAATTATTAATCACAAACGACTGTACTGTATCTCCTCCATGTCTAAATGCACACATTGTAGTTCTAGTTGCAGCTACTGTGATAACGCCTTAGGTAGACATTAACTGCAGGCCCTGAGGCCTAATGATCCATTGACAGTGAGTTCCCATAGAGATTTATTACTGCACTGGTTTTTATAAAGGGCTTATTGTCAGAGCCAATGTTTTATAATGTAATTGTGTAAGTTTGTTTTGCTGATACACAAGCAAGGATCATAAATCTTAACCTAATTTCAAACGCCGGTACTCAATGCCTTTGTAGGCTTTTTATTCTTATACAGCTTTATGTAAAAGCTCAAACATTGTAACCTGACCAAGAGTTCCCAAGTTTTTATTGCTGGTCTTATTTTATCTATATATAACAAAATACGAATGCAATTTCTTTATTGAAATACATTTTAAGAACACATGTTACATACATCTATTTACTTGTGGTGTTTTTGTATTTTATTCGTTCAGAAACACCTCAAACCGTTTAAAACAAATCTATCAGTTTTCATTCAAATGGGGTGTGAATCAGTTTAAGAATAAAGAGTTGAAATCATACATCATTCACAAATATTAAACTACATTTTATGCACTCACCCCACCTGCAACGTCTTCGCTTTCACTACATAAAAACAGTTCATAGTTTCAACAGTTGATTTAGTTTAATTCCTGAAATAAAACTTTCAAAGCACTTTCATTCCCTCTCATGTCCCAGACGTCTTGCTTATCTTTGGCCGTAAAATATGACTTACAGTTTCATAAGATGGAACCTTCATTTTGAGCTTTCCGAAATGCAAACACAGCCACCCCACATCTGTGCCGGCTCATACATCACCGGCCCTACCCTCCTCTCCAGTGAAACGCGATGCCGACATGATTTGATTTGGCTTAGTCCCAGGACGGCCACTTCCTTATGGCAACGCAGCTCAAGCTCTCCAGCTATCAGCCGCAGCGCAATGCAAATACCATTGTTTTATAGCTTGCTGAGTTGGCGTTTTTCACAACATGGAGTGACAGCAGTGTTCATTTTGATCACTCATGTTTCTGTTGCACCCAGATAAGGTTGCCAGTGCCTTAACTTTCATATAACCCTCCTTCCGATGGTGTGTTTTTGCATAGCGCTGCCAAACTCAACAGCATATAAGTTCCATTCAGACTTCAAAGCTGTTTTTAAGCCACCCAGAAAAGGGATGTATTGTTGTCTTAACATTGAACGAAATTACTTTTATATAATATTTTAGCAGCAAAGACCTTCCTTTAGTTCTACGTTGAAATGAATGGCATTCCTGCTTAACTGCAAATGCGAATCCCAGCGGAAGTGGGGGTCAGTGGTAGTCAAATTAAGCAGGATTAATTTGAATATAGACAGGCCATGGCTCATGTTCTGCTCCTTCTCCTCCAGACTTCCCTCGCTGAGCTGCAGAGGACAAACTAGCACTGGTTCATGATTGTGCAGGCGCTGGGCTTTAGGTAGTGGCCGGTCAGATCAGAAACGACGCAGGGGTTTAGACACACTGGATTTCAGCTTTGAAAAGGGCAACACAAATGAGAGATTCACGTGAGGCTCATTCTGCTTTCTGATTGGAGAATCATCTTGAGAATCAAAACACCAAATGAAAACCTCAACACCTTGGCCATGATGTCCAATGTTTTTGGAATTAAGAAGGAATCAACATGACAATTGTTATCAGTGAAACCGAATTTGATTTGAGCATGCTCGTATCTGGAGAGAGAGGTCATGTCTATGAAATTTCAAAACAATACGAATTCTCCTCTTAAATGTCTTCTTATTTTTGCCCAAGCTCAAAATCAAACCGTTTGGATTCAATTGATCTCTTCCCAATCCATTCTGTATAAACCCAGAATCCAAGTTTAGTGCTTGGTAGAAACCATTCGGTACAATTTGAATGACATTGTCTTTAAAAATAATTTTAAACGAAAAAGAATGATCTGACTAAATCTTGACAAAAATAGCAGTATTTGCAGACTGGAGTGTGCAGGAGGTGTGTACTACAGACAGTGGGCAATGAAGCAGTCCGCTGGGCCTGATGTCATCGTGAGTATGGATTTATTAATGGCTCCTCAGTGTCTCCGCTCTCTGACCTCCTCCCCGCTCGCTCGCCCGCTCGCTCTGAAGAGGCCTGGCTCATCCCTCTAAGCTCCAAATCAGAAAAGTCAATGAGCTGCATACAAGAAGACACATCCAAATGCTTCTTGCGGCCGTAAAACAAAACTGCATTTGAGGTTCTTAATGTGATATGGTAGTTTTTATACAATTTACAACATATTTTTATCTATGCTTATGACTGATAAAGTCAAAAAGGCATAGGTTAAGTGGTATAATATATGAGCTTTAAAACTCTTAACTGTAGAAGTAGCTTGTCATGTTTGTGTAGTATTAAGATGTCTCATTATGTTTTATTTTAAAATCTCATTTATACTCTTGGGGTGCGTTCACACTTGTTTGGTCTTGGTTTGAGCCCAGCTTAATTCGGCTGTAGATGTGATTTCGTCCAGTTTTAGTCCTGGTTTAGCCCTGGCCTGGTCCATGTTTTGGTCTGGGTTTGGTCCTAGTTTAGTCCCAATTTAAAGGCGGTGTTTGTGAAAGTATGAATGCACCCTTAGACTATGTTTTCTTTTTCCTTTTTGAGTTGCAATTGGGTAACATTTTATTATAATTACACCTTAATTAGCCTGACCAAAGCATGAACACATACTTGATTCCTAATGAACAAATATTAAACATTTATTTAGGGGTTAGAAGTTCCTAATTAAGTAGTCACTAAGCCTGACTAGATAAACAGTTTGTTCATGCTTTAATAAGGCTGGGACTGAGATGACAGTTTTTGACATTGCATACCACTTGACTATGGGCCTCAAAACTCCTGCCATGGACACCATAAATCAGGCATGTCCAAACTATGGCCCGGGGGCCAAATGCGGCCCTCAGACCAATTTCTGTTGGCCCTCCTGCCAAGTTGGTCCAAACAGCAAAAAGTAGTACTTTTTACTGTAAAATTGGGAAAATTCAAGCATTTTGATGTTAAACCAACCTAATATTAATGTTCCAAGTCTTATTAAAGGTGTGGAGGCGAATGATTCACTTCATTGTCGGGTTGTCTGTGGTCCTCTGCTCCATATAAGTATCATGAAAATGCGGCCCTCGGTGAAAAAAGTTTGGACACCCCTGCCATAAATGGATACGTTTTGAGCATATTTTTGGTGGCGGGGAAAACGGCCATCCCAAAAAAATTGGATGACACAAACTGCACAAATAATAAAGGACTGGACCGACACTATAATTGACATGCGGAAAATGAAAAAACGGGACCAAACGGGACCTCCACTTTGGACAATATGTGCCTTTTGCTGCCTTTTCCTGCCTTTTCCTCCCTCATGTCTTGTTCTGCTTTTGCATTTCTCTGTTCGATTTTATATATTTAAAAACAATGTAACTGGTTGCAATAAAGGGCTTTTTGCTTACAACAAAAGTGCAAAATCGATGTACTGTGGCTTACCTCTCTGTCAGAAACGTAATGATTAAAATATAAAACCACGAACACGTCACTGCCTCAAATGAACCAAAAGATGCAGACCAGCTTTGACATTTTTAATCGACTTCCTTTTGCATAACGCCTGACCACTTTGCTCATTCGCAAATCTCTCGGCGTACCCACCCATCCGCAAACGTTTGTCTATAACAGCACCTTTGTAACCTCTCCGTGGGCTCTGGCGGCTCTGTGCTTACCATGGGTGTGTGAGTGCGTACAGAGCAGACCGGGGGCTGGTTACAGAGCCTTGTGACTCTCCTCTCTCTCTCTCGCTCTACCACCTCCTCCTTTTGGTCTCCTTCACTCTTTGCCTGCTCTGGACAAGAAAGCAGGTGATCCAGAGTTGCTCCAGAGCTCCACATAACATGCTTTTTATTCATTAGTTCAGTTAGTTTTGCATTGTTAGCCCATTGCAATGCTTTGTACACAGCCGTACGTAGGCTTCGGCGCGTGTCTGCATTCAGAGCGGTGCCCTGCTCAGACGTGGTGGAGGGTAAGTCAGTTTCACATGGATTAATTTGATTAGCTTTGAAGTCTGAAGGAGGCATTATGGTCTGTTTGGTAGGAAACGGTTGCGTGCTCCTGTAATATGTTGCCACAATAAAGAGCTAAGGAGTAAGAGAGGTACTAAGACTCTGGCGGTTTGGTGTCTGAAGGGTATTTGCAGTAGCGTGATTAAAAAAAGAAAGAAAACATTGTGAGAAGTTTAAATGGTGTAACGTTGTTGTAGAAACGTGTGCTTCCTGTGTATTATTTTTGCATTCAAGATGACTGCAAAGCAATAGTTGTGATATTTCATTGGAGCGTCAAACATAAAAAGGTGTGCTTCTACCAGGATAATTAGCGTTTTGTTCAATTCTTTGTTGTCTTGATACTTAGATACTTGAAGCATCTGAATAGGAATACTGAAAAAAACATCACATAAATAGGACATTTTCTTCTCCTTTCGTGAATAGTTTTAGAATGATCTTGATCTATATCAGAACTATAGTTAAGACCAGATGGTAATATGAAATGGACTATTGTTTTTTTGGTGTTGAAGATTACATTCTATTGAGTTTGAAATTTAGCATCGGGACAGCACAACAATAATTAGTTACTTGTTTTGTTCATACGTGGATATAAAGATAAATCGCACACCAACATTTAATAACATTGAAGAAAAGAAGCGTTGCCATCTAAAATTGTTATTATTATTGTATTGTTGCTGTGGACACAAATCCCCTTTTTGAAGTTCTTTGGTAAACAGAACTAATCTGGGTTTTTAAAACGTGATCACGAAGGAATGGATAAAGAATATTCCTGCAGTTTACACCAATTGAAGTGTTAATAATCAATGCTATCCAATCTTTACTTTTGCAGTGCATATTTAAATGGATAATTAGGGAGAATGCCACATTGTAATTTATTATTATTATTATTATTTTTTTTTATATATATATTGGAAACTTGTAACATCCAAGCGCATCAACTCTTGAGAAGACTAAAATAGAAACTGCTAAACAAGAAATCACATGCTTTGAGAAATGTCTATAGAATCTCAACTTCAGAAATAGCATAGAAGTACACTCAGTGGAGACGGGATATGACTAAAGTTTTCTGCAGAAGGCATTATATCTCCTAAAAAGTAGTGATGTAAATGTAGCCAATATTTAGTACAGACAAATATTTGTATTTTCTCAGACCAGTCCTACAAAAATCCACCGCCTTTGTAATTCAGTTGTTCTTCTCATTCAGTTTTGAAGGTTCTCATACTATTTGGGGATGAACTATTTTGGCAAAATCGAATTGCAAGTTTTCAGGACATTCAAACATTGAGATTTAGATTTGCGACTTATGTTTAATTCTTTGATTCAGTTCGAAGTGCTAATTTTAACATGCCCAACAGCATTAACAGAAATATGAACTGCTAAACTTATACAAACTAACAGAATGTATTTCAGAACATGTTTGTAGAGGTCTAAAGTACAGAATTGGCAGATTCTATACTAAATAAGGATATATAATTTAATTATTTTTGGCACATTACAAACTTGCCTAACACATTTTTCTAACATTGCTGTTTTTAGGTAATCAAAGTGTACAATGAAGACCAGAGCAGCCGGGCCGTGGAGTGTGCCAGCGACATCACGCTCGAGACGTGTGCAGCTGTTTGTCCTGAAGAACCACTGCATCGACGACCACAGCTGGACCCTTGTTTGAACACCTGTCCCATCTGGGATAGGTATAATACGCTCTGCACCCTCCTCTGACAGCACATTGTATGAGAGGAGCAAATATTATCACAAGGATAGGCCAAGAGGATCACAGCGAGCGGCTCTAATAAGCCGTGCATATAAGGTGTATGTCTATGTTCCGGGTTTGTTGTTGTCAAGAAATGTAACTAGGATTATCAGCAGGCATAATCTGTATCCAAGTGTTAGTGGTATTAACTGGTTTTGTTGAGGTGTTATGCGCCATGCCTTCAGCCAAGGTAGCTGAGAGAATGTAATTAAAGAAAAAAAGATTAACGCCGACCTTTTGGATGCAGTGTCAGCATCTCAGTAGTGGTCACGATATAAGACACTTAAGTTCAGATAAAACGGATGTAGCCTGACCGATCCCTCCTATTCAGTTTTTACAGACATGTTTGGAACTCCTGGCTTTCCTAAACAGTCGCAGAGTACACAGCCCTTGTTGTCAACCGCATTGGCTGCCAAAGTATTAAAAATTCAGATCATAATCAATGCTAAATCTAGTATCGAAACTAGATACTAATTTGTGCAATGTCGGTACAGAAAAAAAATCAACTTTCCTGAATAGTTTTTGAATGATATTGACCCCATGTTTTTGTCAAAATATTTTTAACATGAATGATTTGATTTCATTTTACTTATTATTGTGCCATAGTTGTACCTTGTCCATTCCAAACCGCCACTAGGATTTTAAAAAAAAACACATATATATAATATGATATGCTGTTGAAAGTGACTTCAAAATGTGTGGTGCTCAATTAAAATGTTTTATGCTCATCCAAGACTTGAATGAGTGTTTCACCATGTTGTGACAGCGTTTCCTCACTCAAAGCTGTATTTAGAGTGATTCATGCATTCTTCTCTCATCTACTTGCGATTATGCAAAAACTTCAGACTCCGGGTCATACATGTAGGGTTAAAAAATCTGGTGTAGCCATTTGTCAGCAATAAAAACATGAAATGAAAATCCTCTCCTTACGGTGAAATGCCACTATGAAGACACTCATCAGTTTTAACTGTTTTAAACAGGAAGTCAATGGACCTGTTTCTTTTTTAAGATGTTTTAGAATTTTTTTTGTTTATAGTGAACAAAATCAAAAATAATAATCTGTTATTATAGCTTCATACTAGATACATGAAATAGGCATAATACTTCTTTAACAATGCTGCCTGTAGGTCTTGATGCCTGACTAGCTACTTGCAAAGCCCTTTCTGACCTGATTTTGACCTGATAGATGGGAAAAATGCATAATAATGAATGTATTTGGTCGAGTTACACATTCAAACATTGTGAGATTAATAATCAACTTCTTTCCTCGAAGTGATGCTATTAATCAACACATAAACCTCATAACTAGCCTCTGTTGTGAAATCACTCTACTAGAAAAACTAACATTGCTTTTACATGGTTTGGCCTCGTCTTTTGATCCCTGCATGGCTTTGTAATATATTTTTGTCCGTGTTTGTTTTGATAGAGCGGACGATAGAGGACCACGAGTTGGTCATGGAGGTGCTGTCAGGATGGGGCATGGATTCAGACAGTCGCCTTTACTTCAGGAAGAATTACGCAAAATATGAATTCTTCAGGAATCCGCTGGTAAGTCGGTGACCCCAATTTTATTGCCTGACAACGGACACGCTACCGTCGTGACATCACCTCACGTAGTTTGGATATTGGCAGGATTTTTTCCCCGATCACATGGTCTCGGTATCCAGTGAAACGAACGGCCTGGCGGATCCCTCGCAGCTAATAGAGGTACCATAAATTCCAATAATGGTAGAACATTTCAGGGTATGAATCATGAGTGAGTATGTCTATTTGTTTATTTTTTATTTTTTAGACTTTTCTGAACTCCAGCACGTGTCCGGAGGTCCACGGACACCTCCACGCCAAAGAGCAGGGCCGCAAGTCATGGAAGAAGTTTTATTTTGTGCTCCGGAGGTCGGGCCTGTACTTCTCTAATAAAGGCACTTCCAAGGTTAGTACGACAAATGAGTGCGATTTGAATCCTTTAACCTGTCTTCTTTTTTAGTTTTTACAAGCCCTTTCTGTTCTTGTACTTTGAATGAGTTTAAGGGATGGTCCGTGTGACATTTTTGTTGTTGCTGATACCGATATCTGCATATTTGTCTTGCTGCTGTGGTCTACATTTGCCGATACTGATATTAAGATTTAAATTCCATGTATGTGACGTTGTATGTGACGTTATAGTAAAGTTTACATATTACCTTTTCACCTTTTGAAGGTTATCTTTATTATCCCTGAGGGGCAATATGGTTTGCAGCAGCAGAACACCAACACAGCGATAAGAACATATATACTGTACAGATTAAAGTGACTTATCCATATTTACTCATCAGTCTGTATTTTTAAAAAGAAATCCGATGAACTGGAAATGACACGCTGAGACTACATTTTCAATATTGGAACGATACCAATAAGTGGGAAAACCTTCTAATATCGCTGAGACTGTTATTGGAAGCGTCTACTGAGTTTTATATGATACAGTGCAATCAATGAGCTAGATAAGACTCAAGCCTTTAGGACTGAGAGTACATTTTCTGTTTAACATATAAGCTTGATTTAAAAATAATAATAATAAAAATCCATTCAGATCCATTATTGGAAAGCTATCTCACAATATTGCTCATTATTATAACTATGAATACAATATATCCTTTTTAATGGTATGATTAAGATGTGCTGCTTGTTGGTTTGAATAACATTAAGAACTATTATTTCAAGAAATGACATGTAATGTATTGAAAGATTGTCATGGCATTTGTTGACAATCACAGGCCTGGTAGGAGTATATAGCGTAATCCTTCTCACAATATTGTAAAACATTTCATACCGCAAGATTAAAACCGCTGGATTTGGATATTGCGAATTCTTTAATTATGACGCACCGTAATTGTGTCATAAAAAACTTACTGCGCTGGCACCATGGCAACCTGCTCCAGCTCCACCGAGTGCCTGTCCACAGCTTCATTTGCACGCCCGCTTAGCACGCTGAGGTCACGGGGCTAATATGTGCCGCGCTCTGCCAGGGGCCCGGCCAGCAGGTTGAGCAGGATTTTCCTTAGGTCAGCTGGCATGACAGTCCAGCCTGGTACTTTCTCTGTCCGTCCTCTCACGCTGCTGACAAGTGGAGCCTATTCTGAACACGCCGCCAGCCAAAAACACCTCCTACAGCTGCTTTCATTTCCTACAGACACACTACAGCTTTTGTTGAACCGTTACTCTTTTTTTTTCCTTCTTTTTAAATGTTAGCCATTTTTTCTACACAAGTTGTTCGTCTGCGGTCCGGGCTAGACACATCAGCAATCGGTCATTAACAAGAAGGCTTTATAGAGTTTATAGGAGACAAGGAAGTGTCTGGTGGTGTCACATGAAGGCCAAACAATAGCCATCTTTGTGCTACTTTTCGTACAAATGTATTTATAGCCGTCGCGGTTGATACAGTGTCTTATCGACGTGGCTAAATATAGGACAAGTTATCTTTTGAGGAGTTGCAACGAGCGTTCAGATAAGTTGTGTACATAGTTTATGCACGATGAGATAAACCATTGAAACTCTTTTGAAGTACATTTTTGAATGCTCCTTAATCTTAAAGGCGCGCACTATGTTACTTTTCTGACGAGTACTGGATCTGCCACTTGCTGGTCTCCATGGAGATGTCACACAGTATGGCATTAGACATATCTAGTTTTATTACTGAGCAATACTTAATACAGAAATGCGCATTCTTACTGTGAGCGGAGTCGCCTCTCCGCAGATCTGACGTGTAACTTGGCCTTTATGACATGGCGTCACATGCTTGTCTTCATGGAGATGGCAAAGTTTAAGGTAACAGAGATTTACAGTCTTTAAAAATGTGAAAAATAGAACCAGTTCATTTTAAATACTGTACTGTAGCAAATCTAATTTGTCTCAATTACATGGACAAAATCAAGTGCGGCCCTACTGTGGAACATTCCAGGTAAAGTCGATGTAAACCTTGACCTGTGCAGGAGTAGTTCATGGTAGCATGGTTCAGGCAAAGCAATAACATCTCCATAGACACAAGCTGTTGTGGTGAAGCTTTTAACATACCTTTTTCTCAGCTGCCCATTCTCAGTTTGGCCATAGTAGTGATGCGCGGCTAAACGTGCGGGTTCGGGCACGTCGGACAGCTCAATGAGAAGAGTCAGGACCTTCACTTTAACCTAAAGTTGCGTAAACGTGTCACACAGAACTGTTGTTCTGTAGAACTATGGCACAGAACCTTAGCATGTGTTTAACAGCTCAGAGTGCAGCTTCATCTCTTATAGGTACTTCGATTTACAATGCCATGAAAAAAGCGCATGGTTCTGTGCACACGGGGCAGCCACGTAGTTATATATAGTTTTAAACAAATCTTCACTTCATAAATGATGCTCCCATGTGAACGAAGCAAGTCACAGATCATGGTTAAGGACATACCGGGACTTGTCAAAGCCTGATCTCGTCACATCTTGGAAGCTTTTAATATGCGTGCATAAGGGTCAGTTACCATAGAAATAAAAGAGCAAATAAGCTAAAGAAGTGTCAATTGACACAATCATTATAAAATAACAACAACAACTTTATATTATATCCCAGATACATTTTGGATCATTTTTTGTTGCTGTTCTTCTTTTTAAAACCGTGTGAAGTTATTTTGTGAACGTTAAATATTGGTCATTGTTGCCGGCAAATATCAGTGATTGTTTCATGGATATACTAGACATTTGCAAACCTGATTAAAAACATGTTATGACTCAAAACAATACACAGCTCTGTCTACTCTTCACAGATGATGCAGGAACTTTAATAGAGACCTGTCGCACACCTTGCCTGTGCGAATGTGATTACTTGGCTTCAAAAGAACACAAATAACCGTTTGTGTTTTTGCAGGAGCCTCGACATCTCCAGTTCATCGCCGACTTCAGCGACAGTGACGTTTACACCGTGCTGTCGGCCAAGAAAGTGCACGGAGCTCCCACGGACTACGGATTCTGTGTCAAGGTGCCGTTCCTGCAGCGTAGAGCCATGACTGATGCCATGCTTGGACTTGGTCTCAGTAGTCTTTAATATTCCTCTGTCCTCAGTCTTCCAAGGCCAGCTGTGTTCGGGAGCTCAGACTGCTGTGTGCCGACGACGAGCCCGCGCGGACCTGCTGGATCACTGCCATGAGGCTCCTGAAGGTCTGCTCATGCTGACACTGCTAACATGTGTGCGCCGAAGACCGCGGAGAGCACAGGCAGGCTTGATTAGCATTCCCTTAAGACTTCATTTGTCATAGTTTCGATGGACAAAGTATTTCCAAATCATTTCATGAAGCGTTTTCAGCAGAGGATTTGATTCACATAAATAATAGACATTGGCAGACTGTTTTTAAAGGATTATTCGGGGCGTAGGCTTCATTGGATAGGACCGTACTGTGTGAAATGTAAGAGAAGAGCAAGGAGGACATTCAGCAAGTTGTTGAAGCAGGAAATTGATCTTATGACATTGAGGCCAGCACAGAGTCTAGTGTAGGTGCTGAAACACTAAAACACACAAAAAGTCAAATAAATCATTAGGGTTACATTTGTTTTGAATCATTGATTTTCAACCGAATTTGTGTAATGAAGGATTGTCAGGAGTAAAAATAAATCCCAATTTTCCTTTCCAAATAATTTCAAATAAACACAATCCTTTCATTTCATAATTTGTCATTAAGTAGTGCCAAAGCCAACTTCTGAACCAGAAAAGAAACCAGTGAAACCCAGATCAGAAACAAAGCTGACATTCTTTCACCACTATTTTTTTTTCTTGTTGATTTTTATTTTGTGTGTGTATATATTTATATTATATATATATATATATATATATATATATATATATATATATATATATATATATGGTTCAAGGATATGTTGTGCTTTTTTCAACTGTAAAGTGTGCTGCGACTCAAAGGTTGAAAAACACTGTTATAAATAATACATTTTCATCTAGATTTTTCTTCATTTATTCCAGTATGGGATGCAGCTCTACCAGGACTTTCTTCAGCCGCACCAGAAACAAAAAGCCTCTCCCATGGTACGTGTCAGTGCGTGTCTGTTTACTGTGATGTTTTCTGTGACTTTACTTCACATGTGCCAGAGTCGGGCCACGTTCAACTCCGGTTCAAAGCAGTGAAACGTTGGGATGTTCAGCGACACATTTCAGGTGTTGTATAGACTGTATACTCCTGCTTTAGAATGACAACACAGCACTGATGTCACAGCAGTGGAAAAGTCCCTTTGGTCAGGAGTCAGGACCTCAAGTGTCTGTCTGGGGCAGAAGTGGTCACATGATAAAAGCTACGACCTGTGCTTGAAATAAGAGATAAGAAAACAGTTTGATGGTTCACTCTCTCCTAAATAACCTCTGTATCAATATACTAAATACGAAAGCTATGACTCTTGTGTTTTTTTTAAGAGAATAAACATCATAATTTTACGATTATCCACAATTAAATCCAAATAAAAAGGCACTTTACATGTAGGTTTACAATTTTTGCCGTATAGCTTGATGGGCAATGACTTTTGCTTTGATTATACACTTGATTATTGACACCAAAACAACAGTGAAATCCTTCCTTTTCTTAGCTCACCATCAGAGTTGCCAGATTTTCAGCGAACGGTAAGCAACAACCAGGCCAAGAAAAATCAAATAAATAAAAACAAAAAATAAAACAAAGCAACTAGTTAAACGGTGTGTGTTGCTAATGAGATGCACACATTTGAATCGACTATTTAACATAACTAATATAATCACAAGTGCGGCTTCACGGAGGAACCCGGACCTCCCCAAAGCTGTGCAAGTGTCCGCAGAGAGCTTTTATTATGGGTAGAGTCTGTCCCTCTGTGTCTGTCCCAGAATAGTCCCAGACTGCACTTGGGGGCTGAGTGCGGTTCACAGGTGTATTTTAAGACTCAGACATGCTAATGAAGCCTCTTCTATTAATACTGTGTGATCTGCTGCTCCTCAGTGTCCGCTCACATGTCTGCGGCCCCCAGCACCGTGCCCAAAAGGGACATACAGCTATTTTATTATGTGGAACAACCAACACCAACCACTCAAATGTTTTTTTTGTCATTAAGTTAGATTTGATCATACTTAAGTAATGAAATGATGGAGCATTGTGAAGCTTATTGTTAGACTATTTTGACGACTTGAGACTAGACTTGATCAAATTGACAAAAACTTCAATGCTTGTAACTCTTAACTCGCTTAACTTGCTTAAATATGAATAAAAGACAAGAAAAATGTCCTCCCCACTTACTTATTTATGACCAGGACTTTGTTCAGTAGGACATTTTGCAAAAAAGATGGGCTGTATTCAGTAAATTGTTACTGCAATGACTTGAAAAGACTTGAAATGCAAAGCAGAGGACTCGACTTGGACCTGTCGGCCATTATTGAGGCCAAAGAATTGAGATTTACTCGAGACATGCGAAACATGGACTTGGTCTCACTTCTGGAAAAAAAACAAAAAAAACAAGTTGAGTTGTTGCAATTATCAAACCGCAAAGGCTGCAATTATTATAACAGAATGTCCTCTGCAAAGAACACAAAATCATGGGATTCTTCTGGTTAGTTTAGCAGTTCAGATTTCAGACGTCTCAAATGTTAAAGTTCCTGAACATGTTTACAATGTGCACACTGAACAGAATTCTACTTTTTGATTTGAAACGCATATCGCAGATCTAATCACGCTTTAAAATAAGGTTTCTTCGTATATTATTTGTAAACCATTAGTTATTTATTGATAAGTACCTAGACTCTTACTAGCATTTGTGACTGGTATAAATGTTAACAAGCCTTGATAAGCAGTTTTTAATAACTACGTGATAAATCCTTGTAAATGCCGAATTTATAAGAAGTTATGAACAAATAACTACTGCTTATTAATGCATTATAAAAAATAACACAATAACATGATTCCCTTCTCTTACACTAGAGGGCAGCGCTTTACCATGAATCAGCAAAACAGTCCTTTCTATTCCAGGGTGAAATGGATTTTTGGAGCTGTCAGAAAATGAAGATTGTTGCAGCTCTAGTTTGTGTTATTGACGGCATTTTTGCTTGGACTCTTCAGAGGAGCATCTCGGAGAACTCGCTGGTTGCCATGGACTTCTCAGGACAGAAGAGCCGAGTGATCGAGAACCCGTCTGAAGCGCTCTCTGTGGCTGTGGAGGAGGGACTTTCCTGGAGGGTGAGTCAGGGGGATGTGTACTAGAGGGCGATACCTCATTTCTATCTCAATAACAATATTCAGACCATTTTATCACAATTTGATCAGAAATGCAAAACTGAGCCTGTAAATGTTTCTTTTTTAGCTTATTGATTGTTTACAAAATATCTTATTGATTTATATTACTAAAAGAATACTGGAAAAGTAGAATTATTTGTCTATTTGAATCTTTGGAAATAAGATAAAGATAAATTAAACAAATGATTTTTGTTTGTAATCTTGACTATTAAATCTTAAGGTTCTCCTAAAATGATCAAATAAATGATGTTATTTATTTGTTGCCCCACCTAAATAGCATTTATTGTTGAATAAAAAATGTTTTTCAAACTATTTGAATAGAAGGTGTTACTGTATTTTAGCAGTCGACCATTATTTTTATTGTACACTGAGATTTTTTAAATACATTATCAACCAAATAAATTGTGAAATATGGTGCCTGAAAGTTAATATTCACGATTAAAGTGTATTATGTATGTAAATCAGATTTTTTTTTTTTATTGTTTTTGGACATTTTGATTCGATAATGCCACTGTAAAAACTGTTTTTTTTAGTTTTTTTTATTGACTAGTCATGAGTAGTTAATCATTGCAGCCCTAATTGTATTTCTGGATCACAAATTCTTGGTTTTCCCTCATTATTCTGGTTTTATGTGCTCATCTGACTGCTGATGTGTTTGTTTGTTTGTTTGTTTGTTTGTTTGTTTGTTTTTTTGTGGTGGAGGCAAAATAACAAAAAAGTGTGTTTTCTGCTTTACTTGATGTGTTACTTTGATATTGTCCAGAAAAAAAGCTGTCACCGTCTAAGTGGTCATGGCAGTCCCTCCTCCTCAGTCTGCAGCTTAGGTTTGTCACACATTCTTTCATTCTGTAAGCATAGGTAAATAAACAGTGATATGATGTATTTGTTTTAATCCCAGCTCTCCACATGACCCAGCCCTGGTTCCACAGTAAAGTGTCCAGAGAAGAGGCTCAGAGGCTCATCACACAACAAGGCCTCATTGATGGGTAAAACGCACTACATTTGATCTGATTGTGCCCACTCTATTTTTGTCATTTATTTTATTAACTTTGGACTTCTTGATTTAAAAAAAATATATATATATATCAAAATTAATATCACGAGTATCCCAGTGAAAATATTCAGATGATATTATGTCAGTCCAACAAAAATGTGTTCAAACATCTTTTTAAAGGTTAGTAGAGGTTTCATATTCAGACAAATGTGAACTGTAAAATGATCACAAAAATGCAGAAATATCAGCTTAGATCCTTATTTGAAAGTTTACAACATTACTTTCTTTTTTCTTTTAATCATATCTTTTTGTAAGATGTTTCACAATAAACAATATACTATCTAAATGCAACTAAATCTCAGTATATTGCCCTCCGTTAATGGGCATTTTACATAAGTTCAATAAAAGATCTGAAGTTCAATGGAGAAATTCATGAAGTAAGGCAGCTCCAAAGTATTCCTTAAAATAAAAAATAAACATATAATATTAGAAATATAAAAGATTACAAAATATATCTATAAAACTTAATTAAACCAACACTATCCTCAAAATTCCAATGATGGAATAAATTGTAATGATGACAAAAACCGCCATAGTTTTCCACACAAATATTCAATAATAATATTGTGTAAGTCCAGTATTCACATCTTTTATCGTTGTCAGTTTTTAGAGAGAAGCCTTAGGTTAAAGTGGTTCAGAATAACTGAAGAGCGCCTCACTTTAGAAGGCTGAAGGGCTGACCCTGTTGCTACGGGTTACCCAACATTTCTCAACGCGTGATTGGCTGGAGCAAAACTCAAGAAAAAAAAAAAAGTATTCACTTGTACTGCATGTTTCCTCAATGTAATTTTTCCTCTTCTTTTATTCATTCTTTTAGCTTTTGCACTGCTGCTGTAACCCACTGTTATTGAGGAGGTGGAGTTCAACAGTTTTTATTGAAATGAAAAAAATAAAAAGTTTTTAAAATGTCTAATGCTTGAAATTGCGGACAGCAACATTTTCGAAAGTTGCAACAATTACCTACATTATTGGCTGCTTTGGAGAAAATACACAGTGCACAGTATTGTATTAAACCCATCTAACATGCATTTATTTAATTTTTCAATTTTAATTGCTAAAAACATAAAACATTTAATGCTATACTGTGGAACATTCCAGGTGAAGCAGTATTATCTCCATGGAGACAAGCAGGTTGCAGACCTTCCACCAGAAAAGTTGCAAAGTGCACCTTTAAAGGACATATTATGCAAAATCCACTTCAATGAGCTTTTAGCCTTGTTACTGCGAGGTTTCCTCATCATTAGTTTAATCAAAGTTGTGTTTTGATTGATTGCTGCATGTTTGAGTTAATCCTGTATTGTCCTGCAACTGAGGCACAAGTGCTTAGAAAACTCCTGTTTGCACATATCCCCTATCCCCGCCCACATCCCTGTACTTAGTTCTGATTATTTGAAAATGTTTGACTCCCAAGTGATAAATGTAGGGTTGTAAAATGTCACGTAGCTACAATCTGCTGTGTTACAGTGAAATGTCACGATGAAGAGGTGGAGCTTGCTGCTGCAGTTTAGAACAGGAAGTCATTGGACCTGTTTCTGTTACGAAGCTGTTTTAGATCAATATCGTGTTTTACAATAAACAAAATGTAAAATGATGATCTACTTATGTTACAGTTCAATACTAAGCACTTTCAGTTGTAGTCATCTGGACTCTGATTTAGAAAAACGAGTTTTTCTAAAAACAGTTGTAGTCTGCAGACTGTTTCTGAAACAGTACAGATGGCTACAACTGAATCTTTTTCTACAATGGAACACTACTGGACAAATGAGGGATTACACCGACACTAAGCACTTGGGGAAAAAAAGTATAATATGTCTCCTTTAATACTTGCAATTTACTCTTTGCCTAGAAATATTTCCAAACGCCAAATCTATTTTAGTTCAATAAAAATACTATTCCGTCCCCTCTTGAGCAAATCCATTTGATTTGACAAATATTCAAAACTGACATTTCTGTCTCTGTTTTTCTAAATGATCTCTTCAAATATGTTTCACTCAAAATATTGTGTGTTCCAGTGTGTTTCTTTTACGCGACAGCCTAAGCAACCCGAAGACGTTCGTCCTGTCGCTGTGCCACCAGCTGAAAATCAAACACTTCCAGATCCTTCCCGTGAGCACAAGTCATTTTCTATTCTTTCTCTCTTTTTTTCTTTCACCGCGCATTCCCAAGCATTTGCCATCTCTTCAGGTGGACGAAGACGGCGACCTCTTCTACAGCCTGGACGACGGCCACACCAAATTCTCCGACCTGATCCAGCTGGTGGAGTTTTACCAGCTCAACCGCGGCGTGCTCCCCTGCAAACTCAAACACCACTGTGCCCGCGTCACCCTGTGAACTTTGAACTCTTAACGCTCCCCTTTCCCCCCCTCCCCAACCCGGCTAACCCTTCTGGAGTGCCTTCGAGACGCACAAGACTCCTACCAACCACTGTAATCGCGCGTAAACGTTCTTTTTTCGTGTGTGTTTTCTTTCCGCAGAGGTGAAGTGCGCCGACAGTCGCGGAGGCAGTTGTGTCTGTTGGATGTTATTCATTAGCCTGGAAGTGCCCAAGGACGATCTTGGGCTAAATGTGTAGGCTTGAAAACGCAGCTCTTACTCCCGACGCTGAAGAGACCAGAGTGTTTTTGCTGCGAGTGTATTGTTGTTGTTATAGCGGAGGAGTGATGGCGGGGATGGAACACGACATTATCTACCGCAGCTGTCACTGAAAGCTAACGATTCAACGACGGCAAACAAAGGGCACAGCTACGGCGGCCCGGAAGGAAAGGTGAAAGTAAATGGTCAAGTAAATTGTAAGCGACAGGTAAAGGACAACAACAGCGTTTCAAAGTGCAATAAAATGGTGTAAAAGGCACAAAAAAAAAAAGTCGTAATAGAACAAAAAAGTCAATGAGAACGTCAAAAAGCACATGATGAAACAAAAAGGTAAAAGTAAAAAAAAAGCACAGAATAAAAAAAAAAGAGAGAATGCAAAACATACTAATAAATTAGAAAATGGCTTTTTCTAAAAATTTTAATAAATTGTTTTTTTGTTGTTTTTTGCTTATTTTCTGATTTTAGGCTAAATTGGGCAACGTCAGTATATTAAGTGTTCATATATTAAATTAGAGAAAATTATTAATCAATCTTTACTTTTTAACTTTTTTTTTTTTTTTTTGGCTGATTCTTGTGCCTTTTACCCGTGTGTGACCTTCAGAGCCACTCTTAAACCACTTACTACTACACAACTGGGAATATGACACAAAATCTAGGTTTCACTTAAGCTATTTTACTTTACATGTGATTTTATTCAGGTATTTTGGGTAACAGTTTCAACCTCAGGAAATGTCACTGACTCTTTTGTAACTATCCCGTCTCCAACAACAGTTATAGGTCCACCATTTTAAACCCAAAGATGAATCGTAAACTCATACGCCCTTGTCCATATCTCAATATAATGTTTGTCATTACAAATGTACCGTGTAAACAATATCTGTTTAAGATGTTATGTTTTAAAGCAATACAGTGACAAATGTTGTTCAGTAAGTGCATTTTTCCATTGAAATGAATTGCCTTTTATGGGTTATTTTCGCCGATGAAGAGTGCGATGAACTAAAATGTCATGGACTGCAATTTTATATAAATATTGTGTTTTTAATGTGCAACCTTGTATCATTTATTGCCAGAAAATACGTGCACAGCGCAACGAAATAGCATAAAAGTCTTATGTGTGTAAATAGAGCATGTCAGGTTACAAATGGAGGACATTAATGCCACTCTAAATTTAAAAGTCTGCAGGTACGGGCCTATAAGCGCACAGAGGGTGGGCTTCTCCGTGTTTACAGAGACCACATATTTTTAATGGGGAAAAGTGGTGCAAAGTTAAATTTAGAAGCATGTCCTTGAGGTGTCAGCTGTGATACAGTGACTTCACTGTGGAGACGCCGTAATAAGCTGAAGTACATTGAGTGTGGACGAGTGTTGGACTGTACTTTTAAAAAAGATCAGGGAAAAAAATGAAAATATAGTACAAATATACATATATAAAAACATTAAATTTCTATTACATTTACTGTCAAATTAAAGTGAAAATATACGTCTATTAACGTAACTTTGTCATACTGTAAATGTTGATTGTTGGTGATATTTGTATAGTAATTAATTCATAAAACTCAGTAAATAATTGCACCAATTCAAGAGTTTCAGACACCAAATTGGAATGAAATGGATTTTGTAATGAGCCATGAAAATACACTTAATAATAATGCACTTTAACTAGCCTTAATAAAGCATGAACAAAGACTTAATTCATAATAAGGATTCAAGTATTAATCAAGTATTTGCTGACTCCTAACTCCTTTCTTATCATTCTTAATATACAATTTGTTCATTATAAATCAAGTTTTAATTCATGCTTTATTAAGCCAAATGCAAGCGTCGTTATTAAAGATAACAAAGAACCAGCTGCGTCTCTACTACCAGTTATCACCACCAGATGGTAGTAGAAGCACTTTATCATTTCTAGCTGAATTAAAAGTTAATTACAAGAGGGTGATTTACAAATACTGACGTTAGCGAAGATGCGCCACAACTTATCTTAACATGAAGTGTGTAATTAAACATATATTGAACTGGTCTTGCTTAATGCTGTTTTAACCATCTGTATCTTCTCTCCTGCCTCCCGAGCTCGTCTCTCAGCCTTCCGCCTCACTCACCCGTCAGCCGTCTCACGTCCAGCAGAGCCCAGCCTCCTCCTCCTGCCTCCTCCTCCTCCTCCTGCTGCCTTCCTCCCCGGTCGCTCCGCTGCTGCTAAATGTTGTTTTGGATGTGTTCCTGCCATTGATCGGAGTGTGGCTGCAGGGGTGGAGATGGCAGCTGGGAGAGACCGCGCTTCCTGTAATGAATTCATCTTCCCGTTTACAAGAATATACTGTAAGAATAAAAAAAAAAAGAGAAAAGTAAAAGGCCCGTGGACACAGCACTTCACGGACACCAGACTGTTGTTTAGTACACCCAGGTTTGCCGCTCTGATCTTAAATGCCCTTTAGTTTGGTCAGAATTATGAGGTGTTTTGGGGCCGTGTTATGTTGAAAGACCTTGATTGGGATGCAGAGTTCTGGGTGGGCTTGGGATATGAATCACAGTTTGTTGAGGGGAAGCCCTGTAGTGAAGCTTAGTGTTTTTTTTTTCTCTTTGCAAAATGGACAGTAATATTTGGTCATCACTAAAACAGACTATATTTGCCATATTGTGTTGATAGTAAAATAAAATCTGACTTATAGTTATTAAATCAGTCCCAACAATTACATCGTCTGTGCAAAATGTGATTACTCTGATAACTTTGGAACAACAGAATACTAGGTCTAATACTGCAAATTATTCAACTTCAACTATTGCCTTTCATTGTATTACTTAATTTATCTGAGCGCCTCAGTTATGTGTGTATAAACAAAGCTGAGGATGCAAAAACCTGAGCTTTTATAGCGCTCACATGTCGAGTCAGTCCCTCCTACTTTCTGTTTGAATTCAGGAGAGGGTCTGGAACCATCAGAAAAACGGTCCAATCACAGCTGCTCATTTGTGGCAGCATCCTGATGACACTCATAATAACAAAACATACAGCTTCTTTTATCTCTAATTTGAAGAATTTAGTGTGCCGTTAATTCTGCAGAAATTGGTCCTCTGTCATTTATTTCTTTCTGTCTTTTTTTTTCTTCTTTTTTTTCACTCGTATGTTTTTTTTTTACTCGTATGGTTTTTTTTATTCGCTTTTACAATATATCTGTACTGGGGAAAAACAAATGTTACCATATTACATCAAGAAAATCGAGCACAGCACCTTTTAACTCGTATTTTTGATAAGGAAACGACATGATTAGCAATGTCTGCCCAAAACCAGCTACCAATGGGACAAAACCATGATCCTTTTTTTTTTTTTACGCTTAGCCAGAAAATGACTAATGAAATGTGTCATAACCCAAAAACAGGAGCAAAACCAGGACTCGACCTTTGCCTCACAAAATCTTGAAAACTTAAAACCCCTGCAGATGGTGGGTTCCCTTCAGAGAGCCTGTTTTTATTGCACAGTTCATTCAAACACATTGTAGCAACACATCCTCTGTATCTAATGCATTACTTACTGATAATTGCCCAGACAGAGCGCGCCCTATACGTCGCCTCGCTAACCTTGGCTATATTTTTCCCCAAACCTGCAAATGCTAAGTGCCAAGCTTTCTTAATTACAAGAATTGCAGATGCACTCGTCAAATAATAGATGCGCTTTGCAATTTCTCTCTTTTTTTATAATCAATTTCCAGGCAGAACTCTCTACGGAGATAGCAGACAGCCGCTAAATCTCAACAGGCAAGACAAACGCAACCAAGGATTTAGTTTTTTCCTCTCCCAAGTCCTATTTTTAAATCCAAAAGGACGCGTGTGCATTTTGTAGCCTGATTATAATGTAAAGTAGCTCAATTAAAAGTGGCAGTAGACTATAGACTTAGTGTTGCGGACAGAGAGTGATGAATGCATGTGTTAGTGTGTACTCTTCTGGGAGCAGGCGTGCGAGGACCCGACAGAGAATCAGCGTGTTTTTATTTAACTATGGGGTTTTATTGTGCCGACATAACGGGAGATAACATTAGAGATATCTATGTATGGAACTATACTGTTGTATTGTCTACCAGATTGGTGAGTGTGTTTATATATGCTAGATTTACAACTTTAAAAAATCAAAAGATGTAACAGACAAACAAGTAATTAAAGGGGACATATTATGCTAAATCAAGTAGAATGAGTTTTTAAATGTTTCCAGATTGATTCCTGCATGTTTGAGTAATCTAGTATTGTTTCTACAACTGAGGCTTGAGTGCTTAGAAAATGCCGGTTTTCACCTCCCCCCTATCCCCACCCACATCTCTGTATTTAGCTGTGATTAAAGCAATGAAATTTAAAAAAAGAACACTCCGAATAATACATGTAAATAACAAACTGCTGCTTGTTACGTGTGAATTTAAACGTTATTATTGAAGAGGCGGCGGCTTGCTTATCAATTCTGGAGTTTTGAACTGGAAGTCAATGGATTTGCTTCAAATGCTCTGCAGTTTTTGACCAATATTAAAAAAACATAAAATGATGATCTACCGATAAAGTTGATAAATTCTAAGAACCTGAAAATCGCATAAGTCTATTTAAAATAGGTTAACATTTAAACGTCTTCTTTATGTCACTGTCAACCAATCACAGCTGCTACATTTACCCTTCAACATTTCTCCCTGCCAAGGTCTAAACGCTAAAGTTGTCACACCTCCAACATACAGTATGTGTAAAATATATATTTCCTGTAATATGACTTAAAATAAAAGCAACATTTCTTGAAAATGCTTCAAGAACACCAGTAGAGGGCGATAAGAGTGCATCTGCTGCTGCGTTGAAAAGTGAAGCATGAATTCGGCTAAAACCAATGACTGCAAAAAGACACCAAACTTGGCCTCGTTAGATATTTGAGGACCAAAATAGTTAACCTGTGTGGTGAAACCGACTTTAAAAACACAGAGGAGCTTTGTGTATTACATTGCAGAGCACATGCCAGATAGAGGAAACCAATATGACTGAATATTATTACGTAACGTAATGCTAAATGAGTAAGTTTAGTATAATTCAGGCCCTTCTGCTTGAATTGTAAACATTAACAAAAAGACAAATGGTTTCAAATAGTGTGTCTTGTTGGAAGTTTGATGTGTGTCTTTGTGCTGTGTGTTAGTGTGCACAGCGGGGCTCCTGTCTTGTATTCGGCGGCCCTTCAGACCCTCTCATGTGGAGGAGTTAGGCCTGACCTTGGAGCATCAGGATGGAGGGAGGGTCTGCTCTGAGGGAGGCGTCCTACTGCGGCTGTGTCCTGCTAATCCTGCTCAAAGACATATCACCACCATCGCCGCATCCCAGCGCGTCACAACGTCTGGAAATGAAATGGTCTGTATTTTTTAGACTTTAAGTACGTTTCTTTAAGGTATACGTTTATGTTTTTGATGATGTATTTTAGGTATACATATTTTTAAGTTTACATATGAACAATCTTACTTTGATGTAAATGGAATATATATAGTTCTTTCTAAAAAAAACATTCATTAACATACATTTAGCTCATTATTAGTAATCACACACATGCAACCTGGAAGACAATAAAAAACAGTAGTGGGGGGTTTGCCACCTGCTTGTCTGAATGAAGATGTTATTGCTTTGCGTGGAATGTTCCACAGTATGGCATTACACGTATCCATCTTGGTGTGATATATCAGTTTAATGCACAACATATTAACCCCAAAAACAATTATGAGAATGCTGCTGATGCCAGGTCATGAACGCTCCTGACCAGGTTGGTGTGAATAGTGGAAATACAATAATTTGCAATTATTCAACTTCATACGTTTTATTGCCAAAGTAATACTTTGAAAACAGAAATGTTACTGTGCGCCGGGGTCGCCTCTCCACATATCTTACTTGTAACTTGTAACCTGCTTGCCTTCACGGACAGTTTAATGAGTTTAATTTACTGCGGAACATTCTGGGCAGAGTAAAAACATCTGTTAGCAAATGACACACTAGCTAGCACTAGCATACTAACAAGTCGCTAATGTTAGCCACTTCCCTTGTTGAAAGAATGCTAGTTTCCGATCTCAGGCAAAAAGTTGACCAATCCAGTCTGTTTAATGTGAGCTCCGTCTTTGTGATGAATATGAGTCCATAAGTGGGGAAGGAGGCCGAGGAGATGGGACTCAGTTACTTGTACTTTAGTAACTGTTTGAAGACATTTTACTTTCGGGGTAGTTTTTGGACCGCATACTTTTATTCCTACTTGAATAAAGCTGTATTTGAAGTAACAGTCTCTTACTCGAGTAAACGTTTGTGATTTCTCTTCTTACTGTGAGTAACTCTACAAGTGACAGAAGCTTTGTGTTAACAATATGAAATTACATTTGTGTTTCTTGCTCCGCTCCTTCAAATTTGGTTTTGTTTTTCTCATTTTTGAAAATACCAGATTTTGTTATGCTTAATTAATCGTTTTCTTCTTGTTTCACTTTTAATCTTACTTGAGTAATTTCTTGGACCTCTACTCTGTACTTTTACTTCAATAATATGACTTTGAAGTAACGTTACTCTTACTGGAGTAAAAATGTTGGCTGCTCTACTCATCTCTGACTGAGGGGTTAAGGACAAAGGTGGAATATGTTATGTTTATATTTTTGCTATGGCAACGGTCCCCACTTTAAATGACCCTTTAACCCATGGATTGCAATAAATTGAGAAATCTCACTACTGGTTCTGGAGTATTGTTACACATCCGACCCAGTCACACTTGTATCTGCCTGAAACTGTTGCTCACTTCCCCAGTAAATCTGCTCTGCTCCGTGTGCCCCCTCTCTGACAGTCTAATGCACAAATGTACTGGTGTTTGGAGAGCTCCACGGGGGGCACTTCTCAGGCGAGCTCCTCTGATGTTTTAGGAAATCAAAAGTTCACATGAGAAGAGGGAAAAGACAGGGTAGTGCGGGGGAGGTGGGCCGGGATTTTGGACGGGGAGGTGGACACGTCTGAAAAGTGAAGCTGGACATGTTTGACAGAGCAAGAGCGATGAACTGAGTGGACTGAGGGGGGAAGAGAAGCCAAAATACAAGACATTTGGTATTTTTTACCTTGTATTGCAAAAGTTACTTCATAAAGGTTGTTATTTTTTCTGGACATTTAGATATGCCGATCTAAAGCAGGTGTATATATGCTCCAGCTCCTTCAGCATGTTTTACAGTATGTCTTTCTCAAAGTCTTCCTTTTCGTCTCCTCATAGAACTTAGACTTTCAATGGACATATAATCAGAAATTGCTCAATGATCGTCTTCTTTCTTTAAAAGAACCGTAGGTAAGATTTTGTTTTCAAACTTCATGAACTGGACCTCTTTGTGTCCCCAGAGACGAGGTAATCGTGTTCAAATCAAATGTAACTTTTTTTCTGAAAACAGTTACAATTGCTCATTTATTCTTAATCCTGAAACCGTTTGTCCGTTTGTGACGAACGCCACGCAGATTCACGTGTTTTTCACGTGTTTTCGTACTCATTCATGACCGTGAAGCCGCACCAGACGGCAAAGACAGACTTCTTGTGGATTCTTTCCGCAGACCCGGGCGGCTACCGGACCCGTGATGATTGTTGTTCCTCTTTTGAACCAGTAAGAGCACAGGCTACACACGGGCCCTTTAAACATATTAGAGAAAAGGCAGAGTTAGTAAGCACATTGTATTTTAGTTTTATTCTGTTTAGTCCAGTCTGTACAACTCGTATAAATTGTAAGATATCAGATTAGAAAGACAAGAGATATGTTTGATTAGAATGGGTATATTGGAAACAAGAATGCCGCTCCAAAATGGCCATGACAACTTGTCAAAGCCCAATATTGTCAGATCTTGGACGCTAAGGCCTGGTTAGTACTTGGAAAAGAAACTGCTGGAATGCCAGGTGCCACAAGGGGGCGGTAGAGCATACTGTCGTTGTGTCTTTGAGCAAGACACTTCACCCTCCAGTGTCCAATTCTGGTGTGTTGTGGGAGTGGATGTGGGGCAATGGTGGAAATTAGCCCATGGCTACAATCCGATGTGTTTCCAACATGTGTATCGTGTTTTCACTAACATGCACTGTGCCCACCAAATTTAAAAAAATAAAAAAATAATAATAATAATAATAATAATAGTACCAGTACTATTTTTAAAGGGTGTAGTGGAGTAGAGAGTATTATATTTACCTTTCAAGTCAAATGAGTACTCAAATCGCACAAATCCTGGCAGATTAGAAGAGATAGTTTGAGGGAGGAGTTTAGTTTAGTTTTCAGTCATTCAGTTAGAACTAAACCAGGACTTATAACAGGACATGTTTTTTATATTGTAATGAATAAAAGGGTCTCCAATTATATTTTCAAGGGGGCCAGATTTTTCAAAGGGCTAAGGTCCTGGGGCCGGACTACAAAATCCCACCACAATTTGATGTTTTATCTCTATAAGGTCCACAAACAACTCACAGTGGCACAGTTCAACAACACAAATCAACACAGGACTTTACTTTCAGAGAAATAGAAATATTATAACAATATTACAAGACGAAAAACAGGACAAAAGCACTAAAACCCAGTGTTTACCAGAAACCTGACTTGACCTGGGACAAGACCAGGTTTAAACTAAGACGAAACAAATAAAGCAGGACTAAAACGGGACTAAAACAGGACTGAAGCAGGACTATTCCAGGACTATTCCAGGACTATTCCAGGACTAAAGCAGGACTAGAGCAGGACTATAGCAGGACTATTCCAGGACTAAAGCAGGACTATTCCAGGACTAAAGCAGGACTAGAGCAGGACTAAAGCAGGACTAGAGCAGGACTATAGCAGGACTATTCCAGGACTAAAGCAGGACTAGAGCAGGACTATAGCAGGACTAGAGCAGGACTAGAGCAGGACTAAAGCAGGACTAAAGCAGGACTAAAGCAGATCTAAAGCAGGACTAGAGCAGGACTATAGCAGGACTAGAGCAGGACTAGAGCAGGACTAGAGCAGGACTATAGCAGGACTAAAGCAGGACTAAAGCAGGACTAAAGCAGATCTAAAGCAGGACTAAAAGCAGGACTATTTTAAAATAAATGTAATTAGAACATTTGGTTCAAATGATATTAAAAACATAGTAGCCAGCAGTAGCTGCCAAAACAAAGACTTAAAGATTTTGTGCCCGTAGGCTTTGTTGATAAGACAGTAGTGTGAAATGGGGGATGAGAGAGAGGGGAGGACATGCAGTAAATGAAGTAATCAAACTCACAACACTGTGGCCGGCTGCACTTGGAGTCTGGCATATGTGTGCTGTGCCTAACCACTCGCCTTCTGGACAGCACGCGCGGTCCACCTTTCATAACCCGACCCGTGGGACAATCCGCACATCGCGCACAGCGGTCTGACGTACCGTGCACTCACGCAGACCTTTTAATCCAACGACGAAGCCCGGAAACATGTTGTCCCTGTTGTCCTTGGTGCCACACGCGTGATGTTTCTCGTTAACGAGCAGACTTCCAAACACGTGTGTTACATTTACACCAGATCATCATTGAAGCTGTTATTTACTGTGTCTGCAGCATCGCACGTTTGTGCTTTGACAGAGCAGTGTTCCAGAGGAACCGGGGGTCTCTGGCCCGCCAAAACCAGCGGCGGAGCTGCAGCAAAGGAGCGCTGAGTGTTGCGGATGCGGTGCGGTGTGGAAGCGACAGGGAAAAAATTAAATAACATATTTTTAATTATGGGAAACTGGGCCGTGGGCCAGACCAAATTGCTTCGGGGTCCGGACCTGGCCCGCGGGCCGCCTATTGGAGACTCCTGGTTTAGACAGAAGTGCAACACTTATTTAAAGCCTAACCTTGTTAACCCAAAGAAAACAGCTAAATGTTCAACACAACAGGAACTTCATCAGTGTGACTGCTCTTACAAATGAATCAGATTTGATCAATTCACAATAATCTTTTACTAAATTAGATTTACAAATCACATTAATGCCCGTCACTCTAATGTTCTTTAACTGCCTATCACCTTGGTTTCATACCTTTTTTGAATGCCTTTAATGATGTAGATCCCTTTAAATTATTAATAGGGGTCAAAGAGCTATAGTTGTCAGGAAAGACAATCCATCTCTGAACAGAAACGGGGGATTAAGGTATAATCTGTCACCTATTTACAACTCCGCCTTCAGGCCTCACACATCAGTTCTTTGTCTTTATCTCTTTCCCCTCCATCACTCTGCCTTTTCAGCTACAACCCTGCAGCAGCAGCAGAAACATCAGCCATCTCAGCCTCTCCATCTCCTCCTCTTGCTGCCACAAACGAGTCTGACCGGTCGAGTCATTCCCTACCTCACCCTTAACCGTTCTTTTAAAAGCAATCGTGTAAAAATAAACTTCTAAACCGACATGATGCATCACCCGCAGGAAGCCACTCCAAGGTTACACAACTCAGATGATTCATTGTACATCTTTTTTTCCCCCCTACAAAATAGGTCAGAAATTCTCTCACACCCCTTTTTTCCTACACAACGCGTTTCAAATTCCTCCCATCGCTCTCATTTACATTCTGCGCGGGTCCGACACCTTCACGAATTTCGGAAGTGCTCCATTTTGGTAAAAGTCTGATTTCGGATACAGGCGGTAGGCATATGTTGGGATTTGAGCGGTCGATCGATGAATAACCTGCAGCGTTTTGTTTCGCATTGGCAGCGGAGAGTATAAGAAAGCGAGAAAGAGAAGGAGAGAGAGAGGCTTTTCCCAACGGATTCCTCACTGGTCAAAAATATTTGCAATGCCAGGAGGTATTTTGAAGCATGTGTGAAAAAATTCAATATGGCGATGACCTTATTGCTGGGCGTCTTGTTGTTGCGTGCGTGTGTGTGTGTGTGTGTGTGTGTGCATGTGTGCATGTTTGTGTGTGTGTGTGTGTGTGTGTGTTGGGGGGATGGGAAGAATTGGGGGAATTGGCAGAGAGTCAGGGAGGAGCTAGGTGCCAGGTTCACGCTGATGCTGCTGCTGCTGCTGTCGATTTCACATTATGTTAATCTATGCTGGCCTCTACATTATCTGTGATGTCTTTATTGAAATCTTTTTGTTTTAATTTGCAGTGTCGGAAAAGGCCAAGCTAGGAGAGATGAGCGGCAGACTTCTTGGAAAAGGTGAATTATTTGTGCGTCTTTAAAATATAATTATTGAATTGAATAAATTACAATGTGTCAGGCTTGGTTGTTTTGAAATATTTTTTTATTATTATTATTATTATTGTTATTATTATCATCATCATCAGTATTATTATTATTATTATTATTATCATTATCATTATCATTATCATTATCATTATCGTTATTATTATCATTATCATTATCATTATTATTATTATTATTATTATTATTTAATATGGAGGTATTCTTGTTCTTATTGGTTTTTTTGAAATTATATTTTATTTTTTATTACACTTCAGTGCACTGTACAATTATTCTCCAGTGATCAACTAGGATATTTATTGTGTGATTTTACTTACCAGATATTCATTTACAATCAAATGTAATGTATTATCTGTCCTCATTTATCTTGGTGTGATTTTTAGTTACTTATACTAATACACACAAATGAGCAAGTGACTAAAAAAATTTTTTATCTCAAAACCCATTTTCAATTTACATAAAAATAATTGCTTGAATATGATGCTAATTCGGTCACAATATAGTCTATATAATTAAGATGAAAGTAAATGTTTCTATTACCCGAATAATTAGCAGTATAATCAGCTCTATTGATATATTATACTTACTAGATTTGCCATCATTTCCCTTTCCTGCCAGCAGAGGGCAGACAGGCTCCGGAGCAGGCTCGCGGCTCATTAGCTGATTAGAGCGCACTTGTTGTGAGTGTTTTGAAGACAATCCTCGTGTCTCTTCATTATTCCACATCAGTGTTGTGTTCACTCACTCCTCCAGTCAAGGGCCCGCATTTACAGCCACACTGCACCCAAGGGCCACAGGGGACACGGCGCAGAGTAGACAGGAACTATACTCATTTAGGCTATTGTTTACTTCATCTGTGTTTTAAGTACGACGCCCAATTTGAGAGTGCTTTAAAAGAGGGAGATTAACTTTTTAGATTGTTTAATTTGCTGAAACAAATTAAAAGGCTATAGAATTTTAAGGAAATGACCGTAGATCAAGTTGCACGGTATTTCAAGGTTCTTGCATACAATATACAGTATGTTTTTCTTCTAAAACCGTTAGTTGTATAGAATTTGCAACACATTTTTCTGTTCAACTTACAATACTTTCTTGTATACAATTTACCATACGTTTTTGTTTACAATCTAAAATTGTTATTTGTATAGAATTTGCTATAGTTTTTGTGTGCAATTTATAATACATTTTTGAATACAATTTACAATAAGCTTTTGAACACAATTTACAGTACAATTTAGGGAATGGTAACCTGCAAATTGTCTGATATAGTGAGCGACTTACAGTGCAATCTAAAAATATATTAAAGTTCAAGCACCAAAACAGAAATGAATACATTTATCTTTACTACGTGAATTGAGCTCTAGAGGGGTCAAAAGTATCAAGACTCAGATACTAATCAAATCAATACTAAAACTAGCATTTTTTTTTTGTGTGTTAAAAATGACATTTGATTATAAAATAGTTGTTATTGAAATTGTATATCAATCAGTTTTGGGCATTTTCCTGAAATAAAGTGTGACACTCTGGGCACCCAAGAAACGTTTAATACCAAGAAACATTCACATTACTGGCCCAATATCTCTACCATCCGAGTCCAGCCTAGATGTCCGGTCGCGACTGCAGCTGCTGTAAATACAGTATATATGTATACAGTATATATGTAGGCATTTACAGCAGAAGACAATGACTGTGAAGTGTGCAGTAAAGTGAAACTGACAGATTTGACACAAACGTCTAACATCTCGGATGGGAAAACATTTGTGAGTAAAATGTCTGACAGGCAGTGAATGCAGCATAAGAATGTACACACTACCAATTATATATCCTGTCTGAGCTCTTTTCTTACCTTTAACTCGGACTTCCACTTGTTTATTCTAAAATTATCGCGATTGCATGACGAGTCGTGCACGTATTGTTAGTCAACTGTTTTTTTCTTCGACTAGGAAGCATGTTACAAGGAGTTTTTGGTCATGTGATAAACGCAAGTATTTGACTGGCTACAGATTATGTTTAATGAACTTAAGATTGTAGCATTTAGCTGTTTTATCATTTTGTTTTCTAATCATAAACATACTTAGAGTTGTGTTTGGTTTCTCTTACATAGCATGATTGCCTAAGTAGATTTGTGCGCCATCTGAATTAAAGTATAGATCATTCTCCGCGAACCAGGAAGTGCACTGTAAGCATGCTAATGTTTGTTAGTTAGCGCTTTTCTTTTTTGTATTATTATTTTTTTTAACGTGAAATGCCAAAGTAAATGTACTCAGGAGCATGTTTAATGACCAATAACAATACAAACAACGCATAACATTTGTCCTTTGAGTGGGTATAAAGCAGGCAGGGCGTCTTTAAGTCGTTTGTGTTTATTTGGTCTCAAAAGTCTTTCTGAATGTCCGAGGATGGAGACACCTCAGGATGCAACACGGTCTGGAGAGGAGAATGAGGCAGAAAACGTCATTTGACCCAAAAATAAAATACTTTGCCAGGTGGGCTAATAGGCTGCTGATAGGTTTTGTTAACAGTTAACATAGTTGGTTGCTCCTCCCACAAGTGCTCCTCCAAAGTGTTCTTTGGATCCGACCGCTCATTTTTACATCAAGTTGTCTTTTTATAGATCACAGACTTAACATGGAAAGTCATGAACAGAACATTGTTTGTACATTTCTGCATGCTTTTATAATAAGACCCCAGCACACAATTTGACTTTCGACAATCAAAAGAATAATAAAACATTTAAGAAGAATTCTTTTTACACTAAAGAGCTCCCAGAGTTGAAAACAACATAGTCGCAGCAGTTTTCTTGCCACATGTGCTGTTGAATACCACATATATATATATATCTTCTTTTTTCCTGTGTGTTTGTTGATGCTTTCAGCCAGTGGAGAAATCAAAAGCAACACAGCCTCCATCTGCCCCAGTCATTTAAACAAGCGCACCCCGACTGACTCTAACTACGACTATAGACCGCAGTTAGTTATTTCCGCTGTGGCTAAAATATGACAGCAATTACTTCTACCCACCACCTCTACTCGCCATTACCCATAAACAAGTTGTGGCCCCTGCATCGGCCTAGATTGCCAAGCACAAAGCCAGCATTTCTCTCCTTTTAGCGCCGCATTCGATTCCGGGGGTAGGTCACGGCCGCATTTTTTCGCATCCCATCTCGCATCTTTTGCAAAAAAAAAACCTAGCTTATAGTCTGAAATCTTTCTCTGTTGTGGGTCAAAGTGGAAAGCTTTTGAGAAAGGATAGGAATACACCCCAGCTTTAAATGAAACCGTTTTTTTTTTTTTTCTTCTACTCCCTTTTACAAAAGCAAGCGTTATTCTCTTAAAACGTCTGACCAGAGCAAAAAGCAATAGTCACCGGGAAAGGACAAAAAATAAAGTACGAAAGTGTGAAAATACGGTTACACCTGCTCCACTGCTTTTGTACGAGGCAAGCGCCGCGGTAAGATTCAATTAACAAGAGGACGGTCACTGAGGTCTAGGCTTTTCTGATTTGACAACGGGCTGCATTGAAAAGAAGCAAACAAATAGCTAAACATGTATTTTCTAAAGCAGAATAAATGGTGCCTCTAACGTTTATGGAGAAGTTAGACAGGCAAGACGAGAGAAGGAGTATGAACAGCTGAAAGGTATATATTTAAAAGGGATGAAGATGCAGTAAATTGAAATGAAGGGGATTTGAAAATACTGGAGAGCTCATATTCCAAGTTATTTAGTCGTGACATAGTGATTTTACAAAAGCCACATTCATTCTATCTACATATCGAGATGTTTTTGAACTGGTGATCCCCCAGTTAGTGACTGCCTAACGCACACTTGACCCACTGCCCGGCAATTGCCCATAATCTGTAATAATGATCTAAGCTAATGACATTTTTCTGCTAAACAACCAAAACCCAGTTCGTCCTTGCCCCAAAACCAGTCAGTCCAGTTTTGTCCCAGTCCATTTGAAGCTAAAAGAACAGAATAGGTGCGAACGGCATTAGGGAGATCTAGCAGTTTTGGATTGGCTCCGAAACTTGTAATTGCTAATAAAAACGGCGATCACACATAGTACGCATAGTATGACCACACTCAAGCAACATCTCATTTACGTTGACACTTTGAAGGAGTTTGTTCAACGTTCGAACACACGTCTGATGTATTCCCGTCCGTTTAGGTCGTAGCCGACTGCCTCTCCTTGCCTGCTCCAGGGTTTGCATGAGTACAAGCAAAAGTATCCAAGACAGAATAAACCCCTCTGGGCTAGAATATACCCCTCTGTCTGCCAATCTCATGTCTTGTTAATGAATCCTAAATGTAATTATTTATTCAATATTTTACGCTGATGACCTGGCCAAGAAGCAGACCAAAAGCAACGCAATGATATTTTGTTGCGCTCACCTTCGGCTCGGACTCCAGTATCATCTGAAATGCCTAAGGAGCTCTCACAGGAAACTGAAAGTGCTCTTCCAGTATTTGACATCTTTTTGACTACTTGTCTTTTAACGCTCCTCCAGATAAGGAGGACACCGTTCCAGCGCAAGCACAATGGATCCACTCCCAGCAGGGACAAGCATGTTCACTGTGCTAACAAAGGGTATCACATAAAACAGGCGAGCAGAGCTGTCAGGGAAATCACTCCGACACAGCGGCGAGGCAAATGATAACGTGCGCAAAATGCATTTATTGTGACATTTGGCCGCGTCAAATGTCCATTATTTATTTCTGTTGGTGAAAACAGGATTGCAATACGTTTGAAATGATTATACTCTTTACAACTTATGACATTGTTAAAAATGCGATGCTGCTTGACAGTTTTAAATGTGCACTGTGTGACTTTTTGGGATGTTGCACAGCATGGCATTAAACATCTAGAGGGAAACAGATGATGTTACCATGCAGTCCAAGTTATAGGTCAGATCTGTGGAGAAGAATGCATGCAACGTAAGATAGATACGTTTAATGCCATGCTGTGGAACATTATGGACAAAGTAATTACATCTCCACAGATCATACTAGCATGATAGAGTTTGAACAAAAGTTTGGTTTGTGAATTCACCTCCTGACTAAACAAACTTTCACCTGCTCCTCTGTGTTTTTGAAGTCCATAAACCTTCATCTGACTTATTCTAATCAATGCAGCATGTGGCTATCCTTCATTACCTAGCATTCATCATGTTGCGTCATGTTGATAATAGCCATGCTGCTAGTTGTTTATTTGAAAACGCTTCACTCTCCTAGGTTGCCAGCAGAGGGTGCCCAATACAATACATTTATTTACAAGGTTAAAACAGGAAACTCGTTTATGAATGGCTTAATGGCGCATACAAAACACAATGGTGGCCAGCAGAAGATGTGATGACTTGCTGGTGAAGCAGTGTAATCGAGGCTAAAAACAATCGCTGCTAGCTTCAGATTGGGATGAGCACTAAAATGAATGCAAATGGTGAAAGTGTGTGGACTTTATAAACCCTTTATAAAAGGAGGCCATGTAAAGGGACACAGTAATTAGAGATTGGGAACAGGAGAGACACTAAATGTACTAAACTCAAACATGAAACTAAATACAACTCCTGTTTTTCATTCATCTTTGCTTTTCTCCATTAATGGAACTGATCTGAAGTGATCCATTTACACAGGTTTTTATTGCAAAAAAAGAAACATACCTATACTGTGGTGTCCAAAGCCACATTTATTCAAAACAAATGCCTCCTTTTAGCATTCTAATTACAGTATAGTCCTCAAACCAATGGCATGTGCTCCCCCAACCTGGCTCTGATGGACCCCCGGTGTACGAAATGGAAATGTGACCAATCGGGATTCAGCATAGTAGATCAGGCCAGAGGTGAAGGAATAATAACATTAATATAATTTTATATCATGTGATGGTCTTGTTTCCTTTTCACTTTTGTCTTGCGAAAAGAAAAGGTTTTGAAAGCTGGTATTGTGTGAATGAATACGGCTGATGATTACAGGGAAATCAAATATAAGGATGCAATCAGTGTTTTCAAATGGAGACACAAACGTGGTCATTACAGAGGCAGTGGTCATCTGAATGTCCAGTTTGTCATGCTATTCTTATATACGTATTAAAGGAAACATTGTTCAAAACTGACTTTAGAGTCGAAATCCATGTTATATTGATTTACAGTCATCTTTAACACATTTCTCAATTCCCCCATTCATTTGTCTCCGGTCATACGGGTACTTTTGGACTAGCACTACGGCCACGCCCCCTTTTGGGTGAAAACAAACAGATAGGTGGGACATACAAAATGTCAAATTGTTATTGTTTTGTTCCAAATTACAACGAAATATTGATACTGGCGATACAGCAGCCATGGACAGAGAAGTTGGTGAATATTTGAATTCAATCCCAATATCTGATGGGGATCATTATAAGAAAAAACTGCGAGAAATAGGGGTCGGGAGATGTCTGTTTAGCTTACCAGAATCCTTTTGGCAAAATGACCCCACACAGTGGCCCGAGGTGTCGTATCTCGACATCTACAACTATCTAATACAATCTCCAGGTAACTCGTTTGACACTACACACCTCCATCACTCTGGATTGAACACAAATATTCACCAATTTGTCCACTTCTTCACCACTTGGAGGTCCTCTCCTCCTACTGGATAACTGCTACAGGTGATGATCTTTCAGCTGCAACACAGTATTTAAACCCAACTGATGCAGTGAGCGCCTTCTCATTTCTGCAACAACCATGTGGAAAGACAAATCCCACGGTCATAGAAAAGGAAAGGCTTTCTCTATGCATCACTAGATGGAAATAAATCTTTTAATAATGCAGAAGCTTATTGAAACTATGCCACACAGCGTATCGGCGAACAGCGCAGCGTACGTGAGCTCAAGCTGGTCCGACCAAATATTAAAGCTTTTTTTCTGTGGGGACTTTTTTTTTTTTTTGGACAGACAGAATAATTTATATACTTGATCCAAAACACAAAACATGGCTGTTCCAAACACGCCAGGCGTTGCAGTGGAGTGTCTGTTTTTTAATTGAAGTGCATGAATATTAGGCATAATTAATTAACACCAATGAAACATGGACGTGTGCATAATATTTCCATCCATTACACGTCTGTTGTTATGAAAACAGACGAATGACCAAGAAACAACCAAAGGACAACTTCCTAAATTCTCACAATTTCACTTTAATGGCTGCCATATGTTAATTACGATTATTAAATACTTTACTTTTCAATGTATATATTTTTCTTTGTATTCATTAAAGGCATATTACCTGATTTTTACCTTCTTAAAATGTGAAGAACGTATTCATTTACGTATGATCGGCATTTTTCATTAACAATCAGTTCTTTTCGCTGCATGTAGACCGGGACAAAGTGATCTGACAGGTTTTCAGCTCCTCCTACATTTTTTTTTTAAGCCTACATTTTTTAAATCAGCTTTTGTTTGAGCCTTACATTGGATAATAGACCTTTCACTCTTTCCCCCATTCTCACACAGACCTCACTTTCACTTAATATCTATATTACAGAGCTGTGTGTCTGACTGTAATAAAGCCATCAACACTTTTGTGATGATCATAATCTGTTCTCAAACATCCTCTCGCTCTGTCTCTCTCTTCTCCTCTTCACTGCACGTCTGGCTCCATATCAGGGGACGGGAGCTGGCTGTCTGTTCGGGTGATTGACACGGGCCCACATTAAGAGGTGCTTTTGGAAATTAGTCCGTGGAGACCGGTCCCTCTCTCCACCCCCCACCCCCCGCTCTCCTCCGCCGTCGCTCCGCACCTTCTCCACCGCCGCCTTTTGAACCCGCCCCGGCTCATTGGTATGCGGACGCGGCAGCTTCCACCCGGGCCCCAGCGTCGCGACTATTGGCCCCCGCGACACGTAAGCGCGCCCGTGGAGAGCCGCCAACAATATGCAGCGGCGCACCGGCCTCAAATTACAATGGGCCCAATTAATAATCAGACACTTGTTCCATATTTTAAACCCAAGCCGACGGAACAAAGCGCCTATCACGAATTTATAAATGGCTTTTTCCGAACGCGCCGCGCCGAGAAATGAACGTTGTGTTTTCGTCTGTGGATTTTTTTAATGATGGGGAAGGCTTGACCACTGGTTCACCCCGGTCTTAATTCACTATTATGGGCAGATGTGTAAAAAATACATAGTGATGGGACCACTAAGGGATGGACATGAAATTTGAATGAGCTTGTCTTGAAGGAATAGGCTGAGAGAGAGGGAGAGAAGCGCTGGTTTGCAGACAGTTTTGACCCCATAAACCTCTCTGCAACAATATCATTTGGTTGGTGATTTAATTTTGGAGGTCGACACTGTAAAAAAATATTCGACTGAAAAAGTGGCAGCACTGAAGTGAATAAACACTAGTTGGATTGTGTTGCTAACCATTGTGGAATTACACTCATTTCGGTAAGATTACATTTCCTTCTAGTATTTATTATCGTAAACCTAGGTTCCACTGGACCAGAAAGGGGTGAGCATGAAATGGGGGTGATGAGTGGGGAGTGACATTCAGCAAAATAAAACACTTCTGACGGCGGCACAGACCTCAGCATAGTGCAGTAACCGAGACGACTATAATGTAGAATCATAGCGCTACATTTGTTGGATAACAAGAACCTTTCATTAAAGCCGCAGAATGTGACTTTCTGGAGATGGAGACTCTTGCAAGATACCGTAGAAATAATAGAAAAAGTTAAAGCCATACGTTGGAACATCCTGCATGCAGATAGACACGTTTCATGCCATACTGTGGAATATTATAGCTAAAGGAACAACATTACCATGGAAACATGTTGCGTCCTGCGTTTATGTGTAAGTAAATAAGTATTTGAGCCAGTAGGAGCACATGTTACAACTATTACCTTTAGACTTCTTAACCAATATTGGAATAGAGCAATTTTATTCAATTAGTTGACAATTTCCTTGTTTCGAATGAGAAAATCCTCCCAAATTAGCTGAAAATGTATAAGTCATTTTAGTAAGTAGTTTTGCCCCTTAAATTCACCAGCATAGCCAGTATCATCACCTGGCAAAACACTTTTCAAGCTTCTTCTTTTATTGTATCGCACCACTGGACTTTTCTCGAATAATCCGATCTGTGTGGTCTTCGGCGTCAGCACCACTCAGCCCCTCTGCTTTGACGTGTTCATTTAAACTGGTTAATCAGATGTGAATATGCAAAGCGCTTCCCGGGGCCTGCCTTTGAAATGCTAATACCCCGCAAACAAAGGTACCCGTGTGTAGGTTCTGATGCAGCAAAATCCTGGAGGTGTGATCCCCGTTCATATCTCATTTTAATATGAAAGACGTACGCTCATGTTCTTTCAACCCCTTCTTAATAGGCTCCTGATTTGGAAAAAGTGGGGGTAGACATTTTTTATTTAAGGTTTTTATTTCAAGTATATCCAAGTATCTGAGCTGGTGTTTTTAATAGTTCGTGTTCTCTGGTGAGAGCTGGAGGTGGGTGGTGAAATTGTGGGAGGTTTAAGTGACTGAGTAAAGGCAATTTATGGAAAGTGGTCCATTATATGTTATATTAGCTGTTATTATTGCTGCAGCTAATATTTTTCACAAGCTTTGATGATATTAGGTAAACATGGTTGGCATGATAAGCAGACTACTTTACCAAAGTAATGCATTTACTTGAATTACTTCATATTTAAATACAGATGATGCTTACGAGAACAGTGAATGTGGTTTCGATATCCTTTAGACCTAGAAGCTGTCTTTTGCTAATTCTAATTTCTTGGCAATCTGCTGTTGATCTTCAAAAGGACACAGTTCTTAGTCACCGAGAAGGGCTTTGTGCTTCCGCTGCTCCGTCACACCAAGAGGAGCAGGCTGGAGGGTCCTGGACTTTCTTTCTGATAACATAGGCATGAGTTAAGGCCAATTCATACTTCATGAGAAGCAACAAGTTTGTTCTTGCACCTTGGACTTGGCAGAGCAAAATGATGTCATTTTGTTCAAATTTTTATTTACTCACACTGTTACCTAATGTTACGTCACCTGACCTGCTGTTCTCCTCATTGTTGTGTTTTTAAAAATTTTGTGTTAAAACGGCTTTGTGATCCATCATGGTTTTTAAAACTTCCATACACCTCGCAGTCCGGCTGTAACACCATACACACAATATCTCAGACACTTACAAGCCAGTTTCAGGTGCAAGAGGACTTCTTAGAGTCCATTAAGTTTGACCTGTATGTTTGACTACAAAGAAGCCATTCATATGTGGTAAAAATTCCACTGTACTTTAGTATGGCTTCTGCTTATTATTTGGAGTTTACATTGTTTACATTAGCCACTAGAACAATATGGCGCAGGTTGTCTGGCATGAACCACGATCCAACTTGTTGCTTACACATTTGGCATCTGTGAAATGCAATCATACAAAAACTGACAACTTTAATCCTCCTCTCATTTCCAATCTGAGGATCAGATCTGTGTGACTTGGGTGTCTGAAGGACCTTTTTTTCCCCTTTTTAGGATTAAGCCCCGTTCACAGCTTCTTCATAATCAACCATTCACAAACAAGAATTCTGAAAAACACACTTGCTTCTTCCAAACACTTAGCAACCAAAACTTAAAGAAAAATTTCATAATTAAAGAATGTGCCTCTGTGGATGTAATTTGGTTTTTAACAGTTACGAGGGATGTGCCGGCCCCAGTGTGCGTGGCCACTTAACCGGACTCAAGCGCATTAGCCACCCATGACTTTTACTGCCAATCCGATGTTTCGTACCTCCCATTAAAATTTCACAGGTCAAAAATTTAAAAGCCAGTTAAAGAAATGTTCTTTTTCATTACATGTGACACCAAAATGAGTCGGGTCGGGCCCCATGGAATAATGGTGAGGTAATTAGAGAGCTTAGGTTTGATAAAGTGTGACTGTGAATCTGTGTTGTGCTAATTAATCAATATTTTAATTATTAGACCTTTTAAATGAACAAGCGTTTGGTTGGATTCCTGGGGATGGTGACTTCTCTGTCTTCATTAGGGACTACACAGGTTTCAGAAAAACTGCACTGACCTGAGTTGACACAAAATGGTGATGCGCAGAGAGATATACGCTTAACTTTTGATGCAGAGAATGAGCACTTTGGTCTGGTCGCTGGAGACAGCAGTATCATTATGTCTGTCTGAAAACTCTTTTTTGTAATAGTTAATGTGGGCCATTATTATATTATAAAAACATTTTGAGAGATGATTTATAAAACTATGCTACTTAAAAAAGCAATAATATGAAATTGTGACGCGTAGCAGAAAATACCAACTGTGAAGGTCCATGTACCTGCTGGCCACGGGTAACGGGTTGTTTTCTGATTAGTTTTTCACCTTCTTTCTGCCACCTTTCATCTCAAAACTAAATAGAAAATAGGGAAATAACCAGTTCTTAGTTTTCTTTATTTAATTTCGTACTTATGATGTCCCGGGAGTGGATGTGTCTCTGGGAGCGGCGAAGTGAAGCCCATAAGACCCGCTGCATGTGCGTGGTTTACCCGGCATGGGGCAGAACATTTAGGGACAGAACATTCAGGGGCAGAGCGGTGACGGTGCCTGAGGCTTCCAGGACAGAGAGCCTCTGACTTAGCCCTCACCGGCCACTAGTATTCAGTGATGGAGTGATGGTGTAGAGCAGATCTGTGGTGCTTCTTTCTCCGCTGAGACTGAACTGGCTCACGGCTGCAGCTGCCTCGTCACGGAGAACGGGATTTAGGACTATGTGGACTCTTTGAACGCCGTTGTCCATGAGATTTGTGTGGATGTCTTTTTGTAGAACAATCATGAGCTGATGAGCAGATGGAGTTTTGGAGCTGTGCTTTGAGTTTCCACTGCTCCTTCACACCTAGAGGAGCAGGCTGGAGGGTCCTAGACTGTTCCTGTACACCACGGGGCAAGAGCTCCACTGCACACCAAGCATCAGCACCAAACCCGGTGTGTGCTCTGTATCTTTGAGTGGACTGACCATAGACAGTGCCGTGTCAATGGACTCTTATTTAAAGCAAGCCAAAACTTGGACTAAACCGGGTCTAAACCCGTAGACTGAACAGATTAAACCAGGAGGAGGGCAGGACATGCCCAAAACTCCATTTGCTTGTGTATGTTGTAAAAAATGTATGCACACAAATCCCATGGACAACAACGTGCACATTTTGTTCAATATTGTTTGTCACGAAGCAGCAGTGCAACAGCAGCCAGTTTAGTCCAAGTGGAGAGGGAAACGCCGCTTTTCACAGGGAGCCAGGGCGGTCACCAGCCCCGCTGAGCCAGAGAGGCGATGTCTGGGACAGTGACCACGCTCTGCCTCTCACGCTCTGCCCTGTACCTCTCATCGGCTTTGCCTCTGCGCTGCCCCGGGGGAACAGCCTTTGACCCCGGGGAAGGAAGAGATTCACTGGGCACTTAGTTTCTATGGAGCATGATTTTCAGTGTGAAATTTAATAATGACTCGTTTTCGAATTTTGGGTGCATGCAGGACTTTAGCTCTTACTTCCAGGTTGTTGAAAAATTATGCTCATTTACAAGACTAACATTGGGCACCCCAGCTTTATGTTTAATTTCCACAATTAAAGATGAATAGCATCCTCAGCCACATACTGTGGACAAGACAGTGACTGAGTTGAAACTTGAAACACAATGGAGGTTAATTGTAATAATGAGGCATGGCTAATTGTTTAGTTGCCATAGTAACAGACTAATATTTCTGCACTTTCGCAGAGATGGATGACAGCAATGTGAAAAAAAACGCAGGTATAGTCAAAGTGATTGTGTTACTGTTCATTTTGAAATTAAACATCTCAGTTTTTGTTAACTTTTCTGTCAGTCAAAATCTTACATAGACAAAATATGGAGTGAACTAAATGAACACTACATTTTACTAGCTCAGTAATGTAAAAAAAGCAGTTATCCAAAGATTTTACTTGGCCTAGTATTATAATGTCATCTACAGCAATGCATTCAAAGAGTATTGGACAATTACTGCACAAAAGACAGAACATTCCTTGGTGGTTTTTGAAGGTGTAAAGAAAAAATGTCTTGTTGAGCGGGTCATTCACACAGTGTGCTTGGAGGTCACGGGTGGCGCACTTATAGAAATGGTTTTCAATGGAAGTACAGCGCCCAGAAATGTTGCTTCAAATGAGATATTGTGGCAAGTTACAAAAGAGAAAAGTTGAAAAATGTGAGTCAGTTTGGTGGACTGAGCAAAATCATAAAGGAATCTATCAGAAGGCTTGTACTTTGGATATTGAGAGAAGTCAGAGAGACATCGGGAAATCGGGGGCTGTGACGGGGAAGAACAAGAAAGGCAATGAACACTGATCAGAAAATGTCTTGAAAATAATACGGACATGAAGCCAAAATGTTCAGTTTCAATAATTCAGTACCAGAACAGTGCTGGGCAGTCAAGGACATTTTTATTTGAGTAACTTGGATAGAATTATATTTGTCTTGGTAGTTTTCATAGTACTTTTAATCCTACTTGAGTAACATAATTTACAGTACTCTTGTTTGAGTGAAAGTTTTAGTTATCGTTCTTCCCACAGTGAGCGTTCCAGAGCTTGGCTGCCAATCAGGCCCGGTGCACCCCGGTTTTAAGACTCACCTAAAGCCGTCACAATTTTGGCCCGTCAACGATGAAAGATTTCTGATTGCGGGCAAAATCTTGAGTCATGGCTCAAAAACATGGGTCATATAGGTCTCACAGTGAGACAAGAGCAAAGATTGAACTTAGAACTGTTGTACGGCGAGCTGCGATTGATATTTTGTAATCTTGGTCGCGGAGTGAGGTCTTCTCTTGCTGCGTCAGTCTCCGTCGAACAATAAACACAAGCACACTCTGTCAAAGTAACAGGAGAACATGTCCCTGATGTTCACAAAAACACCTGTAGCATGTAGCACTAGCCTCAGCTAACACCAGTAGAACGGGTGCGTACCAATATTCCCCGGTACCTATGTTCCCCCATTTTCTATGAACGGGGGAACATCGGTACCTTCTCAAATTATAGCATAGGCTACTAGTTCAGGTTCCACATCCCCAATAGTTGTGCATAAATGTATGGTTTTAGAGCATAAAATATAGCAGCATATAACTCTAACCCAGGTCTGGAGGAACATAGGTACCGGGGAACGTAGGGCTGAGACTAAAGAGCCACAGACTAAAGGCACCAGGAGTTGGAACTGGCCTTCTGACTTCAGAGCATGTACGTGTAAATCTGGATGAGGTCTGAGATGTATTGTGGGGCCAATCCATTCAAAACTTTAAAAAGAGAAACAAATAAAATGTTAAAATAGATCTTAAAATGATCAGGAAGTAAGTGCAAAGACGCTTCCTGTTCTTCCCGCAATAACCAAATTCTGATCCGATAAAGCTAAACATAAAAGGTGCACGATGTAACTTTTCTGGTGGAAGACCTGCCACCTGCTTGTCTCCATGGAAATGTTATCGCTTTGCATCAAATGTACGGTATATCCCCATTGAGACAGTGCAGGCAACGACATGATCAATAAATAGAACGTTCAATGCTAACGATATCGATCACGCGCCATCAAGCTAATTTGGGAAGTTGTGAGAATTCAGAAGCTAGTCCTAGGTAGTTTTTCTTATATATACATGGAAAATAGACATGTTCATTGCCATGTGGAAGAATGACGCAATCATGTATCCAAGGAGAGCCGCCACTGGAAAAATTACATAGTGCACCTTTAAGTTTGGCTAGAAACTGCCCTGAATATTTGAATAAATACGACAAATACGGCAATACATTCCTACATCGAACCATCATTTTATCCGTGACACAAACCAGAAATGATAGCAAATTCACCTAAATAATAGAATATATTTATTTCTACAATCCCCCCCTCTGAACAGGACAAGTCAAAACCCTCGCCCCCTTTAACCGCCAGTGTGTGCACAAGGCTCTGAGCTCATCTCCAGTCAGGCAGCACTAAAATCTGGAAATAATCAGCTTCTCTAGAAAACACTTCAACCCTGCTGGAGCCCTCTGCCTCTCCAGATTGGATTCAGCCTCCTAATCCCAAGCGGCAGCCTCCCTCCTTCCCTCGCTCACCCTTTCTTTCTCCAGCGGTCGTGTGTATGTGTGAATATGTGTGTGTGTGTGTGTGTGTATGTATGTGTGTGTATGTGATATGTGATGGGGGGGGGGGGGGGGGGTTGTGGGTGACACCTGCTGGGCACTATAAATATAAAAAAAAGCCAAAGTGCCAGTGCGAGTTTGTACAGTGGAGATCCAGCGGGGAGAGTCCGCGTGAGGGGTAATGTGGACTGAAAGCTGCCGTCGTTGCCGTTCGGGTGAATCACACACAAGTTTAAAGACTGATGTGAGTGAGCCAAGGAAAGGAAAGAAGACGAGCAGTGAAATATTGACCGTTTGATAAATCTGAATTGTGAATGCTTGTGTACGTTTGGTTTTGGTTTGAGCCCAGTTTAGTGCTAATGTAGGATTGGTTTGGGTCTGTTCAAGTCATGGCTTAGTCTTAGTCTATTGCAGGTTTAGTTACAGTTTAGTCTGGAATTTGAGGTGGCGTATGCCCAAGTGTGACAGTCAAGTCAAGTCAATATGAAATAAAATGAAAATGTCAATGTTTTTGCTGCATTATTGTCCAGCATAACGTTAGATTTAAGGCATGTTTATTATGTGGTTGTTAGTGTGTACTGTATGCTGATTTAGTCACTAATCACTAACATTAATAATTACATACAATCCAGTGCTGCATATTGTATTGTATTCTATTCTGATTTTGGTCCGTTGGCTTTATTAGTACAGTAGAGGACAGTAAAGCTTGAAATGGGGACGAGACGGGGGAAAGACGGCCAACTGTCCAGAGTCGTATTCAAACTCACAACACTGCGCTCACATTAGGTCCTGTCTAATGGATAGATCTATTTTGGATATACATAATCATTTTCAAGCTCACATTTTTTATTTCATCACAATCCTTAATTTATTAACTTGCAGACTTAAAGCTGTCTGCCACTTCGGAAAGTTCAAACTTCATTTTGCTTGGTTAAATCCACCTGTCACTGACCAATAGGAGGGTTTGGGTTCAGTTACTTATTATTTAGTTATTTTATTTGTGGTATTTGAGCATCAAGCACAGAGGACACTAAATCAAAAGTAGTATTATTATTTGTTGGGACAGTGCATGCTAATGAACGTATATAAGATAAAACACTGGAAACACTGGATCGTAGCCATTGTCCCACAGTCACACTCTTTTTCATACACCAGCATACACGGACACTGGAGGTAAGATGGGTGGTGTCTTGCCTATGGACACAACAACAGTATGCACTACCACCCCCCCTGTGGCACCTGGCATTTCAGTGGTCTCCTCGCGTATACACTGACTCCGACGCGAGTACGGTTCTGCAAGACTTAGAAAGTGATTAAAATGAATGCGCCCCGTTACACTGACCTCGGAGCAATGCAGGTGCAGGTCTGCGAGAAGAATCCTCACGAAGTCCAATTCTGCCTCAGCGGTCTGGTCCGGTGTTCAGGTCATTAGACGAGTGTACTCATATGAAACCATGTAAATCTGCGCGGCGTTTGTCCAAAACAGGCTGCAGTAGCCCGGAAGTGGTGTAACAGGCAATCTGCAAGTGACCCGCGCTGGTCCTGAACCGCACCCGGACCGGAGTCAGTGTACGTGAGGCGTAAGTTGTCTTGTTTATTAGGATAGTGCATAGTACTTACGCTTTCTTACTTACACAGTTCACTCCACTTACATATGTTTTCAAGCCAACACAGACCATTTTCATGTTTTTCTTCTCAAAAAAAGACCAATTTAATATCTCCTGTTATACTGTGGTGATGACATAAGTGCAGTTCTTGTATTAATACACATTCTATTCATACTTTTATCAATAAAGCCAACTGTACTAAAGGACGACGGAGCCAAGCTTTAGAAATCCCTTGGTATTAGTCAGTGATGGAATGAACTCATAACAAGTAGTCCTGCCGAAGAAGCACATATGATGTACTCTAGAAAAGAATAGGTTTAATACTCAGTTAATCCTTGCATCTGACCTGGTCACATTCCTTCAGGTAATGCAATTTACACCACACGGTCTGAGAAATACAACTCAACTCAATATACGCGCAATGTCAGATGTCTTTACTTGAGATAAGAAACAACCAACAATTGACTATATACCATTTCCTTTGCAGCATGAGAAACACTTTGTAAGGAAAGCTTGAAATATTTTTTTTTAAAACCAAACACATAAGTTGAAAGGTCCACTATGCCGCGAAAAAAGTTGAAAAACATTCTTACTGTGCTGCCCGGTGGTCGAGTGGTTAAGGCTGCAGCACACATGCCAGGCTCCGCACGTGCCAGGCTCCACGTGCAGCCGGCCGCAGTGTCGTGGCTTTCTTCATGTCCTCCCTTCCATCTCATCCACATTTCACGCTCTGCTGTCCTGTCGAATAAAGCCTACGGGCCAGAAAATCCTTTAAAGAAAGACAAGAAAAACATTCATACGGAAAACGGTCATCTCTCCATTGATCTGACCTGTAATTTTTAGTTGGACAATGAAGTCATTACTGTGCAACATTGAGACGTCAGTGTAGTCCATCAGTCGTCCAGGTAGGTTCCATGAATGAAGAAAGTGGAATCCTGTCAATGGGACAACATTTTAAGAGTGAATACGTTTCGCCACTCATCCAAGTAGCTTCTTCGGTCGGGACAGAGAACTGGTGAGCCAATGCCTTATATATCTGTCTGAAGGGCGGTGCATAATACACCACACTAACACTAGCCGCTTGTTTACAATTAGTAGCTGTTAGTTTTGTTATTGTCCTTTTTACTGTAAACAACTAGGATGTGTTAGTTTCAGGGTAGCTAAGTCCTCCCTTCAGACACATATAAAAGCAGTGACTCAACAGCTCTGTCACAGGAACTGAAGAAGCTACTTGGATGAGTGGCGAAATATATTCACTCAAACTTTTGGCAGAATTCTGTTTTCTTTAACTATTCCAGGCAAGGCAACATCTCCATTGAGACAAGCAGATGACAGACCCTCATCAGAAAAAGTTACACAGCGCACCATTAGGGCTTTGTCTATATTTGCATGAATATATTCACCAGTATGGATGTTCTCTCCCTATATATAAATATATTAAAGATATTTAATGCAACCATTGTTCACTTTTTGATGACCTCTGCAGCAATATTGTAGTTCAAAAGTGGCGATGCTTTTGAAAGTTCTCAAAAGGTTTATAACAGGACGATGAAACACATTTGGGGCCGTCTGCAATCTTAGCGAGATCATTACGTCTAAACATTGCTTTTCTCTATTCTCTGATTGAAACAAAAATATAGCTTGAATATAAATGAATGTATAGATTATTTGGGTTCTTTTGATTATATTGTGATTTGAATAATCCCGATTATCAATGAACAGAATAATCTTGACCTAAATCCAATATTGCTTTTCTTTTTTTCGTATAAATACCTCCGAACTCAGAGTTAAATGTGTTGTTTGTTCTTGCTCAGTGCCGCAGTTTGTCTCAGTGCTTAGCCTTGCTCTCTCTGCCTGTTGCCTCCCCTCTCTCCCCTGAGTACCGCAGTACTGTGCACCACCAGTCCTACGTGTTTCTTTCCAGATGATCTCCTCTGGATTTCCAATTTGCAGCGCGTGGACCGTTCCAGCTTCACGCGGCCGTCAAAACACTGCTGACAGCTCTATCCGCCGCTCTTGTCAGTCGTGCGGCAGAAAAAGTGGATTCGTGTCAGATCTACAGAGAAACACAAAGCAAAGTGGAGCGTCCGACAGTGGAGATGTCCGTGTAGAGATGGCCATCTTCTGCATCTGTCAGAGGGGGAGGAGCGCGCAGAGGGGAAGAGTGAGACAGGGGGTGGTTAGTGCCATGAAAGCAGAAATGTAGACTGTAGTAAAGATGTAGCACGCAGCTGGTTAAAGCAACATTTATCACAATGGGTTATTTAAGATTTGACAGGGCACAATAAAGTGAAAATGTCAAAAGGGACATAACATGATGGTTGAAAAAATGTGGCGCAGCAATATCCAAATCTTGTATGGGAAGATCTTTGTATTACAATGATATTTCCAGCTTTGTAGTAATATGGGAGCTTACCATTATTTGACATATTTTAAATCCTGGATTATTCTGGGTGTTTCAAAATCAGATACAAAATTGACAATAGTTTAAAATTGGTTTAATTTTCATTTCATGTTTTTATGTATTCATCATAGTATTGTTTCATAATCTGAGATACAGTATCTCATTTTCCAGGGAGTACGGACCCCAGAGATTACCCTGTACATGTTTAATGGAAAACTGGAGTATTCGTTGAAAAACTGCAGAATCAAGATGCAAACCGCAACTTGGAACGCTCTTGTTGTGAGGCTGAAGACTTAACCATTGTGCTGCCCAAAAATTAAGGTAAACACTTAGCCGAAACGTAATAGAGCTACTTGAGTTTAACTCTAATGTTAACTCTGCTCATCCCTAACTCAAATTAATGTTAAATTTTTCAATTCAATTTATACTTGTAATGCCCGAAATCACAACAGTGGTTGCCTCGAATTGCGCTAGTGAAAAACAGATTAAACAATGTTCATTCCCTCCTTCTCGGCAAGGAAAACTACCAAACTTCTTTGGGAAAAATAAGAAATCTTGAGGAGTTCCACATTGAAGGAGAGATCCGACTCCCTCGGACGGACAGGCGGACGCGCTTCAATTTGCAGACTGTGGAGCTAATGTTAAAAGCTGACAGAGCAATGCATAAAATACAGTGTCTTAGCATAACATCGTAGCATAACATCGCTTAGCATAGCATAAATTAGTGTAACAATTCATGATGAATCACCCCTAAGAATGAATGAGTATCATCAAATTTAAGGTTTTTTGGTAAACGAATATGAAACCAGCGGTTTAAAGATGGCACTGCACCACTCCAGTGACACAAGCCTAGAGACCCCAGGCTTAATCACATGTAGCAGCATCAAACAGTGGCCTCTTCTTGTGTCCACACATGAGCTTGTGTGTATTTTCTGAAGCCCCTCCCCAATGGCTTCCGTCCTCATGTTCCCTGGAGAAACCCGCTGTGAAAACGACAGGGCAGCACAAATGTAGAAAACCTGCTCACCACTGGATTACAACACCTTGTGCTGCTGCTCAATGGGAACCACATCTGTCAAACGTAAGAATAACACACAGCCTCAGGCTGGACCTGCTCACCCAGTCCCAAAAGCAAGAAGAAATGCACTTTTATTATACTATGTCGGGCTTTATATACACTACTTACTTATTTGTATTATTTAAATGATTATAATTACAGTGATAGTTTTTTGCACTTACATTTTGTAAAAGAAAAAATCTTTTCATCAAAGTGCACACAACTGTATGTCATAACATAGAATTTTGCTGTACTTTGCAGCAAAACATAACATCACACTTGTTCACTCTGGAGGTGGTGCGACTGCGGTTCATGTGGCTCTACTGTTAAAAAGGGAGAGAAATGTATAGACAATTTTAATAAAAAGGAACAACAAAGCAAGTTGTAAAAAATAAAAAGAAATGAGGACCTTGTTTATTTGGTGTTGTCTGCTTGTTAATGTAAATGATTTACTGCATCATTGTATTAAAGGACAGAGCAGTGGCCTGTAGTGCACAGCGCTCACAGTGCAGTGTATGAAACCATTACAAGTGGTGCATTTAAAGTTGTGACAGTTCAAGGCAGCGGTTAGTCATAACATATTCCGAGTGCTCCAGAGCAAGGTCAGTGTTTTAGTGGCTCTCCATATCCACGCTGCTCGGCCGGCACACAAGGATGGAGCCCATTTCATTTGGGACCTCCACACCAGACAATGCTCAGCCATGACTTGTCTAGACGCCTGCTCCTCGTCCTTAGCACCTCAACTCTGTAACCGCTGTGTTGGAATGAATCTATTACCAAGCGTGTATCAAAAGCTACCTTACATTCCTCACCTCCTCTGCTCTCTCCATCCAATGCATCTGTTTTGTAATGCTCTTTACATTGTGGTGTATATAGCTCTGGTGTGGACTTGGCTGATTGACCTGCATTCCAGCGCGGGACCCCCTCTCCTGTCTCACACCTGGGGCCCCCGCGCTGCTCGGTGCCTGCTGTCAGTGGTGCGTTGCGGTGCCGCTCGATTGATGACAGCCATTCACTGATGAAGCTGTATTCATCATTCCTGTCCAGGGCTGCACTGACCAGATGGACCCTGGCTATCCATCCTCTGTCAGGGACACATCTGTTCCCTGTGTTGCTCAGAGTACTAACAAGTCACCTGCTCCCGCTCAGGCTGGTGTCAGGAGCACGGGCACCAAACACGAGCTGGTAAAAGCACTCTTCATACGGAAAGTTTGACTCCATGATTTTACGATGGGGGAAACTGCAAGGAAGGCAAGGTTCTTTATGGTTCTTGTGGAGAAATTCAGTCTCATTCAATGCCACTGGGGTAACAAATCTCCAGATCTTGAGCTATAAGTGTGGTCAGGAGTAATTAGCTGGAGGATTACCCTATTGTTCATGGGAAAGCAAGGGCACTGAGATTAACACCAAGACACCAAAACCGATCTAGAATCAAACTTCGTGCTGTGTGAACTAAGAGCGCTAGCAACTCAGCCACTGCGCTCCTACTAGTACTGTGTTTCATCACTAACCAGGTGGGTATTATTACGATTTTTGCTCCCAGAAATAAGTAATGTTGTATGTTTAAACTATTGCAAGGAGCATTACATTGGGGGAACATAAACATACACTGCACAAAAGACTGTACCAACACTGAAGGCCCTTAAATTCAGGTTTACAATCGGCGGTGCACCTTCATCTTAAAGCCACACACCATGAAAAAGATACAATCTACCTCATGTTTACAACAAGCTACTCAAACCCTAGTTAAAGGAAAAATCAAGTCTTTCAAATGCTAATCATGTATGTTCTAAATCTGCCTGCTAAACGGCTGAGTTGGCCACATTGTTCACACTGCTTTGCGCTGAGGCTGTGCTTGTTCAGTCGATTTTTATTGTTCTATTTATTATGTGGCATGATGAATTATTTGTGCTGGTGCAGATAAGTAAAGTGATTTTGATTTCATTTGAGAGACTGGCAGAGAACAATAGGTTAGAATCTACAATACCTGCTTAATGTACCCACCGTGATGAAGAAAAATGGAATTGAACACCAGGAGCCAGAAGGGCATGCAAGTTAAAACCTGGTCAAATTGGAAATAAAAAAAGTTAACTGCAACGACAAATGAACAAAAACACAGGACAATACAGAGGTAAAGATTTCAAAAAGTCAGGTATTTGTTACCACAGAACACAACTGGATGATTGAAGGATTACGCTAACAATAACGCTATTTCAGCAGTACTTTATATGGACTGAATCTATAATAAAATACATATATATACTGCATTATGGGACTCATGGTCTTTGGCTGAAAAGAAACTGACCTCCACAATACCAATCTTTTGTGAAAACAGCAGAAACTTGTCCGTTCACACCTTTCAAACACATTGAATAGTGTACATAAAGTTAGTAGGTGTGCGATACGAGTGTACTCCTGTATCCTTGTACCCATTTGTTGGTTCTGGCTGTGCTATGAATATACGGAGCACAAAAAGCCATTATTCTTTCAGGGTTTCCCGCTGTTTTTGACCATGTAACCTCCAGCCGCACACAGCTCCCCATTATAAACTTGCCACACAAGAAGAATCAGACTCGATGTGAGGTTTTCAGTGGTCATAATCAGAGGTGTATGTGCTTCTATAGAGTTTACCGTCCTTCTCCTGCTCGCGCTGTGGGTGCGCGCTGCCGGGGCACTGTTTAAGATGAGCTGCCGTTTCTGAGGGAGTCTAAAGGTATTGTCTGGGAAGTTGAGTTTATTTTTTCATTGCAGGACCCTAGTATCGTGTTTACTTGAGTTTTATATACGAATGATTATATTTGAACACTAATCTCTTTGGAGAATACAACTTTTTGATAATGCTGTTCCTGAAGACAATACAGAGATAGGCCCCATTTTGTATTTTTTTATCGTATTATAAATTAAAGGACAAATTCAAATTGTAGTACTTGTTAAATATGGCTGTTTTTATTGACATGTGACAGACTTTGGACCAAATGGGTTGTTTACTTGAGGCTTAATTGTGCTTTAATTTTCTTTGGATGTCTTTTGTTCTAATTTTAATCCCCTGTGTTCTCTTTGGTCTTGTTCAGTTTTTGTTGAAAAAAAAACAACACAAAAAACAATAACAATATATGTAATAAAAACCTGATTTTCTTCTAGCTCGTGTAAATGAACTGCATCACAAACTACAGCAACTCACACGTGACAAACTAGTATGCCACTAATTTATTGTATTCTTTGAACATGTATTTTTTAAGTTCAAACCAATGGATTTTAGTGTAATATTCAATGTGTTTGGTGACTAGGGCAGGTGTGACATTTTACCTATATTTAGCTAAAAACACACGTTAACAAACTTTCTTAGCGAACCCTATTTTACTTAAATGAACTGTGAAATAAGGCTACAACTGATAAAACATTTTTAACATTTTCTCGCTATTTAATTAAGTTAAATATAGTCAAACTGTCTACCAGCATGGTTGATACAATTCCGGTAAATGACTCAAATTGGGGAATGACATCCCTGACAGTTGTTTTTCTATCATAGCGCTACTTTAGAGTGAAAAAAGGATCTAAGTGGGCGACGCTAATCATTCAAATTCAACAATGTTCCTCACTCAAGTACAGGGCCTTCATTATGAGCTTTGGAATAGCTGACACCGGCATTTACACAAACAACTGCTTTTGCTCACAAACCTGACTCAGTAAAAAGACAGTCAGTATTCTCTGGCCTAGCTCTCTTACTCTGACTGACAGAAGCACTCTCCACACTTTCACACTATTGATCCTCCTGTAGTGGAGACATTCATCGCCCTCACGTCATTGTCTTCATTATTTGGCCCATTATTTGCATTAGGACAAACCAGGCTTGAAGATGACGCATATGCTTTTTTCCTAGGTATTTAGTATTAAACTATAACATGAGTAGATCCCTTTTGGAATTGTTTTTATTTATTAGAAATGGCATTGTTGATTTCCAATGGTCATTAATAGATACAGGTTCATTGACTTCTGTTAAACACTGCAAAACCGAAAGAGCCAAACTTTCTGTTATTATTTCCTGGACACATTTACTATGTTTTTGGTAAGTTTGAAATTACATGACAATAAATACAATCGATCAAAAGTTAAATATGCATAAAAAGACTAAGACAATATCCAATGTTTTTATGAAGGTGTTTTGGTTGAAAGGATAAGAGGAGATCTTATATAATTGTGAAATTAAACAAAAACCTAAAATTATTGTAGGATTATTAACACATTTCTTTCATTTTACACCGCTTCTATATTTTATGAAAAACATTGCCTGACCTTATGACAATTGTGCTGAGCAGAGCGAGATTATTGACAGGTCATGCGTCTGCACAGCCATGACTTTCATGTATAAATAAGCCCCACCCCTTCATCCTTCCCCCAACAGAGCAATACCTCTCTGTCCTGCAAGATCGGCAAGAATCATGTCACCTTCACCTGTGGCACCGGGCCAGTTCTGACGGACCCCTCTCCAGACCAGCACGGAACTGTTCATCTGCTGATAGTTGTGGACGTAAAAGGATGAGAGAAACATAAATTAGTTTAAAAAAAAAAACAATAATATATATAATATATATAATATATATACTATATATATATATATATATATATATATATACACACATTGTGTTAAATATTGTAGATGCTTTCCCTGTATGAATAAAATAAAATAAAAAAAACCTAAAATGCACAACGATGTCAGACAGAGGCGTTTCTACACTATAAACAAACTATGCACATGCGACAGGGGCCCCTGTCCAATAGGGGGCCCCCAAAACCGAGCAATGAAACTGTGTTCACACTTTTTTTGGTTTTGGATTGAAACCGGTTTGGTCCTGGATTAGTCCTCGGTTTCATTCTGGGTTTAGTCCTTGTGCTGTGTGAATACAGCATTTTACATTCTACTTTTTATTTTTGATTTTAGTTTAAAGTGTATCAGATTTCGTTTTTTAATTACCGGTGAATTTAAAGAATTTACATTGAATTATGAACTATGCCATTACCATATTTTTTATTAAAATAGATTGTGACACATTTGTTCTTAGACCATCTGGTTTTATTAATCACCTCATTGTAGTTCGGATAGAGAGGGGCCCTCAAACTGCATTTTGCATAGGGCCCCCACAAAGCTCCAAACGGCCCTGAATGAGTACTTATCACCCCTTTAGATTCTCTTGTACAGTATATGCGCTTTTCACAGAGATGCGCTCATGCATACATACAGTTATTAATACTATTATTTTATTGGATTATGTTACATGTTGACATTATCATTAGCATTAAGGAAAACTGATCAGTATCCTCCTGTGTCGTTATAGTTATATAATTTGGGAAGTTTTCTTGATCTTTTAGTATCTATTTCCAAACTATTTTTGTTCTGTTTGGCTGTGCTTATTATTGAGGGAATTTGATTTGCCTTTTACTCCTTTAAATGGCTTTTAATGTTAATTGTTTATGTTTTTTGGGTTTTTTTTAACCGTGGTTTTAAGGCACTTTTTATTGTATGGTTTAATGTCTGTAAAGCACTTTGAATTACATTTTGTAGAAATTGTGCTCTACAAATAAACTTTGATTTGATTTAGATGAAAAGCCCCTGCTGTTTTAATGGGAGCAGAGGGGGATGCAATCACTTATCTATGACCGTAACCAGCCAAATTCAAAGGAACATTGCTCCAAAATAATGAGATGAGTTTTTAAGATGTTTTGTGCAACTTTCTGATGTGTGTGGGCATGTATTCATCACATGGTTCAATTTTCAATTCAATTATTTTTGTAACGCCCAAAATCACAACAGTAGTTGCTTCGAGGGGCTACAGTGGAAAAAAACGAATAAAAACAGAATAAACAATGTTCATAGGGTAATGTCCCAGCATCCTGTGTCCTTAGAGAGATGTCCCAGGCTCCCCTGTCCTTAGACCCTCCTTCTCGGTAAGGAAAAACTACCAAACCCCTTTGGGAAAAAGTTGAAACCTGAAGAAGATCCATAGTGAAGGACAGATTCGACTTCCTCGGACGGGCAGGCGGACGTGCTTCAATTTGCAGACGGTGGAGCTGGACCCACTCAGGAGGAGAACCAATTCTTCGAGGCTGATGAAGGACCGTTCATATGGAGTAGAGACCGTTTCTCCAGGCAGTTGAGGAGCATCTGGATCCACAAGTCATCAAATACTTGTTTGATAGAAAAGTAGTAAGAAGCAGAGGATAATGCTCAAACTGCCATACTTCCCCCAGTATAGTTGCTCCTAGGGCAGCGTAGCTGGGAACTGTAGGTTTTTATTTCTGTTCCTAACTGGCCTGACCATAAGCCATTTCAAGAAAGAGGAACGTTTTAAGCCTGGTCTTAAATGAAGAGACTGTGTCGGCCTCTTTAACATGGACAGGAAGCTGATTCCACAACACAGGAGCTTGGTAGCTAAACGCTCTACCTCCTACTGCGCTTTTAGAGACTCTTGGGACCACCAGAAGTCCAGTATATGGTGGGGAATAAAATCGGTAAACACACTTTATGGGACAAAAATCCCATCCCCATGGCGTGAATAGTTTATTATAAGATCATCAACATGATTTAAAGTTAAAATAGATTAAGAATAGGTTAGAATGTTAAATATATACCCAGGAAGACAAGAATTAATAAATGTTGAGGAAATTAAATATTTTGGAGTGGTATTAGATTCAAGATTATTCTTCTGAAAACATTTGAAATGTTTTCACATTCGGGCAAAGCAGCAGTCACATTATTGCACTTATTGCATTACAAGCTGGTCCTACATGAGCCTTTCTGTTCTGCTTCAGTCTGGACTTTGAGACACTGAAAATGTGTACGCTGAACTTTTTTGCACTGAATTAAAAAACAGCAACTGTATTTTAACAAAATTAATTTTAAGATTTTTTTTTTCTATACACTGATTTTTTCTATACACTGATTTTTTTTTACACTGACATCGGATTCATGCAATTAATATTTTTACTTGATTGGATGTTACAAAAATGTAGTCCACGTAATTCAAATGCACAAATTAAATTACATAAATTCTGTGTAAAATAAAACATTTGGTAATAATAATATAAAATAACCTTATTATTTCTGTTATTAGACCCATTGAAGCAAGCTACAAAAGTGCATTGAAAATCCTAGATAAGAAACCTTAAACTTAATCTAAAGTGGCCTGTTTCATCTACAAGGTCCTTCACACTTTGGCCCCTCTACCAATGAAATATTTTATCAAACAGATTTCTGTCCGTGCGGCTGGATTCCGTGAAACTCGAGCCACCGTCAGAGACAAACTCCCATTCAGCCGAACATCCTTCCCCCAAAGCGTCCTGATAAATGTTCATTTATGTCTTCTTTGACCTGTCTGTTTTTCCCAAACCACCGGCTGGTCCTGCAGTTGTTCGGAGGGGACACATAAATGACAGCACGGGAAAACTGTTTATGGAAATGATAAACTTTGAAAATGTTTCATGTTCTAATGTAAATGATTTGTTGAACTCGTTACATCTAGTGTTTTGGACACCATTGCCCTATGAAGGCTAAAATGTTAAAAAATAAGCAGAAGGCGCCATGGAGAAATGATGATTCGGTCAGAACGAAAATGGCGCAAGTCAAAGCTCCAGGTTCAAAAGGAGATTTACAGAGAGAAGTTGTACATGTACAACCTCATTTTATGTAGAACTAGGGAAGGATATTTTTCTGAAATAATTGGAAGCTGCAGTAACAACTCGCGTGTCCTGTTTGCCACAGTAAACAGAACAAACCCTCCAGCTCAGCTGCCGTTAGAACTCATTTCCACATCCAAGTGTAATGAGTTTGCATTATTCTTTAATGACAAAGTTCAGGGCATATAAAATTCTATCAATTCTAAATGCAAAAAATAACCCTCAAAACCACCTACACACTTAGAGCTGACTCACTTTGCACCTGTAACTGACAAAACTGTCCAGGAGATCATCACCAGTCTGAGTTCATCTACATGCTGCCTCGATGTGTTACCCACCAGATTTCTAAAGTCTGTGCTGAACAGTTTGTTAGCACCACTCACTCACATAGTTAACATGTCGCTTCAATCTGGAACATTCCCAATGTCTTTGAAAACTGCGGTCATAAAGCCTCTCCTAAAGAAGAGCAGTCTTGATGCCGCAGTACTGAGTAATTACCGGCCCATCTCTAATCTGCCATTTTGGGGCAAAGTCCTTGAAAAGGTTGTTTACCAACAGCTCACTGATTTCCTCTTAATAAACAACTCATTTGATGTTTTCCAGTCAGGTTTTAGACCTCATCACAGCACACTGAGACTGCTCTTGTCAAGGTGACAAATGACATCCACCTGAACACTGACGCGGGCAAAGCCTCAGTCTTAATTCTGTTAGATCTGAGTGCTGCTTTTGACACTGTCGATCATGGGATCCTCTTACAGAGACTAGAGGACTGGGTGGGCATCACTGGCACTGCCCTAAACTGGTTAAAGTCCTATCTGGAAGACAGGAAGTTCTTTGTCGAAATTGGTAACTGTGTCTCAGACCAGATGCCCCTGACCTGTGGGGTGCCCCAAGGGTCAATCCTGGGACCCCTTCTGTTCAACCTCTACATGCTGCCGTTAGGTCAGTTGATACGCAGCGAGAATGTGTCCTATCACAATTATGCAGACGACACTCAGATCTATGTTTCACTGACGGCAGGTGAATATGGACCAGTGGATTCACTCTGTCACTGCATCCAACAGATCAGTGTGTGGATGCAAAACAACTTTCTCCAGCTGAACTCAGACAAGACTGAAATCATCGTCTTTGGCCCACAGAAACAAAGAGAAAGTGTTAGCAGTCACCTCCAGAGTCTCGCTCTAAAACCTACAAATCAAGTTAGAAATCTGGGGGTAATAATGGACTCAGACTTTGAATTTTAACAGCCACGTCAGATCAATAACATCAGCAGCTTTTTACCATCTAAAAAAACATTGCCAAAATCAAAAGTATAGTGTCTAAACCAGACCTGGAGAGACTTATCCATGCGTTTGTCTCTAGTAGATTAGACTACTGTAACGGCCTGCTCACTGGCCTCTCCAAACGAGCTGTAAAACAGCTGCAGTACATCCAGAACGCTGCTGCTCGGGTCCTGACTAGAACCAGGAAGTACGATCACATTAGTCCTGTGCTCAGGTCTCTGCACTGGCTCCCTGTGGCTCAGAGAATAGACTTCATACAAGTCTCTCCATGGCCTAGCACCAAAGTACATCTCGGACATGTTAGTGCCATATGAACCATCTCGGACTCTGAGGACCTCAGGGACCGGCCTCCTGCTGGTGCCCAGAGTCAGGACTAAACATGGGGAATCTGCGTTTCAGTTTTATGCAGCTAAAATCTGGAACAGTCTTCCTGAGGATGTGAGACAGGCCGCTACTCTGGCAATGTTCAAATCTAAACTAAAAACTGTTTTGTTTGGCTGTGCATATGACTGAAATGCTTTTCTTTGCACTCTTCTCTTTTATGTCTTGAACTAAGATTGTGATTTCTGCCATGTCTTTGTGATTTTAATGCATTTTTTCCTGTTGTGTGAAGCACTTTGAATTGCCTTGTGTACGAATTGTGCTCTACAAATAAACTTGCCATGGCTTAATATGCTTTGTCCCCCCTTTTTCTTAAACAAATTAATGAATTAATAAATAGGGAAGTAGTAAAGAACATTACCATACATTCATTTCACTCCTATGAAATTAATGTAAGGTAATGTCTCCAATAAGTATGGAATTTAATTCAAAATACCAGTGAAGGATTAAAAAATATTTGTGTGTGTTGACATTGTTATAGTGTTCTTGCTATCTAAAAGTTGGATAAACAGAAGAATATTTTAGCAGACATTAATCCTACACATAGAACGAAATCATATTCTCATTTATCTGAAGACGTCTTAATCTAACTCACACATGTCAGTTAATAACTAGTTTACAGTGCGACACGTTGGCCTGGGTCGATGTCTTTTTCTCCCATTCATCAAGGAAGAATTAAGGTGATTTGCACATTATTTGTAATTAATCCCATTTGCACAGGTAAGGGTGCTTGAATGGTATTTGTGGTGATTGTGCCTGATTGATAGCGACCCCAGAACAGACGGTCTCATCAGCTAATTGCAGAGAAACCAACGCAAAGGTCAGGGGGCTGTAAAAGAAGAGAACCTGCAGTGGTAGTGTAGAACTCGAGGGGAAATCACTATTGTCTGAGTTCTGACTAACTGTCTGTATATGGGGCCCAATAGAGTCATTGGCTCACAAACACCAAACGGACATATCAAGCTCACTTTTTGCTGCAGATGCTTTTCTGCATCTAAAAATGTTGATTGGAGGTCCACTATGTAACTTTTCTGATGGAGGAACTGCCACCTGTTTGCTTTGCCACACTTTTGAACATTCCATGCAAACAATTACCATGGAAATAATGTTACCTGGTGCAGCTTTTAAAGACACATCATGGAAAATAGACATTTTTAGGTTTTAACCATGTTATGTTGTCCCCCTCATCAAAAACATACATGGAATTGTATTTTGCCTCATTCACAGTTGTTTCACTTATCCTGTTTATGAGGTCATCCTTTCAGAAATCACTCGGAGTTTTGCAACACAGGTAAAAATCCAGACATTTCCTGCACAGTGTTTAAATCCAAAATCCATGACCGGACTCATTCTGGGCTCAAGTTGTATTCACAACGAACACATGTCTCTATTAGCATATTATTCACATTGCCTAATGGCTTAATTTATTTCATTTCATTGTTCATTCCCATTGCAGACAGCAGAGGGCACTCCATCACCGAAATGCCGTATTGGAAATGGAGGCGTGAAGCGTTTTTTCCTAATGTAGACACTGTTTTAAATTAGGAAATGGGAAATATTAATCTTAAAGTGACCAAAAGCATTTTCCCCCCTTCATAATATGTCCTCTTTAAGATAAAATACACAGTTGAAGTTTAACACATAATAACATAAGATTAAATACATTCCCTTATATCTGTCTTTTGGTTTAACATTTAACACTGGAAAACCAAATTATCTCCCAAATTTGAGTTAAATTGGTTATAACAGTACAGTTATTGTACTGTATCCTTTTTATTTCAAAAATACTTTTTGTTTACCTTCTGTCACTAATTTGTTGTTGTCAGTCAATCACAACCTTTCACCTCTCAAACCAGTCAAACAAATGCACTCTCTTGCCCCTCCATCTATTTGTGATCAATGTTGTATTATTGGTTTTAGATTAGAACAAAATTGTCAATAAAAAGAGTAAATACTTGAATGAAAATACAGACACATAGGTAAGTATGCAAAAGAACCTACTCAAACTAAAACCGACAAACAAAATGACAAATACATAAAAGTACACAAATAAAACAACCAACAGAAGAAAAAAAGAAGTAGAAGCCAGACACTATTCCCCATTTCCGCTGCAGCAGCAGAACCATTAGCCACTTCACCTTGTCCATCTCCTCCTCATGTCCACACAACGTATATTTTTCTTCCAGTCTACCTTTTTCTTGTATATATGCAATTAGATGTGTTTGAATGTAGCAAGTGTGAGCATGAGCTAGAATACAGCAGGTGAAAGTATGTCACAGTTTAGAAAAGAGTCACTCCAGAGACAGGCGTGCTAATGGACAACGGGGCCGTATCGATCGCTCCGAGCAGCAGACGGTTATGACTGGAGAGGAGAGTGAGCAGCCGGCGAGACAGAAGCACAGGTACAACCAAACTTGTGATTAACGCTCACACCTTCCACAAGTTAAAGAGAGGGAGAGAGAACGGGCGTAGAAGGCGGGGAGAAGGAGAGAAAGAGGGAGAGGGGCCCCTGACCTTTCCTCAGACAGAGAAATGTATCGGGGCTTCTACCGCCAGCATTGCTCCAATTACCAACAAACACAATTGGAGGAGCTACGTATCAGCTGCAATTCAATGTATACACTGTGTGCTTTGGACGGGAACACTTTGTAAACATGGAATTATTATGAAATACATATTTTTCATACAAATTCATACGGCAAGTTTTAATCCTCAAAACATATTTGAGGTACTTCATTATAATAACTACACCTTAATTAGTCCTAATAAAGCATAAACCAAGACTTACTACCAAACTACCATTTGTTCATTATTAATTAAGTCTTTGTTCATGCTTTATTAAATGTTTAAAAAAAAAATGGTTTAAATGTGAGCCATATCTTACACTAGAGTCTCCACATATAAGTTAAAACTACATAATGTCTTAGTTTAGTATGTATATTTGAACTGATCCGTTAAATTATACCACCACTCTGTCCCTTGTATTTTAATTTGAACATAAACTGTTCTTGTCTGCAGTCAGTGAGATGTTGTGTGGCCCGTGTGCACTCGCCGCTCCATCAGCATTCCGCTCAGCAGTTTGCAATTATAATGAATATTAATGAGTGTTTTCTCATACATAATATTCTCATAATGACTGCACAAAGTAAACGCAGCCCTGCTAAAACCACCATTTATCATAACTACAAGGCGCAGAGGCTACACTGTCAGCGCATCAGCTAACAGACACAGAGTTTGTAAATTGATGTGAGAAATCTGATATCACCAAACTGCTCATTTACTGTAATGGTTGTTTATTTATGATGGTCGACACTTCAACTCAAGTAGAACCTTATTTGTTTTGTCTTGATCAGCAAACTAAAAGTAAATACAGATGAATAAATGTCTTCTTTTTACATCTAAATATTTGATGATACTTTAAAGTAAACATTTCAAGTACAGTAACTTAACTAAATCAAGTCTATACGAATAATACATACTTAAAATGGTAAATGTGTTAAGTGTTAATGTTCATTTAAAGGTGCAGTTTTTAGGTGGAGGAAAATGTAGAGCTTTGCCTGGAATTTTCCACAATTGAACCTAACTTTCTTTCATTTATTCAATTGTAGGCATTTTTATTGCCAAAAAATACTTGAGTTTGGGGACGTTACCTGATTGTCTCCTTGGAGATTGCAAAGGTTTTTGTTATTCTGTGAAACATTTCAGGCAAAACAATAACATCTCCTGACGTTCTGTAGATGTTAAAATACAGCTAGCATCACGGTAGCATGTAGCGTGCTGCTACAGTTAAAATTGCATTCAAATTAATTTAATTAATTAATTAATTTTGAACTCTCCATCCTAAAAACTTACATTGTTCCCCTTAAACTTTTTGTTTATTTATTTGATTATTTACTTATTTATTTTCCAAATGTACAATAGCACTATTGTTACAGCATTAAAGTGATGTTTAGGCACAAAGGTCAAAGATTCTCAATTACAATCGTCTTATTATTTGCCGACAAAGCCTGATGCAGATCGACACTGTATCAGTACGTCAGGTGGGAAAACAGACACTGGTAGTGATGAAGAGGAGGAAAGTGAGTGTCTGAGGAGGCTGATGGTTCTGCTGCACATGTTAAACTTGACTGATAAAAAGGAGCTGTTTGTTGGTTCAGAGGTGAAGGCAGGTTTACAGACATTCTGTACCTTTATATGATCTTTCTTCCTTTCATGATTTCTTTTTTACAAATATTTTTCCGTTCTGTTTTTTTACATTCACACATTTTATTTGACAACAACACTCGTTAAACAAGCTGGGCAATGCCTCACAAACTAACCGCTAATTCACGGCACAACACAAAATGTCTTGTAAACTTTGACTTAGCGCCATCATTTCTCCTTTCAAAACACGTCATAGCCAACAAGAAGAAATTATATGCCACTTTCAACTGTAATCCACTGTAATAGCAATCCACTTGTGACCGGCCACACTCCATTTCAAATAGAACATCATTTGTATTGAGCAAAATTGCATTACGCTGTGTAAAAGTGAAAGCCTGAGCGCTTGAAGAGAACTACTTTTGTCAAATCCCTTCTCCCCTGGGCCGACTTACTAGCACGGCTCAGTCCTCACACATTATCAGACAGCGACTAGGGCCTGGTGCTTGGGGGAATTGTCGGAGCGTACAGAGAAATGGCAGACAGTCCTGGCAAATCCTATTTCACAAGATCATTTGGGTTGGGAGTGAGTAAACACAGAGGGTCTATCGCTCTCAATGAAGGAGGGCTGAGGGACAATCAGGAAGTGCAGAGCTCCAGGAAACAAGGCTGGAGCAAAGAGAACCAAGAGAAGAGTGGTGGAGTGCTAACAGGCTTGTTTGGCTTCAGTATGGATGCTATGTAGTCCGATTAGCTTAATTAGGTCTTAATGTTTTAATAGGTTTAGGATTCTTGTAGTCAGACCTGTATTTTTGTGTCATGCACATGAGCCATTAAGGAACAAGAGAAACAACAACACAATTTTTGAACACTGCAAGCGGGAGAACCAAGGTCAAGCACAGAGAGCAACAAGCACCACGTTTAATCAGGGAGGCTATGGAGATCCAGAAACGCACCCACCGCAGTGTAACTCGAGACAAGGGGGCATACACACTTTCTCATACCTTTGATATAGCTCTGAAGAAGTCTGACTGCCGATCCAAGTCGGAAGACGGCGCCAATGTCTGTTTAAATCAGCTGACCAGACACATCACAGTAATATCATGACACTTCTGAGGAGGGCAGCAGAGTGCAGCCAAAATGTGTCAAGATACAACACTAAAATCCATAAAGATAGAAGTATATGAAAAAAGAAATTGAGCAATGTCTCAAATTAGGTTCGAACAGCTGCTCTCAGCTTGGAGGATGAGTGTATTTGGTCTTTTACACGTATCACCTTTCTGTTTTTCCTTTCAACCAGTCACCGCTTAAACCATTCACCTAAGCTTTGACTACCCACTGAATCAGTTTACTAGTATACCAGAGTATTGAGCCTCTGTTGGTCCTATTTGTCTTATTCCAACGATATTAATGTCCATAATCCTCCAAAACACCCTTAAAGATGTAAGCATTCAAGGATTTAAAAAAAAAATGAAAATACTATTCACTGCACCTTCTTTTTAAATCTGAAAACATTCCAAGTACCCCCTGTCCCCATACCCCTGATTGGGAAACATCTCACTGCTTTTGCTACATTAACGGGAACTTTCCACCGCCCAATCTCCACCAGCCTCTTCAGCCTCTCCACCATCTCACAGCACCAGCCATTCTACATACAAAAAAACAATATTTTAACTCGTAAATTCTTTTAATTTCGACAAATAAAAAAATCTCCCTTGCACAAAATAATTAAACATCATTAATTAACCGACCGCCACATATCTTAACGGTGACACTAATTTACCTGGTGATCTGCGTTTTTAAAACAACATCCAAATATTGTTCATTATTTGAGTGGGAAAGCCCTGTGGTATAAAGTCTCGGACAGAAAAGCTCTTGAGCGCGGCGTAAGTGGCTCTTAATCACTGCGCAGCCACTGAAGCTGATAAAGGCGGCGCATTAATGAAACAACCTTGACATAAGAGTATGACAGGTACACAGCCAGTCTGCACAAACCAGCCTATGCCCACTTATAATTACACCATTCACTCCGACTGTGCTTTTGCGGTTCATTAAGGTCATTTTGTTTCAGATTAATTTCTAAAAAAGAAGCAAATTAAAATGTCTATACTGAATAAGCAACGTCCACTCTGAACCTGACTGGTCATGTGGTTTGTAACAAGGAACACTGGAAGAGAGAGTTTGAGCAGAAAGATTTGACAAAGAAATAAGGGATGTTACATTTTACCTTGTCATATTATGCAAAAAATATTTTGCTCAATGATAACATACATTATTGCATGGAAATGTAGGGTATTACATCATTTTTATTACAGAAAAAAGCAACCTGAATTATTCACAGATTTACAGAACATACAAATGCGTTATTCGCTAAGTCAGGGTTATTAAACTTAAAAACTTTATTGAATTATAGACACAATTATGCTCTTACAAAATCATTTAATGTGATTGGAAAGGATTCAAATGGTTTGCCTGGGATCCAGAAAACACACTTTAACAATACTTTACGAAGCGTGAGTCTGGTCACTCTGCCCTCCGTCACGCCTCAAGCCAAACTCTAACGGTAACGTGCAATCAGGTGAGTTTATTTCCATGACACATACGAAACAGAGGAGCTCTTTGGTCATCTGTCATTTAGAACGGCATCAACCTTTTCTCTTCTCTTTCCCCTCAGATGAACAGAAATCTGCAATATGTGTTTCCATTCTTTTTTTCTTAATTTGTTTTGATTTAGATTGACCATTCGTTTCCCTGATTGGCTAATCCACTTTTCAATTACGCCCATCTGAACTCAGGGAGAGAGGAAAATGGGATGAAATTGAGTCGTATAAAGATACTGATTTTGGACTCTCCAGGCAAGAAAATCATGGGAGCAGATTTACATTAAACATCAATTTGCACAAAATACATTCAAACATGATCTGTTTTAGGTGTAAAACGGTGGAATTATCCAGATAATTCCAGTTGTCAAATGATTTCTAAATTTAAACATGGATGTGTGAAACAAAACAAATTAGTTTGTACCAACTCGACTATTGACTGGTTGTGTGCTTCTGTAAACGTGAACACAGAGCAGAGCATTACGTTTTACAATTATGTTAAAAGGACGGGCAAATACAAGCATTTTATTCTTAGAATTAGTTCCTGTCCAATCATGGTAATATTCATTAATATGTTCATTATTGTGTTAAAAATGTCACTGACAATCAATAATTTTCATAAAAGGAACACATAAAATAATGAATGAATAAGCCATTTCCAAGTCAATTAAGACCAATTTGTAAACACCACATTCGAGGAGTGTCAGAGCTGCAACCGCCAACCTTATGTTTCTAAGACAACCGCTCCAACACTTAAAATGTATCCATTTTAATCCTTTCCTCCAACATGTTTGTCACTAAGTACGCTATTTTACTGGAATTTCAGACGACAATGTTAGTCAAAGCTCTGGCAAATGCCATGGCATTCTAGGGTTGTCACAAGTATTCATACTCCGAATCAATACTAATCGATACTAAAGCTAATATCGATACTAAAGACAATACATTCAAACAAGAGTCAATGCTTAAAAATGATTAGAAAAAAATTTACCTTTTCTGAATAGCTTTAGATTGTTCTGTACCACTTTATAATAATTACACATTAATAAACCTTACTAAAGCATGAATAACAACTTAAATTATAGAGAACAAACAGTTTATTAACAATGATTCAGAATTAATTAAGGAGTTATGGCATTTTAACCTTGAATCATTCCTAATAAACGATTTGTTGGCTAATTAATGTGTAATTATTATAAAGTGGTATCCAATTTTACTCTATTTCAAAACTATAAGATCAACAGGTAATTTTAAAGAACAGATTTTCTTGTCAACAATTATTTCTTATTATCAGAGTTGTATCGCCTTCACAATCGAGTTTGACATTTTAGTATCACAACAACACTATTACATTAACGGTAATTGATGAATAACAGATTGTTGCCAGTAAATATCCAGCTAATCACTGTCACACACTCACACAAGGCATCAGTCATTCCCCCAAAATATACCCAGACCCCTCCTCCGCCGCTGCTGTGTCCTTCAGACGACTATAGACCAGGGACCCCGCTCCGACAGAGAGTCCACGCTGTATGTGCTAGCGTTGTTGTGGTGCGAAAGTGAACTCGCAGCTATGACAGATCCATCACACAGCAGCACGTGTCTGTGTCGGAGCGAGCACACAGGCTGCTGCACACAGGCTGGCTCTCAGGCTGGTTCAGGGGCCGGTCCGGGGCCCCTGCTGCTGGAGTCCGGGGCCCGCTCGGCTTCGTCCACTGGCTCCGGGCCAAGACTAAAATAAAGCCCTGCCATCGCTGTCCTTCACCCTCCAGCTCTGACAAATGTTGCTCTATTACCAACTTTGTAAAATGGGTAAATGGTTCTAAATACGTGTCTTTGTAGTAAATATACACAGGAGAGCGGCGCAAAATGTAGCAAAAGTATCTATATCGTAATATTGGCTGAAGCGATTGTCAATATTGCCAACATTTTTGTATTTATTTTTTAATGAAGACTTTTTTTTCTGATTTTCCTTATGTAATATCAGTTTGGTCTCTGTGAAGTTTTTATTTTGACAGTTTTTACTTATACATTAAGGCATGAGCATATTTGTTTCAACATCACTTTAATGGCCATAGCAGTGCATTTCGCAATCACACTGTCCCAACCAGGACTCATATTGTCATGTGTTTATTTATCTTTCTGCTGTCCAAAAATAGAACACAGAGCTTCTTTTTTACTTTAGAGATAGTGCTTCATGCGCTGTGCCCGGTGGTCGAGTGGTTAAGGCAGCAGCACACATGCCAGGCTCCACGTGCAGCCGCAGTGTGGTAGTTTGAATCCATGCTCCAACAGCGTCCTCCCTTTTCTCTCATCCCAAAGTCACGCTAAGCTGTCCTGTCTAATAAAGCCTACGGGCCAAAAAGACTTTAAAAAAAAGTGCTTCATTGTTCCGGAATATTAATATTAATAATATAAGGATAATGTCCTGAAAAGAGAAAATGAAACATGAAAATGCGCTTAATTTACAGCCAGAATAGTAATTAATATTGAATACGCACATCACGGGCAATTCATTATCTGCAAACTCTTTGTTACGCATTTGAAAACAATTTTTATCATTATTAAGTAATTTTATCATTATATAACAAAAAAAAAAAATGTCAGTTACTTTACCATTTTGCCAGCTTCTAACTCTTTGCATCCACATGAATAACGAGGAATACAAATCTATACTGTCATTTTACCACTTAAACTTTCTACTTTCTAAAACTTGTATCGATTGAAATAACAATAAGAGCCCTAATTATTTCTTCCTTGCAGACGACAGGCCCGTGATGGAGAGCAGATTTGTAGCGGGCCCCGATCATCTGCTGTATCTGTCACATCCACAGTTGCACTAGCACTGTTCCTCTGGTGTCAAAGCTCTCCAAACCAAGCAGATGGAGCAGGCTGGCAACAGAAGGCCCCACAATCATGGATCATTTGATTGGAGATCTGATTTAATTATTCAACCAAGTGGCTTGTCTTGGAGAGAAGTCAATCCGCGCGGCCTACTGTACAATATGTGTAAGCAACTGTTACAATGGTCTGCTAATAAAGAGATGAGAAGCTACAAGACGGCCGCAGCAAGGAAGGCACTCTGGGCGGCTGAAATATGGTGCGATAGCATGAACGTTAGCAAAGAAAGACTGGAAATTACCGAAAAAACAAATAAATAAATGATGTGTTTTGCTTTATAGATTGATGTCAAACATGACAAAATGCATAATAAATAAGAAAAACAATAAACAATAATACAAAATGTAGATTATGAGAGAAAGAAAAAGACAAAACATGTTGGCGTGTTCGAAAAGGAGTAGGAAGTAATTAAAACGGAATACTGTCAGCCAATTTCTCGTGTTTTAATTGAATGCCCATTAACAGTTGGGTAATTTTAATCAAATATGTTATGAAAAAACAACTTTCTACGACAGGAAATTACTGTAACGTTAAACAATGAAGCATAATAACTGTTCCAGTCTACCCAGCTTGTAAATGACCCATCCCACCCATCAAATAAAGTGGCCCATCACAAATTCTGCCATAATATGAACTGACCTATTCCACCTAGCATAAAAAAATCTGATTTGGCCTCAAAAATGACCCACCCTACCCAGTATATTATGTGTCATCCCACCGAGCATGTAAATGAACAAATACCCACTGCATTTGAACTGACTTATCCCACCCAGCACGTACTCAACTCAACCATCCCACCATAAATGAATACATCCCATCAACCACTTTCAAAGACCCTCAAACTATGAAATGACCTATTCCACCCAGCATGAAAACAGATCCATCTCGTTCAACATAAGAAATGACCCCTCCCACCCAGCATGTAAATGAACAAAAGAATGCATTTGAACAGACCCCATCCAATATTTTTGACCCATCCCACCCATCTTGCATATTGACCCGCCAAAACAAGACCAGATTTTGAATCTGATTTGACCAGATTCAAAAGATGACATCACCCAAAAATATTTTGATCAATAAATCACGCAAAAAGATGTGTGAGACGTGGCTAAAGCGAGAGACTACTTCCTGTTTCTCGTCAGCGTTTTCTTGATTTATTTCACTTATCTGTGGCTCTACACTGTGTTCTAACTTGTCAGATGCATCATGCACTGGGAATATAATAGTTTTGATCTTAACGTGAGTGCTGTGCATCGATAAACAAGAAACTGACGCTAACACACGTGAGATTTGTTTTTGCGAAGTCGGTTTAACATATAAAATTCCTTTCACTGGAAACGCGGCAGTTTATCAAGATCAAGTCTGCGCTTTGAGAGAAATTTGAATTTGTTGATGCTTTTTGACATCTTGAGTCAGCGTTCTCTCTTGTCTGGCATAAAAGCGTTCCGAGAGCCGAAGCGAGCCAGAACCCTTGGAAAGCTACTACCTCGCTGGGTCCACTTTGGTTTTCTTAAAGCAGAACTAAGTAAAACATTTCACCTCATTAAACATCTTTACTGAGGTGGTCAAATATATATTTTCGGGGTTTTTGAAATGTCCGCCCTCACCCCTTGCTGTCTCTGGGCAGAAAACCAGTCTTGCAACATTTGCCAACATCGACCCAAGGACAACTCTCCTGAGAAACCCTGGCTCTTTTTATATATTTGGCAATGTAAAATGTTTTTGTATGTGATTATACTGTCTTCCTCACAACTTTCTAACAATGTATTTTCACAAAGGAGCTGCAGGGTGAGCTCTATCGACAGTTAACGGTACTTAGTTCTGTTTCAAGACAGAGGTGACACTTTTAGATTGTCCCAACCAGCGCAAGGACAGACCTACCAAGCACGTACCCTGTTTTACCCATCATACCCAGTACAAAGTGACCCATCGCATCCAACATATTCAATGACCGATCCAACCTGCTATATATTTGACTCACCGCACCCCCGCACATAGATAAATCCCCTCCGATTTGCAAAAACCAATCCCTCACAACACATACATTTACTTTGCGATAAAACCCTGCACGCTTCATTGAACAATTTCATTTTCAGATTGACATAATATAAAGTTATGAAGTTATTGAGAGGAAAAATACTGTTAATTTATTGAGTAAAAACCTGAAATTACAAATGTTGATTTTCATTTGTGCCTCTGCAGAACTGTCACACGGGCACAACAAAGGCAGCAGGACAATGAGCCAAAATTACAATCATGTCCGATTCCGCTCTGTGATTTGAAGATGTAAATTAAACAGCGTTGTCGGCAGTAGTTTGCGGTGTGAAAAAAAATACAAAAAAACAAAATGAGACGTATTTAACATTCACGGACAAAGCTGAAAAAGTGACAATCGTCCGTCTCCATGGAGATCGGTAATGTCCGCGAATCATTGTGTGGACTAGTGTGGGCAGGCTTAATGCAGATAGGATGCCATTATTATTTTCTGTATCCTAATGACCATCATTATGCATGGACACTGATTGAATTCCATTTGTTACCTGCGTTTGAGCCTGAGTGGAATAATTACCATTTAAGTATTGCTATTAAAATTCATGCACGGATGTTCGGCTTCCTTTAAAAATAACTACTCTTTGAAAAGAAAAGTGGCTGTAATACGACAAGTCTAATTACATATAGCGCTTATTGTGGCTTTTTAAGTTTGTCTGTAAATGGAAGAGATAGAAAAGGAAACTGTTCCATTTCTATCAATGCAGCAGGCGCTTAATATTTAATTAAAATAGATCGGCGGCTAAGTGTGATCAATACAGCAGCCGCTCTGAGGGACTTTTTCAACCTCTGTCACATACAGAGTATAACTCCTAATGTCTACTGTTCGGCAATGTTTTTGTATTTATATCAAATTCACGCAAGTGTGAAATCATAAGGTCATGAAGAAGTAATTTCATCTAGCATAATAATCCATATAAACACATTTTCATTGCCATTCTATACATTTTTTGTATTAATTCATTTAAAATTCAATTCTAAACTTTACTAGTATGAATTTGGTGGTGATGGAATTGACAATGAGAATTGCTAAGTCAAGTTGCCAAGTCAGGAATTGTGTTGACAAGAGCGTCTGAGGTGGTGAAGAGGTTGCCAGGTGAGAACAGAGGTGGTGATGGGGAGAAATGTGCAATTATTGAGGATATGATGAGTTGAAAAAGAAATGTCTTATTCTGTGATGATGATGATGGAGTAAGAGTCTTTCTTTTTATTTTCTCTATGACAACAATGCAACAAAAAGTATCGAGACAATGTCTGACAAAACCGTCTTGTCTAAACCAGTGTCCAATTTATTTACATTTAGTTTTTCTAAAGGATTTTGCTGCCTGAAGGCTTCACTACACAGGACAGCCCAGCGCGAAATGGGGAGGAGAGAAGGGAGGACATGCAGCGAATGTTCAGAGCCGTCTGAACCACGCGACCCCAAAGTGCATTTGAAGATATCCATTGATCGTTTTCATCCTTTTTAGTCCCACTTACATCCTTTTAAGGGGATTGTTGAAGATAATTTGTAGTGTTTGATTCATCTCAGTCCAGTGTTTTTGAACGGTCCCTAACAGCATGATCATGATGAGCTACCTGACAGCCACGAGACCCCCGTGAATAGTGTGCAGAAGAGTCTTCCATTTCTGAGGTTGTGTTGGGTATAGAGGACAATTGTTGCCTCTTTCACTGTAGGTGTAATTCATGAAAAAATAAAAGAAGCACTGTTATACTTTAACATTAACTTTATACTTTAACAGCGCTTAGTTTGGCTGGAATTTAAAAACCCTAACCAAACCTGATGGCTTGAATACCGTACAGTTTTTAAAAGCTTTGGTCGAGGTTGAGTTGTGTTCTACAGCTGAGGTGGTGATGGGTTCAGAAAACTCTCCATTCACACTGTCTGGGCCCTTACTAGAAGTTACAGTGAGTTTTTACACAAACTCTATACCGCAACATGTTTTTCTCCACTGACCACAAACTTGTAAAATCCACTTTCTACCTTAACCACAGTTTGCTTCCCCGTACAAGTGTTTACGCCTCGGATAAATAAGACTTTGTGCTTAGCTAATACAGCCGTCTCTGTCTCCACTCCTCCACTATAGCACTTGTGAACGTATCCGGGCTAAACTAATCCATCAATGACAGATTAGCGCTATGGCCACTTCCACACACATTAAAGGGGGACAAATGCAGAATTGCCGGTGAACAAGACGGAATTTTGAAGCCAAGAGTGGGACTTGTAGGTGATTTATCAAAGTCAGGGCCAGTGAGGGGAGAGGCGGTCTGAGCGTACGCCTCTCAGGCAGGCTCGCACGCCGAGTTTACTGTAAATCAGGCAGGTTTTATTACTGGATTCAGTGCCATATCCTCCGCGGACACTACTCACTTTAGCGCCGAGCCTATTAGGATTTGAGTCAGACCGCAAAGGGATTGGATACACAATAAATCAAGGCAATGATTTCTCAGTTTGGTGCTTGTTTCTTCACAGGAGGTAATGCGTTTCTGTAGTAAAATGCTACAGTGCGTGAAATGACGAGCTTAACTAGTAAAAGGATTTGATTCAGTCTCGGATAGCAAAGCATATAAAGCCATTCTGGGATGAGTGGACACAATAATAGAGACATCTGATGAAGCTGTCATTCACGAGTTGAGATGTTGGCCCTATCCTGCGATTGAAACAGATGTAAAAAAATGTAGTACGTGGATCATAACTACCCCTTGTGGTCTTATTTTCCAATGATAAAGAATAACTTTCCTTTCAACCGATCAGTATGATTACCTTTTCAAATTAATCTATCAGCACTATTTGTTTTGCCTGTCTAATTACATCGGCTAAATCCGAGTGCGCGATTTCGGCCTTCTGCAGTGAAATATATGGCTCAAAAACGCCTTCAAATGAGACAGATTAAACAAAGACGATCTGCGATTGATACCAGTCATTGTATAATATTTAGCAATCGTGGTCAAAGAGTTATATAACCAGTGTCTGTCCAAAGTAAACACCGTTAAAGTAAAAGTAGAGGAACTCAAGCGGGACACATTTTGCCCTTTTCCTTTTTATTTACTGACTTTACTAAGCACAAAGCTTGTAGCGCTAGCCTCGGCTAACCGGCATGACTACGATGACCATGCATGATGCTCAGACACTCAAAAATGCTGCTGACCTACTGAACCATTGCACAGTGTGAATGTGGCCATCTTACCATTGTGAATTTCCAAGCCAAAAAAGATGAATCAATCAAGCTGTGGAAACCCATCTTAAAACACGCATCTCATTTTATGAACAAACTTTAGGCAAAAGTACATTTTCTTTCATGACATTTTATTTGAGTAATTGTTTGGATTATTTCTTTTCACTTGTGTGCCTGGTCAGTGCAGTGGCGGAATGGACACCGCTGAGCAACATCATTCCGTTGTCCTGTCGTCCTGCTGACACAAGGACAGAGCAGCGTGCCCATATATGGGACAGTGAACACACCTCTCTGACCTCTATAGGTGCAGAGCTGTTGTTTCACGGTAAAAAGCTGCTCTTGGACGTGTGATGATATAAAACAGCGGATATATCATTTCCTTTAAAGGTGCACTATGTGTCCTGCCACTAGCTTCCCTCTGTGCGTTATTGCCCCCGGAATGTTCCACATCATGGCATTAACCCATTCCAGAGCGGTTGCATTTATAGAATAACTCACCTCTCAATAGATTTAACCTGTAACTTGGCCTGATGGCGTCGCCTGCTTGTCTCCACGGAGATAGTTCAATCAACAAGCAGGCGGTGAACCCTTCACCAGTAAAGTTACATCAGGCATCTTTAACATTGGATTACAATTGTCACTGATCCAAAAGAACAATCACCTCCACTTTTTGCCCAGATTATACCAAATAAAGTCCAAAGAAACTGCTGCTAACCATAATAGGAATGCAGAACCTGTGATTTTATGTATTTTGTTAAAAGAAAAACCAAGTCACAGTGGCAAAATGCAGTTGTTTAAATTGAACCAATGTATTTTTAAATAAATTGACCCAGTACAGTTTGGTACATTTTTATCCAATGCTGTTTTTTACCTGATGCAGTTGACCTCTGCAATAAAACTGAGTATTTAAGTATATGACCTAATGTAGTCTTAAAAACAGACCCAATGCAACGTTTTAACTTGAATTGTTGGTAAATCGTGAAACTCTTGGTGCGACAGTAGACTCCCCCGATAACAGCTACTTGGTTGAATGTCCCCTCCGTGTCCTGCCTGATGGGAAGGATTTCTCCATAGAGCTCATGTCAGTGGAATTAGCATGTTTCAGAGTGGAAGGGGGGGAGGGAGAGGACGGGTGAAGGCTGAGCCCATGCATCAGTGTGGGCCCACCCTGCTCTGTACATGAGGCAAAGTCCCTGTATCGCACTGTCCGGAAGACACCAGCCCTGTGTCTCAAGGCTGGACACATAATACAGAGGAAATCCTACTCAAGTGTTTGTCGGACTGGACTAGAAACATGTGTGATTGATTATAAATAAGATCGGGGGAGACTATAGGGACTGATGGCACCAGGAAACTGAGAGCCTTTTGAAAAATGTCAGGCATATCTCAAACATCAGAATTAGACGACAATATGTGCGATACAGTTTATAATAAATTAAATGAACTTGTTATTACTTCATTTCAAGTTGTGAAAACTGAATTGCTTAAGTGTTTAAAAACAGTTCATCAGCAACACACTCCTTTTCTTTTTTTTAAAAGGCTTTAGGGGGGGTAAGACTGGCGAAGGACACATCACAGCACCACACACTTCTAAAGCATGCTACTTTTCTCTGTTAAATACTTCATACATAGTATTACAACAAGATGTGCGACAAAATTAGACCACGGTACGCTATCTGCATCTAATTGTGAAATATTTTATTAATTGCAAATCCGGAATAAAGAGCCTGAAATACGTTTTGGGACGAGCGCGTTGGCGGCCCACCCCTGCTTCGCCTCCCCGTCTGAATGAAGCTGCTCTAAAGCACACAGCCAAAAAGTTCTTGTATGTGGAATGAGTAGTATGGGTTGAAATACCGACTTCCTTCTTTTAAAGATCAGAAAACCCGCGACCCCAGCTTTTCAGCAGTATAACGATATGTCCAATTGCATAGCGGATTCATTCTGTTGTTTGTACACCAATGCCACTAACCCTACCCCTAACCCTACCCCTAACCCTACCCCTAACCCTACCCCTAACCCTACCCCTAACCCTACTGTATAAGCTCAAATCTGTAAGTGCAGCTGTATCATGATTTAACATACACTATGAGTCTGACAATAGAGCACAAAGGATGAAGCTGTCTGTAAAAAAGTCATGCTTTGTACACGATACAACGGCTGTTACCGCCGCAGCCTCTTTGAATTTGGCTCCAGGTGTGGCGCATGCGCGGGGTGCTTCAAGCCGCCTCTGGTCAACGGCGCTATTGTCCAGCGTTTCGAATTCCAACATGGCAGTGGTCATCCCCCGCACTCCAAATACTACTTGGACTGGTTTCAAATGACAAGCAGCTTTTACGTAAAATACTTCCATGGACACTTTAGGCACAGGCCTCGTGGTTCCCATGTCACTTTTATAGGTAAGCCATCCCTGTTTATCAATGATGGAAACATCTATGAATGCAACGGTTTAAGGAACTAGAATCTAAGGTGTACGATATTGAATTTTTTTTTTTATCCCGATAACGATATTCAGACGATATTATCTCAGAAATTAAAATTGGCATTCAATAATATGTGTGAAGTTGTGTTTTATGATCAGATGAATGTGAAATGTCTGTAAAGATGAAATATCACTATTGTTTTTTGTTTTTTTTTTACTATGAACGATATATTTGATACACAATTTGACCTTAGTTTATGTTGCCCGAGAACATTTTATGCACATATTGGGACTATTTACTCATCTATAACTCCACACGATGAATTGTCAATTAGTAAATGATAAGCTATGTTTACATCCCGAACACCCACTCACCTCAGCAAATCACCCTAAATTTCTGGCCGCAGCTCCTTAAATAACACCCCCCTCTTGGCGAAGTTTCCGCCGCATAAAAGTTGACCCCAGGCGGGCGCTTAATAGACAGATCGCCTTGTCATTGGGGCGAGTAATCTATTTGGAAAAGTGGAGAGGAGGGAGAGAGGGGAGAAAGAGGGGGCGCACGCTCACACACACACACACACACACGCACACAACACACACACACAACACAAAGCAACACAACACACACACACACACACACACACACGCCACCGCGCTGCTTTCGCCTCTTCCTCTAATGGGGCCGCGTGCACAATGTGTGTTTTATGTCATCCGCGGTGGCTAATATCGCACGCTTCCTATCCTCCGCTCGCAGAAGAAGTGTAGTGACAAGCTTCGGCCGCGCAGCCTGGTTGGTGGACGAAGCAGGCGCGTAAAAAAAAAAAAAAAAAAAAAATAGAAGCAGCAGCAGCGGTGTTCCGTACAGACTCTCTCCTCTCCCAGCGCCCAGACGAGCCGCTCTCCTCCAATTCCTTCCTCTTCCTCCTCCTCCTCCTCTTCCTCCTCCTCCTCCTGCTTCATTCTTCGTACGTTAGAATCGTACGACGATACTTGCGGACGCGGAACGGAACCAAAGCGGGACGTTTAGTTAGTTTTGCCCCCGAAAAGTTGTTGCAATTGGACATGTGAGAGAAACGCGAGGACGCGAGAAGTGGGCTGTGACGAGGTGGCGAGCTGTGGAATTCCGCCTCGTGAAAATTCCTCGTGTTTCTTCTTCTTCTTCTTCCTTCTTCTGCTCGTGTTTTTTTTTTTTTCTTCTTTTTTTTTTTTAAACGCGTGAAGACATGATCACGAGCAGCGCGATTTATGGTACGTGCACGGGTTTCTTTGGCGCTTTTACGCATTGGTTGCGTTTGTGTGTGAATCGGCGGTAACGCGTGTAAGGATTCGTCCTGACGCGGGGTTTGCACGCGTGTTGTGAGGTGTTTTGTGCGTGCACGTGTAGCTCGGAAAGTTTATTATGATTTACTAACGATGCACGTTCCACATAGTCAATATTATCTGAACACTTTGCATTTTTAGATCAATTACAATAGTTGGTACTCAAAAACGTTGTCTTGTTTGCAAAAAAAATATTCTGATTCTTATTGTCAATTTGTTATATTTTGACTTTATTAACGTTTGACTGGTGCAATTTAAGTTATAACTAGAATTGTTTTCCTTTGCCAGTTGCAAAAACTCACAATATTGCCCCAAACACTGATTTTATATGCAAATCAATGTGATATTTACATTGCAATTTAATATTTTTACAGCACAAATACAGAATATATGTGTGACTGCTCTGCTGTCTTCTTTTATTGTCGTAAAAATAACTTTAAATGCACAATATAACACTAATTTCACACACATTTTGAATTCCAGTGTTAGATAGAGCGTGAAATACATGTACAATTTTAATATACTTACGGAATATTTTCACTTTTTTGTACAATTTTATTTCTAATGTTGGAAAGAGAAGCAAGATATATATATATATATATATATATATATAAAAAAAGGGTGTCCTTTTACTGCGAGCCGTTTGGAGTTTTAGCAGGACTATTACACGATTCATTTGATTGCTCATAAAATGCCACTGAATTTACAGTTACAGTGTTTAAAATCTGAGCTCGTACATTTTGCTTTTATGATGGATGATAAAGACGACGTTAAAATTTACTGTCGGCTGTAATATCTTATAGTGCTGCTGGCTTAAAGTGCAGTTCTGTTCGTGTTATTGCATCGCACTGCACTGCTGGTAACAGACTTCTCCAGATTTAACGCTTTTATTACATGATTATGGTTTAAAGATGCATCATGTTAAAACAGGACTTGGGCACGTTCGGTCTTTGCCTGGAAATGTTCGGCAGCTTTAACGTTATACATCATTTTTTTCATAATAATAACTTTTTTCCCCCCCCCCACCCAATATTTGAAGAGAACTATGAATATCAATGCAGAAACAGCAATTGGAATATCAATGACAAATATGCCTATAATTTTTCATAGTAACAACTTTATGACGTATATTAAAATGTTTTAGTAAGTTCTAGTCGATATTTCAATTTGTGAGCAAATTCAGGAGACTTCTTTACAACAGAAACGTGTGTTATTGTCATGTCAGTTCTGTTGAATTGTAAATTGTGATCTCTGTTTTAATATGTGGCAATACTTCTAATTACTTACTTGCAATAATTAAGAAATATAGAATAGTAACACATAAAAAAAAAATCACATATAGTCTTCTTTGTTGAGTTGAAATCTCTTTATAGTAATAGTACTTAAATGTACTTAAATGTAATAGTGTTTGTACGTTTGTTTGTTTGTTTGTTTGTCGTCTGGATAATTGTGTTAAGCAAGGTATAGCTATCTTTGTGTACTGTATTTAACATAAAAGAAAGTAGTTTCTGCTTTGAAAATAATTGGAATATGAAAGAAAAAACAACAACTTGCATTTAGCCAAATGACAGATCCAGTAAAAGTAAAGAGTTTAGCATAATATTGCTTTAAATGCCGTATTAAATTACTTTCATTTAAGTTGTGCTTCAGAACATTCTTAATGATTCTCAGGCTGACTAAATATTTAGGAATTTTGACTTGGTAAAATACATATTGTTTTCCATTATTGTAAAGCTTTTAAAGTGAATTGTAAAACATTTCACCAACAAAACCCTTTTTTTTTCTCCCTTTACAAATATGACTTTGTTGCACTTCAGTTTCAAAAATGCAGAAGTAATTTACATTTTTGTCAACATTTTACTTTTGTTCAAACTATGCCACATTTCTGATCTTATAGTTTGCACGTGAGAAATTAAACACCATCCTGCGCCAGTGCGTTTTCAGCGCTCTCCGTTAAAAAAAATAATGAATTAAATATATGTATGAAAAAATAAATCAAAAATCCCAGGCTGTTCATTAGACAGGGCGAGAGCTTGCATTAGCGTGTGAAACATTCATACTTTAATTTCGAGATGCGCTCAGTTTGAAAGCACTTTTGTTTATATGTAATGTGGGCATTTATGACATTGAACCACTGAAGCATAAATGCATTCAGCAAATCGTATAACATTCATGAAATTATACGTGAAAGCGTTTAGGAATGACATCCGAACAAACAGGAGTATCCAGACTTGGCAAATGGGGTCGAAAAAAAGCATCAGAATTTGAATACTATAATGTGCTCCAAATATTATACGATGATCCATTATAAGGACATGCTTTCAAATAAAAAGGGTACATTTTGACAGCTTTATATTGTGTATTTCAAATTGACATTAAAGCACAGTTAAAGCAACAAAATGTTACTTTTTCTTGTGACGAATTTAGCTTCATTTTGTCTATAATAATGCCACTACATCCCCTTACAATTTTGGAATTTTCAACAAAAGGTAGTTCTTGTTCTATACTTGTACTTTATACTATATTTTTCCGTATATTGTGGTCAGAACATTTAACCTAATCTCAGAACCACCCAGAATACAGATAGAACCGTACAATTCCAAGTTCACAAAATTACTTGTGGCGTAGCAATTTTATTTTTACCCTAAATACAGATATTACACTGAAATCTGACAGAGTTATGATTTCAACACGATGATTTATGCCATACTTCCATTAAAAGAGTCTGTTCCCCTCCCGTCATACCATCACCAAAACAATCCAATGTAGAAGCTCATACTCATGTCATCGCTTCAAAATGCACCAGCAGCGTTATGGGATATTGCATTTTATTCAACTTAAACAACTGAAACATTTGTCGCTTCATTTTTATATTTGATTATTTTACTTTACATTGGTTTGATACATAGAAATACAATGCACTTTTGTAACATGAAATAATGTTGCAGTTTCCTTCATGCGTTCATCTCCCTGATGCTAATTAACATGTCATTTGAGGTTATTTATTGGCTGCCTTATGTGTGTGTGTGTGTGTGTGCGTGCGTGTGTGTGAATGTGTGTTTAGGCATAAAGGAGGGAGAGATAAAAAGCTCTGTGTGTGTGTGTGTGTGTGTGTGTGTGTTTGAGGTGGTCCCTGTTTAACCCCTGTTCACACTTGTCCTGGTTTGGCCCTGGTTTGATCCCAGTTTATTCCTAATATATATAGACTTGGTTTCGTCCTGTTCTGGTCCCGGTTTAGTCCTGATCTAGTCTGGGTTTAGTTCCGAGTTTGGTGTGCAGTTCTCAAATGAAAACTGCCCTCCAAATCAAGTCCAAGTTCACGAGCAAGCCAGAATGCGACTGTGAAATCCTCAAACAATATTTCCATTTTACTAAAAAATATATATATTTACTATTTTAAAGTGCTATTTATTATGTACAAATCTAAATGATCATAATTTACTCTACATACTGCATATTTTTCTAATTTGGATGCTAAAATCTATCTGTGTTAAAAAAGTAAAACTAAAAAAACCAAAAGTACTTCGCAGTTTGCAATATGTTAAAACACAACCTAATCGCTTAATCCGTTCACTTTCATGATCTAATCTTAAAATGTGCGTTTTGGTAACTTTAAAATAACAAAGACTTTGTAACTGCACAATTATTCCCTAACTTTGAACCCTAAACCTTTAAATAAGCAGTAACTAAGCCTGAATCATTCTTAATAAACTGTTGGTTCATGCTTAATTAAGGCAAATTAAGGTGTAGTTTCTACAAAGTGCACGTCTCTAATTAGTTCATATCAAATAGTAGTTATGAATCAGATTTTTGTAATCTGTGTAATCTCTTATTAGGGTATTAGACAAAGAAGATTCATTTATTTATTTCAAAACATTACCAGATATGACCAAATCTTACCATTTTACTCTGAGCAATGCCTCAATATCAGTCCTAAAAGTCGTCTTTAAATCCATCAACAAATCCAACCATCTTTCCCCCAAATCATAAGTAGAATTTGACAGGTTTGCCCCGTATCTTCCCTCCTATTCCTGCGCACCAGCTTGTAATATGTCATCATTTCTACTCAGTCAAATTGGCAGTGGAGTGGAGTTTTTAGATGACAATGGTACACACGCCCTGGGGAATTGGGACGTTGTCGATTCAATATCTTGTCCTCCTCAGCATCTGATCTGTGAGAAAGTGCTTTGTTTTGTACTCACTAAAAGGCAATTAGTGTGGATTGTCCCTCTCTGAACCGCTTTGTGTGTTTTTTTTGGGACGTTTCTTCTTTGATTGGACAGTATTTTGATGCTAATATTGATAGCGAGTCTTTTTGATCGCATTTTTCATTTTTTCAAGTTGCTCCGGTCTCTGTGTGTCGGTTTTCAGTTTGTCCTTGATGAATCAGATTGGACTTTTTAAACACAACAGTGAGTAATAATGGAAAGAATCACCATACAAATACAACAGATTAAACTATATCCCGGATGCATACAGTTTGGAATTGTTTGAAGTGAATTTGTGAGCTATATCTGTACTGGCTGACAGATATTTCAAACTAAATTTAATACCGTTCATGCTTAGTTCCTTCAGTATCTAAAATGTGCGTGGATTCAGTGCGTTTACAGTTGAAAGAAGACTGCCATATGAACTGCTGAACTAATCCAAGAATCACATGCGTTTTAGATTATGTTTATACAGGTCGAAACTACAGCAACGGCAAGTTTTATGCAGAAAAACGCGTCATATTTTGTGATTTGCAGAGGAAACGATCACATCAATTACTGCAGCGTTTGCTAATTTCAACAATTCAGATAGCGAGTGCGATACAGGCCTTGTGTATGAGCGACAGGTTTGTCCAGCCTGCGTTTGAGATGAAGGACCGTGAATCCTTGACCCCCTCCTCCTCTGCCAGCCCTCTCGCTCCCCCGTCGCTTCCCCCTCCCTCCGTCTCATTTAGACACTGTCTGCTCACAGGTTTTTTCCTCTGTCTGAGTGACAGCATATGGCACAGAGGAGAGGATCGGCCGCTCACGCCAGACGCAGCCTTCGTGCGTGTGTGTGTGTGTGTGTGTCCGACGCGCTGGTTTTACACGCCTTTTCTGTGATTTCTGTGAAAGCAAGAAACATTTTGTCGTGTGTTTATTTGTCTAGCTGCAATTTTAAATCCTTTAAATTCCAAAATCCGCCTAGCTTAACAGTTACAAAAACTAAACGTTGATGTCTTTAAAGGAGGCAAATGTGTATAGGAGTTATTTACACTTCTCAAGGCGTGTCACATTAGTACATTATTATTTTTGTAGTTTTTACTGTCGGGTTTAGAAACGGAAATACACTACTCAACATTTCAAAATACCGTTGTGGACACCACCGCAATGCCTGAACTATTTACCTGACCAGCCAAAAATACACGCTTCTCTAATCCTTTACAAAGATGTCAGTCTGGTGGCCGGTTTCGTCTCCCCGAGTTCAGATGGGCAGGATTGACAGGTGGATTAGCCAAAAAGGGACAAGCATGGTCCATCCGAATCCGAAAAAAAAGAAAGGGAAAAAAACAAAACACAGAAGCTCTAAAAATGTTCATATGAAGTTTGTTTTTGTTCTAAATGACCGGTGACCAATGAGCTCATTCGTTTCCCATGCGTTTCATTGAAATAAATAAAGCTGATTGCACGGTTCCGTTAGAGTTTGGCTTGAGATGCAGCGGAGGAGGTGGTGACCAGACTGTGATCGTTTGTGTAGAATATACAGAGAGAATCAATCTGGGTCCCAGGCAGCTGAAATAGAGTGTCACAACAAAAACGGAAGACAGTTTGGCAATTTGTCATGACCCTAGTGTAGCTGTATCTACTCCTGTAATCTATCTAACCCGGCAAACTGTTTTTGGAACTGTCATGTACAGTTCCATTTGTAAGAGTCACTTGTATTTAGGATTTATCTTCGGGCTCACAATTTGGGACAGATACTATTATATTTTAGTATAGGCTGCAGTATCATTACTTACTGTAGTTTATGATATCGTTACCTGAAAAATTATTATGCTGCGTTAATTATTATCTAGAAACATCCAACTGAATACATTACATTACATAGAAACTGTAAGTGCACATATTGAATTAAATGTTACCTGAATTTGTAACCACATTATACCACTGTTCCCTCATCAAAAACATATGTGAAGATGTGTTTAGCTTCAGTCACGTTTATGGGGCCCTCTTCTCTGCTTCTTCTCGAACCTCACAAAAACACACAGTTTCAAGCTTCCCAGATTTGACACGTCATAAGTAGAAATCTATTGCATTTTTAAATCCATAAATCATTGCAATACTCGTTCTGAGCATTTCTGCCTCAAATCATGTTCATTATGCATAATGTATGTGCATTTTATTATATTAGCAATTTGGGTGCAAGCTAGCTTTTATTTATTGGTAATTCCCTCTGCTGCTAGTAGATGCAGTGCTGTTAACACCAAATCTTGATGAGGGAATGACTGACAGAAGTGTAGTGTGTCTTTGCTCCATGTCCACGGATAAAAGCACAGATGTTCTTTAAACTGGATAATCTTGGGTCATTTTATGAATTTAAGCCACTTACACTTTACAAAGACAGTGCACTTGCTTTGATTAATTTGATATATTGTCTAATCTTATCTTTTTATGTATTTGTTCACTTATTCAATATTTTATTGATGGTTTTTATCTTGATATTCTATTACTTGTTTCATGTGTGTTTTGTGAACACAGGGCACCCAGCTCAGTGAGGTCATCCCCCTTACATTTTTAATTCAAATGTGTCCATTCAAATTTGTATTATCACTTATTCACGCTGTGACTGCTTTGTATAGCACTTTCCCCACAAGATATTCAAAACTGATATCTAAAGGGAAAAAAATATACATTTCTAAAATATTATACCATTGTACCAATACCCGATTATTTTCCCCCCAATACCACATGCATCTTTTAATTCACCCATGCAGAACTCACTACTCAAAACCAGACTCCTGCTAACTCGCAACATTTATTGAATATCATTAATATTTCACCGGCACAGTCCATTTTTATGTCTTTTATACTCTCTAAACTGCCTCAAACCCACATTCTAATATTCTTCCTACTTCACAAAGGCCTCCCATAAGTCTTGTTGTGTCCCTTGTTTTCAGCCCAAGTATGTCAGAGGCATTATTTACATTTGTGGCCATAAACGCATACTCATTTTCCACGTTGTGTACATGCAGCCATTGTTCGTCCACGCGCTTATAGGAGGACGAGGCAGCGAGCGCAGACCCGTTGGGGATTGTCTATTCTGGCCTATCCCCAGGTGGACAGAAACAGGTTTAGTGCTAAGGTTTATAATATGTGCTGCTTTAGGAGATTCATGTGCACTCATACATGTGTAATTACGGTACAGAGGCAAAGAGAAGAGAGCACAAGCCTTGTTACAAAGTCCACGTGTATATTAGGTATGTAATGTTGATTTGTATTGATGAAGCGCATACATGTTAATACTTCTGAATCGTGAATATTTTTTAAATGTATTGCGATCATACTTGTTTGTCGTATTCCTGTATATCACTTAGCCACCAACCATTGCTTTTAAGGACATGTGCAAATGTGACTTTTTTGAGTTGTTCCCTCATCAATATTTCACCCAATATTTTGTATGTAATGAAGTAAGATCTGTTTAGCCCCAGTACAGATATATTATTTATGTTTTAATTCAGGTGAAAATGAGACCACAGCTCTTTCTCTGCATAGACATTTAGTGGCCTTAAACAAGCTATTTGACAAACGGTGTTTAAAAATCAGTGGCGGGCCATTTATTCATCAGTATGTACATGATAAATACTCAGATGTAAAGGAAACATTTGAATAAATCACATGTAATTTACGGTAGCCCTGCGACGAGTTGGCCACTGTCCAGGGTGTACCCCGCCTAAGGCCCAAAGGCACTGGGATAGGCTCCAGTCACCCGCGACCCCTAACGGGAACAAGCGGTAGAAAATGGATGGATGGATGGATAATTTACGGTATTTTGGTAAATTTCAGATGAAATGTTTTTCCACTTGATTTGAATATAGATTTCGAATATAAGGTACACAAAATAGTATAGGCTAATTCTTTACTCTTGCATTTAGGCCTGGTTAGATTTTACAGCGCTTCTTAACTAAGTCGTATGTTGGCATGAGTTTTGAGGCCCCCCAGCCCCAGATTGATATGATGCTGAGGACTGGGGCTCAAAGAACCACTGCAAACTCTTATGTCGGGACGTCTGAACTTATGTTTTTCACTTATAACAATAAACTACGCATTCGTGTTTTGTTTAGAGCTGCAACGATTACTCGAATAAATCGAATAATTCGATTACAAAAAAGCTTCGATTATATTATATATTGCTTCGAAGATTCGTTTAATTTATATATTTAATTAAAACACGTGAATCTGTGGCGCACGGAACGACTTGTGGCGCTTTTTTTCACACGGAGCTTGTTCCGCTCTGACGAAGCGCGACAGAAGAGGGCGGCACGTTTTAAACTCACGAGTGCGACTGGGAAGAGTTTAGATGAGTGAAAGAGCCATGGATCTATTATAAGAATCCCGAGCTGCAACTCTAAACACCGCATCTAGCTCCGTTTGTATCAATTGTTGTGACAGATTCCCTCTCTCTTCGCTGTGGTCCGGACACAGCCCACCAGAGCATGTGGCTCTCTCTCTCCATACAAGTTGTGGCCCTAAAACAATTTGCTTAGTTCGTCTATGCCACGGGCCGGCCCTGTCTGCATCTAATTATAGAGCGTTTTTTTTCTCAGTGAAGCAGGAAGTGCGGTGTTAGCATGCTAATATTTGTTAGCTTTACCGTGACAGCAGCAACTCTGCCTGGAGAGTTTAAAAAGTGCTTATAAACGCATTGTGGTGAATATTTAGGATGCTCCGAATGCATTAGGTAAGTGAGCGATACGTGTGGACCGCTGCAAAAAGTTTCATATGAACTAGCTCTGTTTTTCACGTTTTAAGACAGTAAAAATCAGTTACAGCACCTTTATTCCCGTTTATTGACTCCTTCTCTGAGACTCACGAAAACACTTGGTTTCAAACTACCCAGTTTTGTGACGTCACAGGCAGGGATCTGAGGCAGCCTGCTTTGTTTAAGTCGATAAACTATTACCAGACTCGTTCTGAGCATTTGTTCCGTCAAGTCACGCTCATTACAACTGTGTGCACATTAGCATATCAAGAGCAAGCAGAGCATTTGTTTATTTCCCCATGGTCATCCCCTCTGCTGCCAGTAGATGGAGTTCTAACGCAAATCCGGATGAGGGAACGCCTGACAGATATAAAGTAGTGTATGTTTTCAGTAGATGCATTATTTCAATGTCTAAAAATGGCTATTATCCATAATATGTGTCCTTTATTACACTACGGCTGAACAATGAATCACAATCAAAACGGATTTTTAATGTTTGCATTTAACAAACTGCAAAGGCCGAATTTTAAAAACTAAATCGCTAATCTAATCAGAATCGCAACGGAATGTGAAATATTGGAAGTATTTCTTTGTCTTGAACATAGTTGAGGACAGTTCAGCTCGAACATTTATAATCAAACACGTTCTCCACAGTGTTTTGCTTTCTGCTTTATCCGTATAGAATTCACCGGGGATCTCGCGCACACACTCGGACTACAGCGTGTGACAGAAACCTCTTCATTAGCGGCGCTCAGATTATTTACCGCGCCTGTCTGCTGAATCTCCTCCCCACGGGCCCTGCGCGTTTAACCAGCGCACAATGGAGTGACTGGAGAACGGCTGCACTCCTAAGCGTCTTTGTGCGGCGCGGCGGGCGGATAACCTTGGTGAGGAGTGGAGCGCGCTGTCCGTTTTCAAGGTGCTTTTGTCACGGCGGTGTTGGAAAAGAGTCTTTCACCAAGCACAGAGGAGGGGTACACTTCATTTATACAGACTTTATGGAGATTAAATGTGAGATGGAGAAATGGCGTTTGATTAATGCGGTGATCAGAGCTGGTCCGATGAGAGCCGGGAATTGAGTGCTTTACTGTATCATGTTTTATTAAGGCGAGACTCTTTTGTTATTTCAATTTTTACTTTCTCAACATATAACCTTTCACTTGGGAACAACATTGTCTAATCTGCACCTAAAGATGTTTTATTGTTTCATTTAAGACGAGACACCACAGGCAATGTTCATTTCTTTACATTTTTTTGCTCTCAACATATAGACTTTCACGCGGTAACAACACAATTGTTCAATATGCTCCTACATTGTTTTAATTATTTCATTTAATCCACGTCCCTAGAATACTACAGGACATTGTGACGTCAAAGGCTGTTTTCTTAAAATAAATTTCCTCCCAGGGGGATACAAAGATCAGGCCGTGAAGTAGCACGCACACACACCAAATTGTAGTTAACAAGATTCTGACGGAACGTACAGAAGGATTTGTTGATATCTAACCCCGATTTAGTCAAGTTTTAATTCTAAAAAATGTGGCAATTTTTTTATCTGATGGAGTTTACTCCAAAACCAAATGAGATATTACCCGCTGTAATTTTTTTTTTAATCTAATATGTCAACAAAATGAAACAAGAAATTTAAACCAGGCTTTGTCCATTTTTCAGATTTACATGTCTCAAATAGGTGTTATGTAAGCTGACATGATGGAAAACTAGTATTTCACCTTAATCAACTTGCATCCATAGACTTTACATGGGGTATTATAACTTGAAACTTGAAAGTAATTTTCTCAAAACCACTTTTTCTCACGTAGACACATAAAGATCAGCACTTCAACTAGCACTAATTAACACCAATGGCCGTACATTTTTTTATTTCTCATTCTAAGCATGATTTATTTAAGTTTTAAATAAATCATGCTTAAATAAATCATGAGTTTCACATTTTCAGTTAGATCTAGTTTATTCAAAGACAATTTTTACACATAGCATGCCTTAAATATACATGAAAACATTACATGATGAAAAACAAATACATTTTTCTTTATATTTATCTAAGTAAACTACAGAAGAAGTTTTAAATGGATATTTCTAACTTAAAGATCTTTTCCTATTGCCATGTTTCACCTTAAGACCTTAAGATTTTCTTGTTTTTAATTAATCCCGAAAGCTCAAGTTTGATTGGATTTTCCTCTCATTACACGTACACATTAACTTAAAATATTAAAAACAGTATAAACTTATAAATGATCATTTTTCCATTCAGTATTTGTATGGAATATAGTTCTAATAGAACAAAGTGATCAGACTATCACACACCAGAGCGACCTCCCAGTCGACCCCCAAGTCTGACCACAAAGACTGGAGTGGCTCTTAGATCATACTTTAGGAAAGTTTGTCCTCTGCATTTGACCCATCCACAAGTGGCACTGGGGAAACCTGACAAGAGCAGGGGGTCCATGTCCAGGTCTTGAGTCTTTGTCATAGTTGGTGGATTTACTTATTGTTCATGTTTTGGGTTAATGGGGTAAATCGGGGTGCTCAGGGGAAACCCACCCAGACGCGGGGAGAAATATGCAAAGTCAGCAAAAATTCACCTAAATCTGCCTATTATTTTCAGCTTTTTATGTTTTTTTTTTTTTTTAAACGTTTTTTCAATTGCAAATTTCCATTTTTTCAAATATGCAAAACAAACTTTTAAGAGCTTTCAACCATTTTTTGTTGAGTTATTTAATTTCATCGATAACATTACGCCTTAAGGTTTTGAGTTCAAGTCTGGGCTTTGAGCAAACAAAAATATATTCATAACAAATTAGGACCAAAAAACTGTTGACCACTAATGTGCACAAAGTCACCACAATTAACACTAACAATTTTGTGTTAACTGGTCCATCCATACATTTTGTGTATTTTGTCCATAAATGTGCTCCACCAGGATCCTCAAACAGCCAAACAGCTTCACTTCAGCTTCATCTGGAGCAAATGTACTAAAAATCTTTTCATCATGTGACTTCTGCATTCTAAACAACTAATCAAAAGAATAATTGCCAGACTAATCAATTAGCAAAACGATCATTAGTTGCAGCTCTGACATCTGTAACATGTTTTGCCATCATTTTGTCATCCTGATAACAGTTAGACTTAGTACTTAAACCTGTTCTTTGTGTTCTATTTGCCTCTCATCAGCCTGCATCACATCTTTTCACCATCCTTTTTATCAGTCCAGCAGGAAAACTATTCGTGTCAACTCTAAAAACAGTAGCAAGTGCAGCGGTCCAGCCCAGAGTAAAGCTGTATAATCTTCCGACACTTCGGCTGTTCATTATCAGAGCTCACCTCGGGGACGCCTGTTGACTTTACATGCTCCAAAATGAGCTGTTCCACTGGACTGGCCCACACCGCCAAACCCAATTCCACTGCGCTCTGTCAGGGGAGCGAGGTGGAGTGCTCAAAGCCAGCCTAATTTAAGGCTTATTTTAGAATTGTAAATGAAACTGGTTTGTATCGCCGGGATCCGAGAGTGTTTTGGCACATTATACTAGTTCACTTAGAGTTCAGGCCTCTCCATTATCACATTTACGGAAACAATCAGAATGAGCAACGATGTCAAATTTTTGGTGAAGGTTATGCCTTTTTAATTTGCAGATTTTTTGGATTACTTTCTCGTTCAATTAGTTGCAATATTTAGCACTACATGAACAAGAAAACAATTTGTGTATGATGCCAAATCCAAGCACTAGTGGTGTCGTATGACTGAAAGGTTTGCGGTTCAAACTTGATTTTCTGTAGCACTGTCACTGTGCCATTGAGCAAGACATTTTATTTACCTTGTTTGTACGGGTTAGTGTGACTTTTTATTATCTTTAATTTTTCTTAACCAAAGATGCTGCAGCAAATGTTAGTGAAATAAAGTGAATTTTGATATAAATTAGTCCAAAACAAACTACTACTGCACAATGTTGTCACCATACTAAACTTTCAAACACATGAAAAACTTTTTTCAATGCACAATGATGTATTATGTAAAGTTGTGTGTCCTTTTTTAAGTTTGTAAGTTTAGATTTTGGACTTCTTTCAAGCTATGTGAGTAATTTGTCCATGTAGATTGTTGAACAGACTGACTCCAATCTTCAGTACCAAAAACAAAATGAAACATATCTTAAAATCTTGACCCAAAACAATGATAATCTTGACCCAAAAAATAAATACTGTACATAACTGTGAATAAAAGCCATTTACTTACAAGCAGCTGTTGCAGTTTTTACACAAAACATGTTATCACGATGCCTCGAACCACTTGTAACGTTGCCTTGTTTGTCCAGCCCTCAGGCCCAACTTCACTCTTATTTTTCCCCCCACTGTCAGTTTTGACGTTTATCAGACCCTCACGTCCACTTAAACTCCTCTGGTTGTCCATATGCAGCAGTGTCGGCTTCACATGTGTAAGTTCATGGTGTTTGCGAGCGTTGCCTCTCCCACATCTTTAAATGGATCCCGCGGGTGCTCTGCTGTTGTTTCCATTATTCATCTCCAAACTCGCCGCCGTGGTGTAGCGAGGGGCCGGGGCCGAGGCTGAGGCTGAGGCTGGAGGGGCCAGGAATGTTTTTTGGTCAGAAGAATGGATGTGAAGTCCGAACGGGAGTATATGCAAAGTGCGCTCGTGCCCCGGGAGCATGTGTTTGCAGAGCGAGACAAGCACAAAACTGTCAAATTATACGTTGAAAAAAATCTGTTCATTTGAGAATATTGAACGTACTCCTTGATCATTTTGTGAGATGCAAGTGAAGAGATGTAAATAAATTGCAATGCTGTGGTAAATTTGTAGATGTTCAAATGTCCTTTTCATGGGTTTCTGTTCCCTGTGATGGAGGATTTTTTGGGGACTTTTGACTATTTAAAAGATAAAATATTTCACTTGCAATGATTTATTTTTGCTAAGGCAACGGTTCTAAGTTCTCACTCTTAAGAAAACTATGTATATTTTGAATTTTACAGGCTGTTAAACCATCCAGACGTAATTTTTTCACATTGTATACATTAAAATAATGTAATGTTTTTGTGTGTACAAAAATAGCCCAATTTCCTATACTATATTGTTATTGTTGTTTCCTGAATGACAACTGACCTACTTTGCTTATTGAGTATTTAAAAGACACATATTTTGCATCATTTGTGATGTTATGACATTAAAGCATGCTCTCACCTTTACTTTGGCATCTCATGTTTTAGAACCTAAAATAATTTATGTACTGAAAACAACACATGAACTGTCAGGCGTTCCTCATTAGGATTTAGTGTTAGCAGCACTCCATCTATTGGCATCAGATGTGGGGAATAAACAAAAGCTGGCTTTCCCTGACATGCTAATATAAACATGCAGTAATAAATATGATTTGATGTCGGAGCGAGTCTGGCGATTATTTATGGGCTAGCTGTGAATAAACAATAAAATGTTGTAATTGTGCAGTGACAAATTATTTAAAGTTACAGAAAGCCAAAGTAATACTTGTGCTGCTGGGGAAGAGCTTTGATAATAAAATGTTCCTACTGCTGTGAGCCCTTACTTATAGATTTCTCTGATAAAACTGGACTTTAAATGCATTTTTCATCCACAAAATGATGTGAAATGCATGTATACAGCGCGTGCCTTATGCAAAGCGTGCCATGCCTTGGGAGTTCGGCTAAGACATGTCATTCTGTCAGTTCGGCCTAGCGCTGCTCCCCAGAGGCACCTGAGGGAGACCCGGCCGGCGAGCACCCACAAACCCCTACCCATACACACCCAGCCCGCTACCGCACCCTGCCTCCTCCTCCTCAGCCGCTTCTGGAGGACGGGTGACACCGCGCTCCGCAGAGAACAGTGTCAGCGCTTGTATGTAGAGCACTGACAGATGACTGCAGACGTGTGGCCTACAGACACCGCTCGCCTCAACAACAGCCCCGCTACTGCCATGACAATGTCAGGGGAAAAAAAAAAACTGTATGGAAATGTTGCGAAATTATTCTCAATGTGATTTTCACAGTAACAATTTGGTGATTTTCCATTTAATTCAATTTTGTAGTCGCCTCTTAGGACTTTACAAAATTGTTGATCCAACCAACAGAAAACAATGAAACGGTCATTGGTCAAGAAGTAAATCAACCAACTAACAGGAAATAAGCAATTGAATATCTGTCCCAGAGCATCCCCTGTCCTTTGATCCTCAGTAAGAAAAAACTAAACAATAAAAAAAATAAAAAATAAATAAACAATAGTGGGGAAAAGTGAAAACCTTGAGGAGAACCAAAGTGTTCCTGCTGTAGATGGTGCAGAGAATTCAAGTCTGTAGAGTCAGAAACACTCAAGACAGAGGGACAGAATGTGATTCATCAAGATTTTAATCAAACCATTTACACCTAAACAACATAAACAATACAACATAAACAAGTTAATGTTGTCATTTTTTGTTTTGGTTTTCAGGACAAGCCCCACATGAGTCTCACGTTTGCGTGGCCAGTTTCAGTACCAAAATCCAGTATGTGTCTCTGATCTGATTGATCACTACCTAAAGCTCAGCTCCTGCACCAATCATGAATCAGTGCTAATGAGCCTGGAGTTCTGGAGGAGAAGGAGCTGAATAGCAGACATGGCCTGAACATAAACTGAGGAGAAACACTGTGTGCGTCCTCTTTCTGCAGGTTAAGGCTCTGGCAACACAGATTCAATTGGGATTGCTCTCCAGACATAATGTAAACCTAATGAAAAACCTCTTTGAAGCTAATTAGAATCATTCACGTTTATAAATTGAAAAACAAACACAATTTAGTAGGGGTGTGGGTTAAACAACTAATGACCACGAATGTAAAAAAAAAAAAAAAAAAAAAAAGCTGCTGGCATTAACATTGGTGATGCTAAATGATCAAAATCAAACTAGCGTGTGAATTATTAAAAAAAGGAGCACTTCCTGGATAAGCACCAGATTAATCAGTGAGGATCAGACATTTTTAACCAAAAATATTGACGATCACTCAAACATGCCCAAATAAAAAACAACCACATAAAAACCTGGTTAAAACACAAAATTGCCATCGAATTGCCATACATTAAGTTTAAACAGCTGACACTGGCTGACAATTTACAAATCCTCTTTTATTCCACTGGTAAATTGCACATCCAAACACCACTAAACACACAACACTGAGGAGCGATTAAAACAGATGCAAATGATCTGGCATGAGAAGACAGGCGCAGTGCGGCGGTCGACTTTCTCCTTTTGAAGGTTTAAAGTCGAGTGCTTCAGGCTGTGTTCGGGGCCAAGCGTGGGTCTTTTAGGTCACTGTGTCACTCCCTGCAGCCTTAACTCACCCCTCCACAAATAGAAATGCAGCGTCACCCAGCCAGGAGGAGGGAGAGGGTGAGAGAGAGAGAGCGAAAGCGAGAGCACCCAAGGGCCCCGCACATGTGGATTCTGCTCCGGCGTTTGACCTACAAGAGATGCTATTTCATGCATATCCAAACGGAATCTTTAGCAATGCGCAAAGCGGATTGTTGATGTGTCTTCCACAGGCTGCTTTTCACTATTCATCCAGGGAGAGAAGGAGTATTGCCAGAGGCGTGGGTTTTTAACTGTATGCATACAACCTGCAACAGAGGAACTATTCAACTGTGCAAGTCCAGCCAGCAGGCAGAACCACTGATTTCCCTCCTTTTTTGACAGCAAAAAACAAAATCAGAAATACACACACAGAAGCATACAATGTTACTTAAAGGGCTTATTATGGTTTATTATAGATTTTCTTAAATACCTTTTCGACTTTTGGGCCCGTAGGCTTTGTTGGACAGGACAGCACACCGTGAATTGTTGATCAGATAGGGTAGGATGCTGTGGCCGGCTGCATGTGGAGCCTGGCATAAGTGCTATTCACTCGGCCACACAATAACATTTAGTAATGTTACTATTATAATTAATATTGCATTTGTTTTATGTAAAAAAAAAGAAAAAAAAAAGACGATTTTTCTCTACATTTTTGTTAGGGTTAATGTGAAATGGGGGTGAAGAGTGGGGAGTGACATTCAGCAAATATTCAGAGTCTGGAAACAATGTCATTACAACCAGTGTTGACAAAAGTGTGTAAGGATATGAAATGATAAACCCATTTGCATAGCTATTATCAACATGGCGGTGACAGGAAGATGACGTGGCGCTGCTATGGCTCAAAATAAAACTGTAAATACTGAATGAAATTGAAGCCCACAAAGACTGCCGGCTAACAAAGGTGAATGAAACTTAACATATTATTAATAGCTTTAACTTTAGTGTACATCTTATAAAAATAAAAACTGAAAAAATGTTGGGATACCTTGAAATCATAATCTTAACTGGATTTCAACTGCAGTGGATTGTATGCCAAGCAGAACAAAATAATTGAGTCTGGCTTACTCAAACGTACAAGTAGCCAGAGGTTATTTTGGAGTGTAAATCCAAATCATGTGCACAGAGCGGAGGTTTGGCAGACAGCTGGATCTGTGGGGCGGCTGCAGGGGAGAGTTTTAGCCTGTACCCTTGTATTTCAAATTAACTGCAGCCGTAAATATAAGACATGCACTGTTGATAGGGTGAAAATGCATCTTATTGTTTTAACTGTGTGGAAGAAAAACTCTGAAGTTGGCAAGTTTCCTGGAAAAACTAAGTAATAATAAGTAATTGCCCAAAAACATATTCAAATCAGCAGGAAATCAATTCCAAAAAGTTTAGCAATTATGTTAGTGACTTGAGTTAAATATATATGAACCGCAACGTGTAAAAGATCTGATTTTAACCGTTATCTTATGTTTGTTTGTGTTGTTTTGCTTGCTTCTGTATTTTAAAGTATGATGCCCAGTTTAATGACATAGTTCTACATAAAAATAACGCAGGTCGTGCAAGTTTATAAAAGCTTATAAAATACATTTGTTCAAGTTAACAAAAGACATTTGTACAAGATTATAAAAGGCATTTTCACAAGTTTATAAAAGATAATTGTTTGACTTGTGGTGTCAAGAATATGATTGTTTCTGTAAATCAGCATCGTTCCTAACAGTGGAGTTGTTTATTCAGCCTCGGTCGCACTCGTTCCGCCGAAATTCCTTAAATGCTGATGCTGCTCATTAAAGTTTATCCAAAGTTTACCATCAAATTTGCTATCGGTCGGCGAGATGCATTCAGGTTCCGCTGGGAAATCAGATCCATGCGCCGTGATGAGTTCGTGATCCATTGACTGTATCCATCACAAAGTGCTATTGTCCAAAGAGCGGTGCGCACTTGAACAATGACCGACCCAGCCTTGTGTGTATTGATGAATGGGATTTGTTTCCTAATAGAATTGTGTCTCATTAATTAGCTTTTAATTGGGTGAGCTACGAACATGCAAATTCAGCACAATGTGGAACAGGTTTAAATAGAAAGAGAGCTGAATGATTAGCTTATGGAAATGTGTTTGTTATGGTACATTTAGTCATCAATGTTAATGTTGTGTTGGACTGGAGCCATGCGTATTTGAGATGTGGGAGGGACAAATGTGCAATGCGGTGATGTTTGCCTGGAATGTTCCACAGTATGACATTAAACATACAATCTAGCTTGTGTGTGTTACAGGTGAGTTTACTGTAGCGCCGCAAGGTTAATCGTAATTTGAATATGACACAATTGGCGATAGGGCTGGGAATCACAGGGTCGCTCACGGTTCGACGCGATACACGGCTCACGATACGGGTAATATCACGGTTTTGCCATACATGCGATAATCGATATATTGCTCACGATATTCTATGATATATCATAGCCTTCTTTGTTAAACCACGACCTGCACAAACGCAACATGAAACACACACATTTTAATCATCCAAACAGTCAAAATGTCAAATGTTGTGCGTAAACAAGTTCATGGCAGTATATTGATACAGCAGCCCACAATATCGATACTGTATCACCAAATTTAGTATCACAATATATCGATATTTTGATATATATTGTCATGTTTGAAGTAACATAATTTCCTCCACACACAACAAAATATCGGGTCTAATCCTAGATCTGTACAAACATGCTCTGAAAGACATGGCCTAAATGTGAACTTTAAACAGAATCAGAATTATTTATTTATTTATTTTTCTGTTTTTGTTCAATACAAAAGAAAATTCCACCCTTTTTAAAAAAAAAAATTTCATGACTTTTAAAAAAGATTGTAATTCTTATTAAAACTATTCTAATCGCAATCACAATTCTTCTCAGAAAAATTGCAATTTGATATTTTTTCCAAATCGCGCTGCCCTTGATTATTGCTCTTTGTAAAGCGTTGCAAAAGCGATGCCAAGCAAGCAATTTTGTGTCTATATTTTCTCTGTCACTAAATGGGCACAGGTACAGGGCCTTTTAAAATTGTACAATCTAGGCTTTTAATTATTATCTTAATTATTCTGATCATTTGTGCCATACGACAACATTCTAACCATACTTTCTCAATGAATATGTTTGGTAAATATATGGAATACCTTTTTACCTCCTCATATTGTCACATCAAACCCATCCGTATGAGCCGGCCTGTTCTGACTGAAGACTGTAATTGTGTACCCTGCTCTCGTTGTTTGCTCGTGGGCGAACCAATCCTGTGATAGCCCTTTTCCTCGTAAAAGTTCCATTGTTGCGGCCCACTTCACCCCAGTAACTTTATTACAGTCCAGCTGAGAGATTTCTATTTGCCGCTGACCCCGGAGTGCTGGAGTGGTCTCATTTCACCTTGTGCGCAGGCCGAGTTTGAGCACTGACCTGTGGAGTGGCCGGTGGATAGCGCGCGGGCTGCCACTGCGGGGACGACCAAATGCGCTCTCTCTGTGAGCAGGTAGCTTCAATTAGAATGGCTTTGATGGATAGGAAACAACACAGGAGCTGGTTTCTTGGAAAAAAAAAACGTTTCACTTTTGAACTTAATTGAACCAAGTTGTGTTTTTGTTGAATTGATCAAATTGAAGCTTTGGCACTGGAAAGAAACCAATATTTGTTAACAGGCCAATTTCTACCATTACCATTTTTATGTTTTTTCTTCTTAAAACATACCTTGCACCACGCACTGTTCAGTTAGCTACATTTAGGCCCTCTCCAAACACTTGCTTCTTCAGGTTCACCTCAGTGCAAGATTCTCTTTTGTAAACCATCTGCCAAAAGGGAACTGTCCCGATTTTGTAGAACGTCAAAGGAAAAAGCTGTAACCCTCTCATTTCTAATCAAATCAACCATAGTGGGAAAAAACTAAATCAGGATTATTTTGATAACAATGGGGAATATATCAGTTTCGTCCGGTTTTGAAAAACGTCTGATGTTTGATGCCGAGATATATCTATATATGAGATACAGTTACAGCGCCGCCATTGGGAGAGTGGCATTTTGCTGTTTCCACATAATGTAAAAGAAAAGCTAACACTGTTCAGTTGGTGAGGTGCAGTTTTCCTCTGGGCAACAGGACTTTAGAGGACCACAGTGTGAACTATAGGAACTTTTGGTCAGTGAGCGTTTATGTCCAGGCTCACTCCAGTCCCTCGTCTGTTCAAGTGTGTAAGTGATCCCAAGAGGAACCAGGCCAAGTCCAGACTACTGACTACTGTCTGGACTTAACCAGACCATTCTTCAGCAGGGCTCTGGGAAGTTTACTACTGTCAAAACTACCACGGTCATGAGACTCAAGGCTGTTTCGGATTTCAAAAATGATTAGATATGTAGAATTGCGTGTATGGTTTATCATCATGGAGATATAGAAATAACATAGAAATGTAAGACCATTTTACAGCAATATAATTTCCATTTGCAAATAAATTAACATTCGGAACATGCTGGGTATGAATGAGCGTACATATGTGTTCTGTTTCAATTGTATTTTATTTTATTTTCCATTTCAAACTATAAAGCAATAAGCGAAACATTTATAACCTTAAATCTCACAGCTCAATGTTGTGAGAACCTGAAAGAATTTGTCGAAATGTGTTGGTTTGAAAGACTAAATCATTATTATCAAACTTTAAAAATGTGTAAATAAAACCGTTTTTGCCGAAAACCACAACCTTTGTTTCTGATAACTCAGAAGTGACTTGTGATGTTTTTGTGAACTAACGCATAATATATTTTCCACATTGAACTGTATTTTCATTGTCAAAGGCGCTCTTGTCTGAAGGGTTGAGCTAGCTTTTGGTACACATTTTTCTTGAAAGTCTCTTGAACATGGATCAGACCAGTTAGCGGCCTGAAAAAACACGGTGAACTCAACTTAGTTTCCTCTTTGCTGAACATATCTGAGCACTGTCTAATTGCTTGAGTGCCAAGTATAGAAATCACACAGGCTTTTCAAAGACAGTTTAGAACCATCGTTTAAATCAATGGGGTTTTAAAGTGATGTATTCATCTTTTCATTACAGATCAGAGGATTATTCAAACGCTGCTGGCTTTGAAACGCCGATAAAACACTTGGAGATGAATGTGTTTCCGTAGAAATGTTTAAAGTTGTGAATATGTGCTTTTTGGGCGCTGTTCTTTGTTCTGTAATGATCTTGTAATACAGAAAGATAAATTCAATGGATGTAAGTTTTATGTGTTAAAACGTTGGTGGAAATTGGCATAATCTTAACACAAATAAGAAAATGTTTTTGATCCCATATTGATTAAATTTGCCTTTTTTAAATTTATGTCCGATTGTTGACCAAGCATTAAAAAAAAAAAATTAAAAAAAAGGGAAATTCTGTTTTGTTGATTTCCACGTAATAATATCGTCCGATTGGCAATATCGGCAGAAGGAATTACCATGGGGAAATAAACAAAAGCTAGCTTTCCTCGACATGGTATTGTAGGATGCAGTTGTAATGCACGTGATTTGCTGTTAGAGAACAACAGTTCAGGAGATCTCTGAATTTCTACCTTTGACATCGCAAATCTTGGAAATTTGAAACAGAGTGTTTTTGTGAGGCTCAGAAAGAAAGCGGAGAAGATGACCTCGTAAACAGGACATAACGTGCATAACGTGTGTCCTTTACAAGAACAATTATCGGATTGGAATGCTAATGACATCACACGGTGTAACTGTGTGTTTTAGCTCTGGAGCAGGTGATGGCCTTATTAGACAGTATTATAGCGCCACACTTTGTTGAATCCACCACTCGATTTATCATGTTTTTATTTATAAACTTAATTACAATCTGCGGGCCCTATTTGCACGCTTGTCAGCTTGAGTCGTGGCGGCGCGTGGAATAAAAGTTAAAGCTGTTATAATTATGTTTACGTTTGACTCTGAGAATCCACAGTATAATGATCCGTAATTATAAATCCTTTTCAGCTCATGCACCGGCTCAGCTCGGGCTATTGTGCTCTAGCAAGTCAACCACTGCAGCTTCATTATAACGCTAGACGATAAACGCCAAATTTGCTAGCGCGATCATAGCAGAGTCCGACTTTAAAGAGCTTGTTACGGCCAGTTTTCTAAAGAGCAGCTTAGCGTTCTGGAGGGGCAGAATTTGTAAAAGTGGTAATGAGTCTGATCAGGCCATGTTTTAATTTAGAACAGCTTTACTCTGCACACATTTTAAGTCCACACTGCAGAATACATTATGCGGAGTTATACGTAGTTAAATGACTACATTTTTTGTGTTGTTTCAAACAGATTTATTTACTTACATTACACAACTTGCTTTTGTACATTCTTGGATAGTTTCAAGCATTTAACAAGCATCAATAGTGGACACGTTATCACAAAAGTCTTTATTTAAAATGTGATGATTACGGTAACACTTCATAATAACTAAAATTTTATTAGCCTGAGCAAAGACTAGTTCTTGAAGAATAAGTAGTTTATTAAGAATAATTCAGGCTTAGTAACTAATTAAGGAATACCTTAATCAAGTAGTCCCAAAGCCTGAATCATTCTTGTCAAACTCTTTGTTCATTATGAGTTAAGTCTTTGCTCATGCTTTACTAAGGCTTGTTAAGATTTTGTTATTATTATCATGTGCTACCGCAAAATTTTCTGCAAATGATGTACAAATACTTTTTCTAATTTCAAGTGCAACATTGCAATTTCAATGCAATTTTGTAAATGTGATAGTTTCTTGTAAAAACACATTGAAATATTTTTCATGACATGTCAAAGCCATAATGTTCTGGATAAAATGTATAAAATACTTTTTCTTAAAGGAGACTTTTTTTCCTCCCCGGTCCTTAGTATTGCACTATAACACAAGTAGAACACTATTTTACTATTTGTTAATTGTAAACTGCAGTATTTAATCTAAAGCGGCTTAATAGAAGCAGGTCCGTTGATTTCCTGTTCTAAACTGCAGAACTGATAAGCCCCGCCTCTTTATAGTGACGCTTCACTGTAAGTTTGGTGTTTTTATGTAAGTGGCTACATGACATTTTAAAACCTATATGTGTCAGTCTACATTTCCCAAATAATCCCAACTAAGTGGGATGTTGTGGGTGACAACAGGATTTTTCTGAACACTCAAGTCTTTGTTGCAGGACAATACGGAATGACTCAAGCATGCAGGAATCAATCTAAATACAACTTTGACTAAACAAGTAATGAGGAAACACTGTTGCTTAAAGTTCAAAAGCTCATTAAAGTTAATTTTGCATAACATGTCCCCTTTAATATTTCATGCTGCCAATTTAGTATGATTGTTATTCCTATTTCAAGCACAATGTTGATACACGCTTCTAAAACAAGTTGAAAAATGCATCTACTTAAAAAAAAAACTCCTCCAATCAAGATAAAAATATCATTAATTCAAGTCATTTCTGCTTTAGCCCACCACATTTTGCACCACTCCTTGCCTTCTGCTCCCGGGGTCTCGCGCAGCTCGCTCACGTCCATGCACAAATAACTGGAAAAGGAAAACTGCTCTCCTTCCTCCGCGCTTTCCTTTCTGTAATGAATACAGAATTGTACTTGCGGCGGTCCAATTTAGGTGGTGGGAGATTGGCTGGTCCGATGTGGAGGAGGAGAACCGCTCTTGTTTGCTTAAAAGTGGACCCAGCCTTCCAGATTAATAGTCCCCAAAAAGGTCATCGTCTGTGTTCCACAGGATGAAGAGCAGTGGAGCAGAAATGAAAACATCGCAGAACACAATCCCCGCTCCCACAAGTCAATACAAGAGGTTTTAGTCTCTAATTGGTGCTATTATATGATAAGAAATGATTTAGAGATCATGTCGTAAAATATGTTGTTAAGGGAGTAATGGAAAGTCTGTTAAAGAATGATTTTTAACAGGATTTTTGTGGATAATATGCATCATACATTTTCTGGGTTTAGTATAGACCAATGAATGAATTGAATTGAGTCATCAAAATGTTCAACATTTCAGAAATGGGAGGTTAAGTGAAGCACCGTAATAAACTGACATCAGATCTAAATTCTAATGATTTTAAGTATTTACAACAACAAAATGAGCAACAATTTTTTGTTAGAAATGTCAGTTAGATTGCTTTGTCTGTAACAGAGGATGGAAAAATGCAGTTTTATAGTCTGAAACTTGAATTTGAGGGCCACAAATAAAGTATAATTTGCTATAATGTAAGTATTTTTCCAGTAAAATCTAAAACTCAGGTTTGTGCCTTTATCAAAATGTCTATCATAATCTCCTAATAAATATACAAACAAACTTAAAATACAGTTGTGAATGTCTTTAAAGCAGGCTCTGATATCCCTCACATGTGTCTGAGTGGTTTTCATTTGACAAAACCACCCTGATTTTTCTTATTTTGTGATATTAATTTAATATCAATCCCAGTTTCTTCATTGAAATCGCTTTATGCTCCACTATTGGCTCCAGTTTCCTCCATTCCCAAATTTTGAATGTATTTACAAACATTTAAACGATCTATTACACTTACAAACGATAATAATAATTTAAAAAGATCGGTAAGTCACCTTGGATCTAAAGGCTGACGGTTTAAGCCCAGCACTTTGAATGACTATACATCTGACAGTCAACCGTTTGAATGCATTGTCTAATAAATGTCTGTTAACTTTATGGTGTTGAATGTAATTTAGAATATTTTTTTAACCAATACAGTTATATAAAAGCAGTAGAGCAAGAATACGAATACGAATGCAAATTCACGTGAGATAAAATAGTAATAAATGGTGTTGCAAAATTGACTTTTAAGAGCTTTTAAACACGTTATAATGGATTTCCCTGTATGTAGAGTTATTTATGCATGCAAGTAATCTTTATTCTCCTGCAATCAAGGACTGCCCCCTTTAATTTAATTTTATTTGATCGACAATCCCCTTTTTCACCAATCCCTTATACATGTCCACTGCTTTGTACTTTATTTGACATTCATTTCTTTACAGTTTTGTTTTCTTCTGTGCTTCTTGTAGGATCTAGCAGGATTGCGTTGCTATAGATTCATTTTGCGATTTAAAATGTCCAAAACATAAAATAACAATCCATGTGTCAGAGATTATAATAATATAGCGGACAAAAGTATTGATGAAGCATTTCCAAAAGCCTCACAAATGTAAGAAGCATTATAATAAGAGTGTAACATCATAATAAGAGTGTAACATCAAGGGTTATTTTGCATTATAGTTCATGCTAAAACTTTAGAGCAAAGGCCTATATGTTTATTATTTTGTTTATTAATCTTTCTTTTACTTATTTTACAATCTATCTAACAGAAAAATCAATGCAGAATAGGCAAGTCTTTATATTTTGAAGTTTGAAAAGTACAGTGAGTTGCCACTTGGGGCCGCCACCAAAAGTTGGAGGCAGAGATGCAGTCTCTCGGAAGCGCAAAGCAAGTGGTATGGGGTGAAATAACGGTCACAGAAAAGGCCAAAGAGTTTATGCAGCTGCGCAGATGAGCTCACTAAGAGGTGGATCTTAGCAGGGGGGGAGATCTGGAATAATAATGAAGTTGTAGGTTGGTGCAATTTATGCGTGCCAAATGTAAAGAGGCTATAGGACAAGTGGTTTTACGAGTGGGAGTTTTGGGGTCAATATTCATGAATCAAGACACGATAAAAAGGCGTGTAACAGTCGGAGGTCGGCTTTTTTTCCTGCAGAAAATTGTCCCGGGTCGTTGGTGTTTGTCATCTCGCCAATAAAGACTCGTTTTGCATTGAAACTTCTCAAGTCTGGATTTCGGTTATTCTTCACAAAGAGTTTTCTTCTACACTATAAAATATTTTTTTCTTTAACTTAATGCTGCCAGGAGTGGTTAGCAATAGCACACCTACCTCAAAGCAAAAAGGGTCACCTGTGGCCTATTGTTTGCACGTTCTCTCTGTGCCTGGGGGAGTTTTCACCAACACATTAAGACACTCCCAACAGGACTGAAGGAGGGAGGGACAAAGAACACGTTTCCTGACAGGGACAATAAACTCTACCTGAACGTTACATCAATATAATCACTGCCCCCTAATTGGACGGGATTAGTTTTAGTTTAGGGACGTCTTGAATTGAATTGAAGTTACCCCACGGCGAGCATTTGCACGGAATTAGCAATGTCAGTATTCTACTTGTTTTTACAGACTTTATTCTGGATCGGTGGACTAATATATACTTAATTGATTTATATTGCGGGTATTCCTTCTATCTGCTATCCAATTTATAATTGTGATTTTAATTATTACTCCATTCAATTAGAAATCTACGTCAGTGATGTGTGACAATTAAGCATTTGAGCATTTTTACACAGGAAAATGAAAAAGCCACTGATCAATTGTGTTCTTAAATTGGCTCATGGGAGAGAAGGTTCTGGGATCTTTCGGGTGACAGTTTTTAAAATACTTGGTTTATTACTTAAATTGATTATAAAAATTGACAACAAGACCTACAACAAATGGAAACCCTACAATACAAGTTGATTTAAAGAGGTTTACTTTTCTTGTTCTTTGAGTCATTTAGTTCAAATTTGAATCAGTATTATCTTAAATGAACGGACTAAAAATCATAGACATGAGCATTTGCTTGGGACATTTTCACAAACATGGACCATTCGCACGAGACTAGAAACACTTTTTTACACTATTTTACTTTGTTATCTTAATCCCAAATAATCGGGCTTTGGGTATCTTCTTCCTACACCGTCTATAATGTTACTTCTTGCAATCACTTAAGGGCTTTTACAATCCATTCCATACAATATTGTTATTACTGCTATACTTTTCATGTATGGCGAACTTTTCAGAATCCTGTGGTGATTATAATTGAAGGTGCTTGGCCTGTACGATAAAGTAGAGTATAGAACCATGAAGCACTTGATGAACCTGATGCGCGAGTGCACTGCTGTCTGTAGATAATCTTCTTGGATGGTTTTCATTTGAACTGATTGCACAAATCTCAAGTACACTCTGCAGTAGTACTTTGATTGTCCAAAGTGGCCCATTGTTCAGCGAGGATTAGGCGTAATAAAAGAATCTCTCTCAATAAGCTGTGTGCAATTTTGTTATTGACAAAATGTGCTCGGAGTGTTAAAGAAGTGTGTGAATGGTTTTACAAGAGCCATTCTGGGCTCCTCTTGTGTGCACACAGCCCTCAGACTGTCAGAGTCTCTCACCACGTACAAGGAGAGATTTGTGCTGCCGTCGGCACGGAAACTGTCAATCACTACAAGCTCTACCGTAGGAAAGCTGCAGTTTAGTCCCTTCATTTTTCTTTTATTCTGTGAGCCGTGCTTTTTTTTTTCTTTTTCCATTTGAGTATAATGTTTTTTGATGATTAAAAGATGCTGACTACAACAAACTAAAACGCAATGCTAGAGGTGAGCAATATTGACATTTTAGCATATGTTGATAACAATATTCATATTTTAACAACGCATCAGGAATGTGCTAAGATCTTTCTGTAAATGTCACAGTTGCGGTTCAAGTCCATAAAACCATGAAACCAACCACAAAAGGGCAGAAATGTCACTTTATACCTGTTTCTGTCTCTTTTTGAAGGTTTTTGATAGCTTTATTTATAGACATTTATACTTGATATTGTAATTTTGCAAAAATGTTGGCATTATACATTTTTTGTCATGTCTCCCACGTCTAAGGCATCCTCTGTTTGATTCAGTTACAAATCATGACGATACCCCACAGTGCGTTTTGAAAGAAGACGTTTTATGCTTTCTTTCTGGTCTTTGGTAATATGACGTTGGGTTCAAAACTGCAGAGCTTATGGTGGCATTTCACCGTATCAAGCTGCATATTTTTAATCACACGTTTTATTGGCACTCTGGTTTTCCCTGTCATCCCAAAACATGCACCATAGGTAAAATATTCATAAAGAAAAACAGAACAAGTTTGCAGAGGCCTAAAGTTATTGCTCATTTACATAGTATTGAGCATTGTAATTCGTGTAATGTAAATGGGTGCATATTGGGCACTCAGAACTTGTATATCTGTGTGCGATGTGACTGAAACTAGATCAACTGAACTGAACTGTAATTATTCTTCGTGATGAGTTTATTAATGCTTTTCACACTTTCAGAGGCCAGAGCAGAGTTGACTGTCCCGGTAATGCTAACAACAACTAGCATGCTAACAGCGCACTTCCTGCTTCACAGAGATGAATAATTTGATGCAGACAGAACACAGCAGTCTTAATTGCAGTGGATACTTTTACTGCATTTGAGATCAGATAGCTGTACTTTCTAATCCACTACGTTGTTTATCAGGACTGAAAAGTAGAAAGTGGAAAGTTCTTATATGGTTTGAGGGTTTATTTTTATTTTCATGGTGACAGCTTGCCTAAAGGTTTTGAGCCCCATTTTTGAGCAATCAAAAATATGCACATAAAATTCACTAGAAAAAAATGGAAATTGATTTGAATTGCTATTGTTGACCGAAAACCAGCACAATTCTTAATTTGATGTGAGAAATAAACTAAGTAACCTTCATTACCAAGTAATCACCTTATTGAATGTATTTGTAAGTCCCTGTGATGGTTATATATGTTTTTTCAGGTCATTTCGGCCATGCAGTTTCTGGGCAGAAAACCTGCCTTGCAACATTTGCCTACATCAACCCAAAGACAACTCTCCTGAGAAACCCTGGCTTAAAAAAAACAAAAATATATTTCTATTATTACTATTATTATTATTATTATTATTTATATGTTGCTATTATTATTGTTCTTTCATGTTGCACTTTATTGCCGAAGCAAGTTCCTAGTTTGTAAATTTGAGTTTTTGTTCACTGACAATGAAAAGAAACCTGCCTGTTTTATTTGTATTTTGTACGTACATGTCACCATCATTTAACCCTACAATGGACGTCAATTACTGCATGTCCATTTCTTATTGTGTTAGTATCAATCCAATAATCACAGCCAGATTTAGTTATGTTTTTACAATTCCCTGTCTGATACGGCCCCGTCCCTTCCTATATGCTGACATGCTTCTCTGTTCCAGCTCAGTATGACGACCATATTCCTGGGCGTCTTGCCTTGGGCTTTTTTTTTTCTTAATCATTAGCTTGGATGCTTGACAAGCATGTGAGCCATAGCATGGATCTCTTTGACTAAAACCTTGTAAATTAACACAATTAGTGCAGCATCATCCCGCTAATTAGCTGGCGGCGTGGTGTGTGGCGGCACACTAACGGCTGGGAGGCAGTCAGAAGGGAGTCCAGGGCTTTTGAGGAGAGCTGGCTTTGTAATGGGCCCGTGGACAATAGCTGTTTGTTGCTTAAAGCCTGTCACTGAGACTTAACCTGCTGGAAGGGAGACAATAGAGAGGAGCAATGGCCGCCGGCAGAGCAGCACTGACTGTACCGAATAGGAAAGTTTGAGGCGGGAAATGGTCAGACTAAATTAGCTATTATTTGTATATTTTGTGTACTATTCGTATTTATTAATTATATAAATTAATATATATATATATGTGTATACCTAGAGGTGGGAAATGTAAATAATATAATGAATGTCGCTTTGAAGATATGCAAAATTAGAATATTGAGTGTAGTGTGTTTAGTAAAAAAAAAAAAAAAAAAATGCTACAAAAAGAGCTGATTAAACATGAGGTGATATTTCTGCACTTTTGTGACTAATTTCACAGACATTTCATATTTGTTTGATAATTAAACCTCAACTAATACATTTAAAAACATGTTATAACACATTTTTGTACGCTATACATTTTTGTCTATTTTGCCCACCCCATGTGTATCACCATATCTGCCAAAAAGGTGCAAGTAAAATGTAAAAGGCCTGCTACTATATCGAGTTATTGTTCATTAAATAATATATGGAGCCACATATTTTGGGTCTCAGTATTTATTGTGTTTACATTTAGTAACTTCAATGGCTAGTTACCGTTTCATTCTGCTATTTATTTATTTATTGCAACTCGGGCTTTTTAACGATATTAAGTACATTTCGAAAAAGTTTTTTGTGTCAGTGACGCAAAGTAGTTTCAATATTAGCATTGTTGCGATATTTTCTGTAGCAATATATCGCGCTTTAAAATGTGTTGCCTCGACAGACCTAGAGACTCAGATTTATGAGAGGGATTTATGTAGAACTAATAATGAAGCTGAATGAAGATTAATCAATAGAAAGAGGTATAAGAGGTGTGAGCATGTAACACTTCGTCTGTATGGTCTGACAGGGAGTGAAAGTGGTGTGTGTGCGATATATGAGACAAAAAGAAAAACGCAAATGAAATGTGCGTCGATGGAGCGTCAGGGAGAGAGAGAGAGAGTGCTTTTATAGGCAGATGTCCCGAGTAGGCGGAGCTTCAGGCAGGGCATCTGGAGTATTGAGGAGAGACAGAACAGAACATTCCTTCCCCAAGAGCTCATACAGGTCTGGCCCGGAACAATAGGGGGAAATTACAGTGAATAGTAACTACATATACTAACATATAATGACGTAATGTTAAATTTGACCACACCTTTTCCCCAAAACAGCCTATACTTGTATACAACACACAAAACTCACAAAAAAACAACAATACGCATATAAGCATTGTTGTGTATTGTATATATATATATGAGTGTGTGTGGTGTGTTTGTGTGCAAGTGTAATGATGTACATGTGTGTCAAGGGTTTTTCAAAACAAAAGAAAAAGTAGATTGAGTTTGATTGGTTTGGATTATCAAATAGGATGAATTACGGGTATGTTTTGTATATGTTGTCACTGTCATCGCTGCCATCTATCTCTAAATCATAGAGTTGTTTAGATTTGGTTAAGTAGCAATACCAGTAATGTTTTATGTATGGTGCAAAAAAAAGATTGTTGTTGGATTGTTTTTTGTTTTAGATGATCTAAAACAAACCAAGCAGGCCGCCCTGGCGTAGCCTTTTCTTTTAACTATTTTGTATTTTGTTTCAGCACCACAACACAGCTTTTACAAAACAAATCGAAGGAAAAAAGGGGAATTTTTTCAGATCTTGTTTATTCACATCCAAAATCCAAGAAATTCAAACCAGGCTCTATCCATTTTTCAGATTTATATGTCCCAAATATGTGCATATATATATATATATATATATATATATATATATATATATATATATATATATGACAACTATCACATATATTATATTTATCTATGTAAACAGAAAAAAGTTCAAATTGCCTCTGAATTTAGGCACATCGGTGGACTGTGCAGGATGTAATTCATGCTGGGCTCAGACGCTGGTGTGATGAAGGCACCAGCCAGGAAGATTGCTTTGGCTGTCTCCTGCGCCGCAAGTGAGAGAGAGAGAGAGCGAGAGGGGGAGAGAGAGTGTGAGAGGGAGGGAGCGAGAGAGAGAGAGAGAGAGAGAAAGAGAGAGAGAGAGAGCAGGATTATGGAGTGACCCGCCATGCCTGTGTCACTCCGCTCAGCACTGGAGAATTACAGCCTAACCAGGTGTAGCTTTCACTGCCCACTGTAAAGAGCGGTTAGTTAGGCATCCAGGACGTGTGCTGTGGTGTGTGTAAACTGTTAGGTTACATATTCTGATGCATCTACGGATGACAAGGTTGTGGAGACATGAGGAAATTGTGTATTTGTTATAGTAAATGGACAAGAACACTTTACTCAGCCCAAACTAGATACCTGTAACAAATAGGGCTAGGCAATATCAGAAGGGGAAAAAAATCACAATCTTTTTCTCATATTGCTCAACCAGTTTTTCAATTTTTCTTTTGACTTATTAAATACAACTTGTTTTCAATATAAATTCCTTGAAATGATTTTAATCTGTCATTTGACCCAAAAAATAGCTCTGTTTGTTCTTCCAAACTTAATTTTTTTTTTATTAAGTATCATTTACGTTCCAAATAATAATGCATTGGTGTCCTAATGCATTTTGAATCTTCCAAAATCATCACTTTTGTGTCAAATACCTGTGATTTCACCTTGAATTATTTAGCACCACTTAAGTATTAACACTAGCCCAGTTCGAACACCTACAGTATGTGCTTTGTGGCGCTAATTCCATATACAATAATATGCTGAGTGTTGCTAACGTGCTTTTCTCTGTGACTCAGGCGTGAAGATGCAGTGGACCCCGGAGCACACACAATGGGCCGAGCAGCACTTTGACATCTCCTCCACCACCCGCTCTCCGGCGCACAAAGTGGAGTCGTACCGCGGACACCTGCAGAGGACGTATCAGTATGCCTGGGCCAACGACGACATCTCCGCTCTGACCGCCTCCAACCTGCTCAAGAAGTATGCTGAGAAGTACTCAGGCATCCTGGAGGGGCCCGGAGAGAGGGCCCTGCTGTGCTCCTACTCTGAGACCTCCCCTGGACTCATGAATGGACGCAAGGCCGATAATGATTCCTGGCAGGAGGGGATTTACCCAATGAACTGTGCTCCAGATGTTATATCTGTGAGCAAAGCCGGAATGACAGCTGGCCTGCCTCCCACTGAAGCGTCTGCGAACATCGGCAGCTCTCCGGGGGTGGCAAGCAGCCTGTCGGAGCCCTGCTACTCCAGCAGTAACTGTGGGAGCCACACGGCCACAACTCTGCACTCGGGCCTGGCCTCTCAGGAATACACCTCCAGCTACAGCGGCTCCTACCTCCACTCGTACAGCGGGCAGAGTACCCCCGCGCTGCCGTCCCCACACCCCTCTCCTCTGCACAGTGCCGGCCTGCTCCAGCCTCCTCCCCCGTCTTTAGTGCCCAGCTACAATGCTGGCTCTCCAAATCTTCCCAACTACAATTATCCTTCAACAGGCTATTCCTCTCAGAGTGCAGTGGGTCCCGGTTATAGCCCCGGGGGTGCCCCCCCTCCTTCTGCTTATCTGCCGTCCGGTTTAGCAGCCCCCACACCCATCCCTCCCTCCACACTACCCGGCTACACCTACCCCTCCCACAATCATACTCCCATCACACCCACCCCTCTGAACGGCAGCATGTCGGGCTCATTAAAGCGAAAGGCTTTCTACATGAGCGGACATGGAGATGTGGACTCCAGCTATGGTCATTTCAACTACAGCCAACAGCGCTCAGCACACAGCCCCATGTACAGGGCCCCAGACAGCAGTGTGCCAGACTCCACTCGAGCTAACGCCTTTGACAGGAACACAGAAGCTTATAAAACAAGCAAACAGCCAGTGTCCTCTGACGCACAAAGGAAGTTCAGTGTACCTCCAGGAAGAGCGCTGACACCCCCTTCCTATGGCTGCACTAAGGGCTCCGGCTCTGACCAAGCCTACAGCACTGACCTGGGATCAGCTGCCTCCTCCATCCACGCGGCAGAGGAGCAGCTGAAGAACAGCGACTCCAGCCTGGTGGAGCTGGTGAGCACAGAGGTGCTGCAGCCAGGGCCCCCAGTGGACTGGAGTGATATTGCAGGTCTGGAAATGGTCAAAGCCACCATCAAAGAGGAGATCATGTGGCCTCTGCTGAGACCGGACATGTTCAATGGACTGGCCACGTTACCTCGCAGCCTGCTGCTGTTTGGACCTCGGGGAACAGGGAGGACTCTTCTGGCCCGCTGCATGGCAACCCAACTGGGGGCAGTGTTCCTGCGCCTTAGCGGCTCCGCCCTGGTTACTAAGTGGTTAAGTGAAGGGGAGAAGATCCTCCAGGCCTCCTTTCTGATGGCGCGGTGCCGGCAGCCGGCCGTGCTCTTCATCAGTGACATTGAGCTGCTGTTATCGGCTCAGCTCAGTGAGGACAGTCCGGTCAAGTGTCTGAAGGCTGAGCTGCTCATGCAGCTGGACAGTGTGCTGAGCTCTGCAGAGGACCATGTTCTGGTGGTGTGCTCCTCCAGTAAACCTGAGGAGATCCCTGAGACCCTACGCCGCCACTTCACTAAGAGACTGCTGGTGCCTCTGCCTGATGGTAGCGCTCGACACCAGATCATCAGCACACTGCTGGCTCAGCACAACTACTGCCTGAGTGACAAGGAGCAGGCACTGCTGGTGCAGAGGACAGAGGGCTTCTCTGGGCTGGACGTGGCCCAGCTCTGTCACGAGGCTGTGGTCGCTCCTCTTCACGGCATCCCTGCCTCTGAACTGTCCAACATGCACCCCAGCCAAATGAGACCTGTCGCTTACCAAGACTTTGAAAATGTCTTTTGCAAATTTCAACCCAACATATCACAGAAAGAACTAGACATGTACACGGAGTGGAACAAAATGTTTGGTTGTAGTCAATGAAAAACAAAAAATACTAAAATGTAAATCGATTTATGAATACAGACACTGGTCACATGGACAGTACAGCAAAGTGAATGTCGGCGTTGACTTTAGTCAAAGAACAGTATTAAACTCTGATATTGGTAAATATGAAATGCTTTATATGACTCTGGCCGTGCGGCTCAAATGGCTTGTTGATGATGCACCTGTTTTGTAGATATTAATATAAATAGAATCATATATATAATTCTGCTGATTGGGAGATTTAGAGGCGAACAAGTGCCTAAGGTGGTGCTGATTTGTGATATTTTATAATACAAAGCTTTAAAATAACTTAAAAAGTTGTTTCCCCCATTAGACCAGTGTTCTACAGTCTGTTTAGTGCTCTGTCCACAACTGTGTTATTGACTTGTTTTAAATTCAGAGTAATTGATTCATTTGAACATCATAATTATTTACTTAACGTGTTGCAAACAGATTTACGGTGAGACTGGTGACTACACACTACATTCACAGTCCCTGCTAAAAGGACTTGCGACAACACAAGCTCTAAATTAAAAATAAAACTCCAAACAGATTATCTCTTAGTTCATTATTGTTGTTTTCACATATGTGAGAACTCAGGTTAGCAGCGTGTCCCATTCCACATGAGTCACATCAGAGCACTAAGGCATTTGACTTAAGAAGGCGTCTCAAACTGTGGTGGCCGTACAGTAATACCTCAATAGTTCACAGTGAAATGAAAGAGAAATGTATGAGCACATTTGGATTAGAATTACAGATGAGAGATTTGCCCATATCTCAAATTGTATCCTGGGGGCTGTTGTGTGCTGTAATTCACCACAAACCCTTTCTATCCAGAGTACAGTGTCCCGGCTGCTTTAGCGTGCAGACAGCAGAGCTCAGCCCGGCCAAAGGTGCAGACAAACATCTGGGGTGGAGGCAGAAGTGGCTGCGAGCGCTGTCCTTCTGCTGCGCTCTGTTTTATCACTAATGAAAGCACAGGATTACAGCGCTCTCCTCCTGCATCTGTGAATTATCTCCAAAAGACAAATTTACACAGAGCCAAATGTCAGCTGGGTGTGTTTATAAGGACACCGAACTTACAGCTGTGGAAATTCCTACCACACACTCTGCGCTTGAGGCCACCACTGCAGTGATGGGCCAGAGTACATTGCTAAAAACTACTCAAGGGTGATTGGCAATACCACGTTTTGGAGATTTTTAATTGATACTGATATTTTCTGGGGTAATATTTGGGGGAAACCGATACTCGATACTGGTCTTACTTTATAGTTGAAGGGATGTTAATAAATATCTCATTATTTGATATTATTAGCGAATATATCAAAATAGTATTACCCTAAACATTGTTATTCTTTAAAGAATTGTTTCAAATAAGCTCTTAAGCACAAACAGAACACCTGACACTGGTGGATCCGTCCTCTCCAAAAGGCTGCTGGTGATGGTGTTTTAACACAAAACAGTGAATGGCCCCACCATGTCAAAAATGTATGCCTAGCCTTAGCAATTGTATATGTTAATTAGAATCGATAATCGCATTACAGTATTGATATAAAAAATGTTACCACTTCATAAAAACATCAACGTGGGTGAAGTTCACAGGGATGCAAATATGGCAAAACTATTTAGTTAGCACAGAAGATTATTGCTGCTGTCGGATTAGAAACTGTCATTTTTAAAAAGAAAGCTGAGTTATTGAGTTAAGTTATTTTCACATTTTACAAGTTACATGACTTTTTGTGCCACTAAAGTATCATGAACGTACTGGTAGGCCAATGGGATGGTAGTCATCTGGACACAGTTTTACAAATCAAGACGATTTGATTTCCATCCGAAAGTCATTTTCAGTTTGATGGAAGTGATTTGAACAGCAACATTTATACTCTCCTGAGCTCGAATTGGTTTTGCCCAAAGGGAGGATTTATACCCGAAACTTGCCCTGCCCTTGTTAACGAGTCTGGCAATTTCACTCTTGGAACATTAAAGCCTATTGAGGTCTGCTCATCTCTCAGAGCTGCCCAGCACCTCATTAGCATTTGATTGGTTTGATTTCTCGCAAGGTCTTATGAGGCTATTGTAGACTGGAGGAAAATAATCTCAGGCCACATCCCTATTTAAAGAAGGGTTTTTTTCTTAACAAAAAATGGCCCCCTTCACTCGTCTTTCAAACCATCCCTTCTCCCTGCTTAAAAATGTTACCTCACTGTCTTCAAATGCGTGGTGTATGGCTGTTAGGTGCAGGTGGACAGCTGATTGTAAACCCGAATTCTAGTGTATTCTGTTTAGATATTGTCTTTTGTGCAGTGGTTGTTTGGTTTCGCCAGTGTAATGCCCAATGCAGGCTGCTGACCACTCTTGGGAAAATGAGGGATTAAATCAATTTGTCTGGAACTTTTCACAATTCAAAAGTCATATTACATTTTAAATTGTCACTTATTATGGCAAGAATCCTTATTTTTTACCATTCTGAAACTTAAGTATTGTATACAGTTGACCGATACATTCATTCATAAAAGTAATTACTTCAGTTAATGTCACTCACATTCTTAGTATGACTCATTCAAGGCTAAACTATTATTCCCACCACAAAGCACCACACATCGTAATGAGTCACAAAGCCAAGCACTTGTACATGCACAACTCCACTGTACAGCACACAAGAGGAGACATTAAAGGTCCTTAAACGATACGCAGGGTAGATGTTTGTGACCCATGGCAAATTGTACCTTAAAAATAGATACAAATGCAATCAAATGGAACACTTTTTTTAATATAATTTAGCAGTTATCAACTCAAATCTGTAAAACCTGTATAGAGGTTATTCACTGACTATTTTCATTTAAAAAACGTGGTGTCCATGGTGCTTTTCTTTTGTTCAAATCAACATTATAAGGAAAAAGTAGTTTTCTGAAAGTAGTTTCTTTGTTGTTGCTTCGACTCTGAGCAGCATGCAGTAGGGGGAGATAAAGGACATTTCAACTCACCCCACAACTATTAATTCCCTCAACACCCGTACTCAGAAACATCGTATTTAAGGAAAGAAAGCTAATCCGTTCGACTTTTTTTTTTTTTTTAGATGTCAGATATCAACAAAACATTTGGCAGAGTTGGAGACATTTATTATTGTTCCACTAGAGCAGCTTATTCACATTTTAGTAGTGTTTTGATCTCTTACTGGATCAAATTTTATTACGCACCAGCTGAGTGTTGTGATGTCATTTACATAAGCTCTAGAGAAACAAAACCACTACTACTCCAAAAGTAGTTTCCCCTCCTAATTTTGCTCTATAAAATATTTGAATGACCTCTTGTATATTTTCTGTGTAAAATACGAATTCTTAACAAACACTTAACAAATACTTTTTTTAATCTCCTGAATCATGTTTTAATTCAGTTTGATCAAGAACATTTTCAAAGTTCACGCTCCACTTTCAAATATATTGTACAGTAGGTGCACAACGGAAAATAGATAGAGAAACTACAAATTTAAAAATCAGAACAATTTGGAGAATATTTTGCACTTTTTGATTGAAATCCAAAGTGAAGTGGTTTTCATTGAATATGTATTACATTAGGTAGAGAATGTTAATGTGCTCACGGCTCTAAAGCACGCTGCTGACCTTGTTAACGGCAAATTAAAAGTTTTGTTTTTGTTTTTTTAAGGGTTCAAATTTTACTTTTTTCTTTTGCAATGGATGTCTTGTAAAAATGTCAAATAGTTCTGTGAAGTTGGGGAAGATAAACAAAAACCAGAGAAACAAATTTTTATATGGAAATATAGTAGCAACGCTATAGTCAAATGTAAATCTTTTCTTCCATTCACAGTAAGTTTCTGTAGAAGGTTAGTATCTGGACACATCACATTTCTAAAACAATTCACTTTACAAGAGGAGATGTTCTTGCCAAGTTATTAATAACACAGACGGAAAATGGTACTTTTTCTTTCAGTGATGGCCTAGAACTTTGGGCCAACGGTTTTGTTTGTTGCTAAGCACAAATGTTGTTATCAACAATTTTAAGCAGTAACAATACAATCGCTCCAGACAACATGAACAGTAATTGTATTTGTGATAAATGTGCATGTTCTTTTAACCATTTTTAACTTGCAATGCCCTATGAATACAGATAAAAACAATAAAAGTGATTTTAAGTTTAGCATTTAACATTATTTTAAAGTCTGGTACAGTTGATGTTTTTTCCCTCATGAATTGCTTACCCTGTATTTAAGTGTTTAAGACCCAAAACACAATGAAAGCAAAGCACATTTATATGATTGCGATGCCAACTCTGTCGAGTCCTCTTTTTACATCCAACCATTGTGTTGAAAGTCATTTTCGAATCCATGCTTGTAACCATTACTACCTCATTGACTGTACAGTAAGTTGTGTCATTTTGAATGTGCTCAGTTTATGAATAAAACATTTGAAAAAGGAAAAAGTAACAATGAGCGGTTTGCCCTTGGATTGGAGCGGTCTACCTCAAAAAGACTGTCTTGACACTGGCAGTTAGTCACACAAATGAAGAGAGGGTAGTTTATACACTTCGTTCACAAAGCCGCGCTCTCGTGCAACGGCTCTGGACTGCTGCAAGGTCTCCACAACAACCAACGGAAAGTCGCTTTAATATTCCAAGGAATCCTCATATCAATGTGGATGTTTAAGCCCATTGTAATCATGCAAGTCCAAGGGCACAGGAACTTACCGGAATTTGTACTTTTTCGTATTATATGTGTAAAAAGGTCCGACCTGCACATAGCTGTAAGTATTGTACATTTGTTAATGCTATACAGCGGCCGTCGAAAGCACCACGTTTTTATGTGTGTACTATATGTATCGCCAAACAGTACGGTCAGTTATTGTATTTTAATTTTACGGTACTGAAAAAAAACGTTATGGAAGTTCTGAAATAAAGATGTTTTTGGATGCATTTTGTACTTGATTAAATTTACAATGGTGTGAATAAAGTCTGGAGAATCTTTCTTATGAAGAAATAAAATAACGTATCCTCTTTGTTTGAATATTATTTGATGGCCTTTTTTGTTATTGGCTTGCACTTGTAATGAAACAAAATGGAGGTTAATGAAGTTGTTCAAGTTTGTGTAGTTGGTTTCGCAGTATTTCAGTTGAGAAGGTGCTATTTCTTAAAACACAATTTAATGATTAATTATGTCCACATTAACCTGGAGCCTCAATGATTAAAAAACGTGGGATTGAAAGATGAACAATGCTAAATATTTCAGACTCGTTCATGCTAACTTATTTTATGTTTTTAATTTAGTCCGATCTATTGCATTTATTTATTTGTATAGTAGTAATTATAATGTTTCCCAAATGAAAAGATGTTGGTGTTTTTATGGCAACAAAGAAGATTCTAAATTGACACGAAACCCCAATTTATATTTTTGATACATCTACTGATCTGTTCTGTGAGTCTGATTGACATGAATTTGATTTTAATTTTTTTTTCTCAAGCCCTTTGAGAGCATTTATTTTCTTTAGCTTTTCTTTAAATTTAAAGCAGAACTACATTAAGATGCTTTGGGTGCAGGTGATGGTTAAAAGTTTGATTTGATTTTTAAATTTTTTGGGAAGATGGATGAATTTGAGTAAAACAGAAACAGAAAAACAAGTTACAAAAAAATAACACTACATTTAGTACATTTATACGTGGGAATAGGAAGTGTAAAGTTATCTAATCTCCAAATTCAAACTTTTGTAACAATTGTTACAAAAGTAACAATTGTTACTTTTGCACGATTCAAGTATTAATTTGGTTTAATTGCTTTTTTTTGTACACAGGAATTTACTCAGTTTTGCTGCATAGGACAGAAAACACTTTACGGTGTAGCCTTCAGCACGATGTCCGTCGTGGCCAAAGGGTTAGGACAATAAATGCCTGAATAAATAAATAAATAAATGCATAAAATAAAAATGGTTCTCATCATTTTTACTCAAGTAATACAGTGTGTGTTGTGGGCCCCAGGTGCCTTTAAACTGGGACCCCTATAATCACTACATACACCCCTGCAAATGTAATATTTCATGACTATGTCTACAACAATTTGACGGGAGTGCTATAAATATTTTTAATCATTTTGTTTCCGTACACAAGCCTTTTTAATCCCTGCTGACTACTTATTCTTTTCTGGAAATGTAATAATGTTAAAACAATCATCATCATTTGAGTGAAGTGTTGAACCATAAGAGGCTGTGAGCAGTGAAAAGCTCTTAAGCCGTCCAGCCTCCTGCAGAGAGGCGTCCTTGGTTTGGTTTTAGGTCACACAAACAGAGCGTCCAGCAAGGGGCCAAACACAGATCACGTTATTATACTCATTACCACACAGATTAGACAAAGACCATGTTCAATTTGTTTTCAAAAAAGGATTCTGCAAGTTTGTTTTGCAAGCTGAAACCTAAATTCAACCCTGAAGACAATCTTCCATCTTGTTTCTAAATTGACCTGTCAAGCACTGTCAGCCAATCACAGTTAACCTCCTCTACATCTCAACCAATCACCTCTCACAGAAATCAAACGAAGGCACTCTGTCTGCCCTTTTTCATTCTGCTATTTCAACCAAGTTCCGTAAACTTTTCCTGTCTCAATCTCTGTCACAGAAGCAGAACCAACAGCCACCTTCAGGCCTTTGACCACGCACTGGAGACCACGTGCTCACATGACCACTAATCATTCATATAAGAAAAAGGATTGCGGTGGGCTCCAGCGTACAGCGAATATTCAATCCAATGGAAAGAATCCGTAGCCCCACGGCACCTCTGCTGGCACTTCCGCACTGTACGCTGTGTGGCCTGAGCTCCTCTTGTACTTTTAACACTACAGAATGCCTGCGGCCACTGCACTGGAGCTGCACCTCCTGCAGTGTGAGCCCAGCGTAAGAAACAACATTTATACAATGTATTTCTCAGTTTCTTCTGTTTGGTTTATTTTGCATGTGACTCCATCACTTACTAGTAATGGAGTACATCATTTCCCAAGAAGTTAGTCCTGATGTATGGGTGTTACCAATATCATCTGGACTGGATCATGTTGTCTCTGTAAAAATCCAGACAGGTGAAGGGTCAGTATCTTTGGATTCTTGGAGAACTGAAGCCAATGACAATCAAACAAAACTGGGGGGTATGAACGATTTAGCTGTCTCAAAGCCTGCAAAGTGGGACTGAATTATTATAAAGGCTGTGAGAAAACATTTGTGTTGGTTATTGTGTTGATTTGATAGACTCTTTTGACAGAATAGTTCCGCATACAACCTGGTAATGATTTGTTTTATTTTAATAACCTTTATTTAACCAGGTAAAATCCATTGCGATGGAAAAGGTGACCAGGGCCTGGAACTGGTATAAAAGTTCTATCCCATTCATTTTAATGAGGCAGCAAACTAAAAACTAAACTAAATTTGTAGATAGTACTGATAAATAGCTGTTGCTTATATGTTCATTAGTCAATATCTGACTTCTAGCTTCTCTTTCTGAAGTTCACTGAAGGTATGCAGGATTTGTTGTGCTTGACAAACAAGACAAAAAAATGTAATTGTCAAACCTTCATGGCCCACTACATTTTTTTTGTTTATTGTTCCAGAATAACAGCAGATTTAAGAAATATTTGTGGTTAGCAATTGCTACATCGACCAGGCTTAAGACTTTGTGATGCTTGAGGCTAATGCTAACTCTCCCATTAGAGCCAAATCATGAACAGTACCAGTCTTGAAGCACTCCATGTTAAAGGTGCACTGTGTAACACTTCTGCTTTATGGGGATGTCATTGCTTTGCCTGGAACGTTCCACACATAAACACACATAAACATCTCAATCCAGTATTTATTAAATAACAAGTGCTATTTAAAAAAAATATTAAAAAATGGAGATGAGCAGGTGACAGTCTTCCACCAGAAAAGTGGCACTTTTAACTTTTTAAATATAAGTAGCCTATTTTATCGATTTATGAACACATCATATGCTTCTGTTGAGGCTAATTCATTAATTAAACTTGTAATTAATTCATCACACATTTCATTCATAAATAGTTTTGATTAATTAATTACAAATGCAATTAATTTATTAATTTATTTATTAATTAATCGCGCATTAAGCATTTCATTTTGGCACACAAAATCCTCCATATATAAAAACAGCACATATAAACATTGTCGGTGTTAGATATAAACAAAATCTACATATATTCGACTAGAGAGCAAAAATAGTTGATAAGAGAACCGCCAAAGTTGCTTCTATAACAAACCCAAGCCCATTATTATTAGTGTGCATTTGGTAAATAGCGGACATCCACTCGTGCCGCTTCATTTGCATTCTGATGAAAGTGGAGTGGATGTGCGAACCCGGGGTTATCTCTGCAGCCGACCAATCAGACACAGCCGCTCGAGAGGGTGGGCCACGGACCTCTCTCCAATCACTTCCTTCATAACAATTAAAATATGCAAAGTGATCATTTTCCTTAAGTAGCCTTAAACATGCGCTCTATCTAAGTGTGAGCAAAATTGCCTAAAGCTTGCGGTTGAGGAGGGGGGATATATTATGCAAATGAAACAACAGACTCTTGAAAGCCTCATTTTTCCGTAATAAGCATAATGTTTCATTTAATTTCTGCCTCTTATTAAAAATGACAGTTCTTTTGCTCTTTCTGATGGTTATATCTGACACAAACCCGCGCGACACCAGCGGCTAAAGCGCTTTTAGATGATGGTTACATTGGCAAAGTAATTATGCACTCCAGTGTCCAGAAATAAGGTTTAATTACACAGTAATCGCTGGTGATGGACAGTGGCGAGTGGTGTGCACCGCCAGAACGCAATCCATCAATGACAAAACTCTGTGGCGCTTTTTAATTCCTCCTTCATTTGCATCATAACCCTGGCGACAAGTTGCATGGAACGCCACTAAATGTTAATAGGACCTGTCTCTCCGGCTCAAAACGGACGCTTAAACCATTTCAATTCCTTTCTCTTCCTCTATATCTTCCTCGTTCTATCCTCGCCGCACAAATAGTCGGCTGTACAGAAGAAGCACGGCAGACAGCGCACGGTCAATGTGGTGCTAATTGGGAGCAACATGTAAAGTTTTATCTCCCCAGCGCTAACAGACAAGTTTAATTCCTGCGGTTAGCTAAGTGTTCGTCCCATTTTATAACACACTCAAAAGCAAGGCCCTTGAGTTGTATCTAATCCCCATCCCAAGGGACCGGAAAGTGATGTTTTTATTAATTGAAAATGATTATTGGCACAGTCATATTTCCGTACGCTCACCAGACTTAAGGTTGATTGGAGGCAAGTCGTTCCATTATCGAGTCATCTTCTTGCTATATATTCTTTATTAAACGTGGGACGTCCCAAAGCACAGCGGCATGGTCAAATGCATACAACGCCGCCCACTTTAGACCAAAAAGGGCACTTGACTTAAGAAAATAAAGTGTTTATTTACCGTAATAAGTTGGAAAATAGCATGTTTTGTACTCATGAGAGTCCATCAAAGCAAACGCAGCACCCTGGTCTTAGATACTTAGAATTTGACCTCGCTAATCCCCAGGTATTCTAGGCAATTTTTATCTTGATTTGAAAAAATAATGAGATGTATGGAAACAGAGAGAAAACATATTCGGCAGTCAGACTTTGACCCGTGAATATAATTAGAATCAAGAGCAGGGTCTGTCTGTGTGTGAGGGGTTGGCTCCAACAGTTAAACACTTACAACTGGAATTTCCACTTGTGTTTATATAATTGTCAGAATGTCTCACTAGTTGGTTTCAATAAATGTGTGGAATTGCTTGAATAAAGTTGTTAGAGTTTTTTTGGCCATAAACAAGTGAAGCTACATGTTTTACTGCAAAGTGTTACGACCCAATGATGAACCATTGCATTGTTGCCAGCATAGGTACTTATTAATCACAATAAAAGATACTACATTTCAATTTTAAAATCCATTGTATTTCAAATACATTGTGGATTAAAAGTCTTATGTGTCTTATTTAAACTAGTAAACAATTACCAACAAATTCATGTTTTGTATGGTTTCCCTCGTGCATGTTTAAATAATCTTAACTTTAGCTGTTATAATGATAAAGGTCTTATATAGCACTTATTCAAAAGCCCAAAACTCACTTTACACTGTTTATGACTAATGCCATACAACCCACTATTGTAACCACATCTGCCTCCACCTATCAATCACTCACACTCGGCAAAGCGGGGAGGTGTCTTGAGGACACTGCTGCCCCACTGTGGCACCTGGTATTCCTAATGGTCTCGCATCCAAGTGCTAACCAGGTCCAGCTCTGCTTAGAGTCCTGTTTAGAACTAAAAAACTCTTGTTGTCATGGCGCAGCCTTGCTTCCCTCAGTCTGCTCCAGGGCAGCTGTGACTACAATAGTAGCTTGCCGCCACCATGTGAATCAATAATGCAAAGTGTCTTTGTGTTTTATTATTATTATTATTATTATTATTATTATTATTATTATTATTATTATTATTATTATTATTATTATTATTATTTTTTCTTTATTATTATTTTTTCTTTTTTTTTTTTTTTAAATATAAACAATGTATTTTAAAGAATGATCATAATTTTATTTTTAATTATTCTATGTATGTCCTAACACTATTCCCCTTCAACAGACTCATTTGGATCATTTAATGGTTCAAAACTCATTCCGACCACCATGGAGGCAAAATCATTATTATTTGACCCCAGCTCAAAATTAGAGTAACATACAAAAATATGGTCCTATAAAACATATAACAGGCATAAACAGGTATCTCATCATTATCTGATTTACAGAAATGATTCCAACTTTTATATTTGAACATTTCACCAATTCTTGAAAGAATTCCATCCAAAGCGTCCTCTTCTCCCCTTGTTTCTCTGCTCATTAACACACAGCGTACACGCCTGTTTCCTTCCTCGCCGTTTCCTTCTCCAACTGCAGCGGTGGAGAGAAGCTGTGCCCTCCCGACGAGCCACAGGTCAACGTTTTCACATCCGCAGACAGGAGCCCAGCACAAAATCCTTCCCAATCACCTTTATTTATAGCCGGCTGTGTCCAAGAAGTGTCTTTCCATTTCACCATCAGATAACAAGCTGTGATCGCTCCTGAATGTGCTCCACAAAGATATGTTTAGAGCACATTTGAGCCTGTAACAGTAATATGTTTCTAAAATTGCACTTGTCTAAAATACCCACAATTCATAAAATGACACTTTTTTTTTCTTTTTTTAAAAATTGTGTCAGATTGAATTCTTGGTGTAAAGAGTAAGCGTGTAAACAGCAAGCATCTACTGTATTATGTGTGGTACCAGATTTATTTCTTTTTCATTTCAATTTGATACAAAGGCCGGTACCAATTACAATTATTATTGTGTTGTATTCTTTATATTTTGGAAGACACTAACTTTGCCTTCATTAAATGAAAAATTACTTATACAAGTAATCCTCCTCTAACTAATATTAATATTAACATACAGATTTCAAAGCCTCTATGTGTCTATGATATCACTATTCAATCATGCTAAAAGATGTGGCTAGCATGAGCAACTTAATGTAGTAGGCCTTTTTGTCATCGATTTCAACATCTAGAATGACGAGATAATCATAAATATTTGCAAGTGTGAAAATGCAGTCACATTTCATACGTGTCTGTTGCTGTCCGACGGTTCTCAACTCTCCCTGCTATTCTGCTGTTACATGTGTTGGACATAAAATAACTACTTTATCATTTGTATTCTAACATAATGTCTACTAATCTAATTCATTTGTGAAAATAATGAAGGTTAGGTTTAGGTTTAGGCTAATGTTTGTGTTTTGGCTAGGTTTAGGAACATGCTAGGTTCTGGTTATGGTTAGGTGTTAGATTACAGTTTAGGTTAGTTGATGTGATGGCAGTTAAGTCAAGTCAGCCTTCTTCCCCCGGGCCTAAAAAAGTCTGTTACTGGCCCTGACTCTTGGCTAAATAATCTAAATAATGTATTACTGGTTATGAAACGACATATAAAGAATAACAACTTCCAATTGGTTTCCCCGTGGCCACCGATGGTTTTATATAGACGTTAGCAAAAGACAAGAAATGGTTCATTGCTAGCTATTAGCTTCACTTGCTACAATACAGTACATTGCGATGATGGAGAAGTAAATTCAGTATTTCCATCCATCTTGACCTTTTCCCAAATATGCTAATCACTTCTGGCTCCATTGATTCCAGCTTTAACGACCCATCACAAGTTTATATTGGCGATTGGCCCATTAACTTCCATAATAAAACCCTAAAGCCTTTCATCTGTCGAAATAACAGGCATAATTTTATTTAACTCCAATGATGGCTAATAGTGTCAAGTTTAATTAAGGACGCTGACATGATCTTGTAAGGGATTTTTTTTGGTGCGAAATGTCACCTCAAATTAACCAGGCTGTCAATTTTTGGTTCTCAGTCCTTGGAACTTGGAAGACTCTGAAACCCCAGGAGCGCTGTAACTGGCCCGGATGGGTGGACGGATCTTTAGTCCGCCTTAACCCCTGGCTGGGAACAAGCGGCGCTAATGGGCTAGCAATGACGGACTAGCACATGTCAAGGCAATCATTGGAAACATACACCATCACTCTTTCAATTTCAGCCTGCTAACGTCATTATCCGGCGCATATCTACCCACTTCTCTGACAGTCCGGGCACGGGGGGAAATGCAAATTGATTTCATATCAGCGATGGCATTTTTCGGGGGCCCTCACGTCTAACACAGGCTGTCATTTCAAAGGGTGGAGATATGAAAATCGCACAGAAATGTCAAAGCCAATGGAAGGGGCCGTATAATTTACAACGTGGTGTTTACTCAGATCAGTGGCGCATTGAACAAGATAGAGCCTAATGCCACATTGTCAGCAGGCCTTTAAAGAGGGCGCCATTATGATTCGGCTGAGGATGGAGGGTGAGCTGCAGTGTAAGAAGTTCAAGTAAGTCTGTTTTGGTTGTCAGTTGATTTGCATTTCAGTGTTTGGAGTGAATAAGCGGAAGTGTATTGTGCTCTTGTGTTTTGTGAAGTAATCAGATTTGTTTTGAAGAAAAATGTTCAATAGATAGCGCGGCGTTTAGGACAAAGATGAAGAAATTTACACATTTGGTATAAGAAAAACTTTTTACTAAACTTACTAACTAATTTATCTCCATGGAGACAAGCAATATTTTTGCAATAAAAAACTTTACTTGAATAAATGCAAGATAAATTGCATTCCATACAGTGGAATATTCCACGCAAGGCAATAACATGGAGAAGAGCAGGTGCTGGACCTTAGTTTAAAATACTATCAGACTATAAGATGCCTCCCAGAATCCTGATGATCTAAATAGCTTTTAATTTGAGTTGCAGTCAATGTAGGGGGGAAGAGGCAATCATTTTTCAGACAATATGCTGAGTGTATCTCTTCACTCTTCACCCCCATCGCCCTGCTTGGATAAAATAATGAGAATTAAACATAAATGAATGGAGGAGACAGGTAGTGGCTAGATCTAAGTTTCATTTTTCAATCACAGGGCGCCAACAAAACATCCAAGAACATGTTTTTTTCTGGTTAAGTTAAACTATTATGGATTTAGTCATCTAAATTACAATTACATTTTTGTTGTTGTTTGTTGTTTTTTACAGTTGGACAATTGGCAGTTAATTGTAATGCACAATATTAACTAGTGAGTTTTCAAAATAAATGACATCACCACAGCTAATACAAACTGAGTCGAAATGAGCCGTAACGAGTAGTTGCTGATAACTGAAATATCAACATTATTAATTGAGATTCAGTAGAAGCCCTATTAGTAGGAGTGTATTAATTACTATAAGAACAGATGTGTCTAATGCTGTAAAATGTAATCCGTTGCTTTTAGGTCCATTACAGCCGCTGTCAAGTGGCTCTATATGGACTGGTAAAGCAGATGGTTCAAGATGAAGTTCAAAACCAACAGAGAAGTTTGTCAAAATCAAACGACATAAGCAATCTGTGCATGTGTACGGAGAAATTGACATCACAAAAAGCCAAAATGATTGCTGTTTCCCTCTCCCTCTCGCTCTCTCTCTATTGCTTTCACTCTCTCTTTCTTCTCACGCTCGGTTGCCTTCCAGATGTGCTCACTGTTAGATTCAGATATAATGCAATCACAAATGCCGTTTTATGCCCAATCATAACTCCATCGTCATCCTGCAGTGAGTCATCACCTTCAGCCTCTTACCAAGATCGTTTGCCATGCCTAATCCTTTGTCTCACTGACTACAATTTTCCACTGGTTTCTCCATAGAACCAGTGATCCCTGATCTAAAATGAGTGAGTACACGTCCAAACACATGTCAGATATTTGCTTTGTTTTCTATCCCAGTCCATTTGAATACCTTTGTTACTCCAGATGTTTTTATACGATTTGGGAGCTTCCAATCACAGAACAAAACTTTAACGGTAAGTACAAGCATGCATAGATATAAGCAAAATTATATGCAAAGTATAATCCCTCTTGTCAACTTTTGTATACAATCTGCGTAATTCGACCCAACATGTAATATGTAAGCAAAGGAGCTTACAATGAAGAAATCTTATCTGTAAAGAGGTGAGATCTGAGGTCGCCTGTCTGACCGGTGACTTTTTTAAATGAGTCCATTTTGTCACTTTGTTTCTTTTGTTCACTTTAGTCAGCAACAAGCTTGTGAAATGCTGCCAAAACACTGTAAACATTGCCTCTGTTCTCTCATTGGCTTTAAAGTGATTATGGCTGTATCCGTGTTTACTGGACTATGTTAACATGTAAATGAGTTGTGAAAAGGTGGTCGGCATTACACATATTATTTAGGCGAACTGCACTTTTAGGCTCAGGAATTCACTTCAGTAGTAAAAAAACATGGAGGCAGAATAATAAGTAAATGTCACCTTAATAACCCCAATTTAAAACTAATAGAGCTTGTCACTCTTTTTATAATCAGCTGCCTATAAACTATTTATTTTTACATGAGTAAATATATTGATACAGTCAGCAATGCGTCATATTTGGGGGCGTGGTCTGTCTGGCGTGGGGGAAAACGTTACGTTCGTTCAATAGAAAATGCACATATTTCACTCTTCTAATACATTTCTTTGCGAATGATGTCTATTATAAGCACAACTAATTCAAATCAAGTCACAACCGAGTCTTAATAGAGGTTGTTGACCTGTGTTACCTCAGAAAAGTATAACAATTATTCTGTAGATGTTCTTTTGTAGTTGTTGAACAGTGGGTGATAGAGGAGCTCTTCTTCATTGAAATTAATGGATGGTTTCCCCCACAGAGGTCGGTTGGTGGGCGTACCCTCCAAGCTCCTTTTATATCGGTATCCTATTGGCCCCCAAAGTATCAATATTGGTCGGGCTCTACACAACAGTACGTCTCAATCAGAACTGAGACTGAACGGTGTGATATCTGTATAAACAGTCCTTTAGCAATCAATATCAATTAAAACTCCAGCTTAATGAAAATTGTAAAATCACTTGAAATGCAGCATAAGTACCACCGCCCTACGCCCACGTTCCATTGACTAAACCCATTCCCATGACTGCTGGAGAAAGAGAGGCTTTATATTTTGTGCTGTCAAAATGTTAGGTCACTTTATCAAGGCCGAGCCACTTGTGCACAATGGCATAGTGAGCCTTCTGTTGAAAAGAGTGGGAGAATGAACTGTGCTATTCACTGCAAGAAAACCTGCTCCAAAGGACAGTACACAATATGATGGCCCAAGCAAATCACAGTTTTCTTATTCATACTGTCATTTGATAGCTGCGCTGTTTCAACATACAAAACAGTCAATTGATTGTTTAGCTTGTTTATAGATTGATATGTGACCCAGTGTGAACACAAATATCTTGATTTAATTTCATTTTAAAACTGAAATAATTCAAAGCTACAAAAGACGAAATTTGTTTGCACCCTGAGCATCTAGGGTAGGAATTCTTTTGATCATCATGGCAAACTAAATCAATTGAGTTCAGCAAATAGAAGTGTAAATACTCAAACCAGCAAAAAGCAAAGACATGGTTATATATCCAAAATAACTTGCAACTTGCGCAACTGCCTCGAAGTACAATGCAAGATGATGTATAACAAAATATAAATGTAATACGTGCTTTGTTGTTTAGAGTATAAGGGCCAACCCAAATAAAAAAAATTGCGGGGCACTGCGAGAATAAAGTCGTAAATTAACGAGAATAAACTCGTAAATTAACGAGAATAAACTCGGAAATTAACGAGAATAAACTCGGAAATTAAAGAGAATAAAGTCGTAGTCAAAATGGCTTTAAAGTTTACAGCACAGCACTACGGGCTTGTGGAGCCATGCGCACTGCATAGCAGTGCTCCAGACCCTGGACCGTGAGCCTGGGGCCAGTGCTCCAGACCCTGTACCGCGGGCCAGGGGGGCTATAGTATCCCCTCATTGTAGTTATCAGCCTGGGCTACATGGGTGTGTTAGGCTGTAGTTGTGTTACTCGGAAGTAAGAGTAACACAACTAAGAGGCTTGTATGGATGATGGCGTGTGCGTAAAACATCGCTAACAAACATAAACACAATTGGTGCCATCCATCTTCTTCTGCCGCTAGACAATTGGTGCATGCCCCAAAAAATTATCACCACCAACCACCACTATGCGGTCCAGTGTGGGCTGGTGTTTGACCAAGTTTGTCCAAGAGATGCCAAAAAGGTTAGAATCGGTGCATAAAACTGAGGCTTCCCAATGCGCACGGCTCCTCGGGCCCGCTACAGGGGCGCGGCTCCTCGGGCCACTACAGGGGCCGTAGTAGAATCCACAATGAGCTCGTAAGAACAGTGATTGTGCACAAAGTCCCAAGTAGAGAAACAAAGCAATAGAGGAGCAGAGCATGTGTGAATATAACACGGAGGACGGCTGTGGCACGGAGGACGGCTGGTCCACTACCGCGAATTTCCGAGTGTATTCTTGTTAATTTACAAGTTTATTCTCGTAGTGTCCCGCAATTTTTTTTATTTGGGTTGGCCCTTATACTTTGTCGTAGTTTATAGAACTTGACTCAACTTTTCAATATTAAATTTATCTGATAAATGCAATATTTTAAAGGTGCTGTATCAGTCTTGAAATGGGAAAACAGTTTATGTTTTGCAGAGTTTATAAGGGCTTTTCACAACTTTCAGAGCCCAGAGCAGGGTTTTGTTGTCACTGTAATGCTAAGAATGTTATAGCTTTATAGTTAGATGCAGTGTTAGATGCTAGCAGTCAGCCACTGATGACAAAAGCAATAGTTTTAGAGATGATGTCACAACATTTAATAGGCCAAGGTTATTAGAATCAAGCACCTAAGCTCTAAAAATGATCATCTGCGCGTGATCATGCACAAAGCCTTGCAGATAGCAAAGAAACACCTTCAAGCCATTATTTGGTCATTACAAAAAACAACTGAAAAATAAGTTTGTTGTTTGGCTTTTTGAGTTGTGCACATGATCGACGTGACATTTGTGCAGGAGACTCATAATATTTACATGCACACCCAGAAATATGGATAACTCTTCAATTTAAAGCCCTAGTAGCTAAAAAACTAAAATAAAGTATTTTTTAAATTGTTATTATTATTATTATTATTTTATATCACTTAAAAACTTAAAAACATGCGTCTGCACAAACCTGACTGGTACTTGGTCTAGACTCTAGTGGAACCTCCTCTTGCTTGTTCCCATGGAAATGTTGTTCCTTTGGCCATAATATTCCGTAGTATGGTAGTATGAGTAATGAGTGTAAACTCCAGGTATGTTTTTGATGAGGGATCAATGTTATAACATGGCCAAGCGCTCAAGAAAGTCAATTTTGCATAGTATGCGTAAGTTATGCTGTGAGTGCCTCAACAATTGACTAACCTGTGTCGTGATGTTTCGAGCTATTGAAATCAAAGCACACAAGCCTAATCTGTTTAAAGCAGATTAAACAGCCACAATATCCCAGCAGAATCCTGATAGGGACTTGAAGTTAATGTGGGAATGTAGTCTATGTACCTGCTTTCATTCATCTCACTAACATCAGGAGGCTGGGGGCGGCGTCACTCAAAGCCCCAGCCTTTGAAAGTCCCCAGGCTGAGGCACACCTTAAGCCTACTGCAGTTTGACCAAAGACGGGAGCATCACCAGAGTAACGCACCCCCTCCTCTATCTCTCACAGCTAAATCTCTGCACAATCCCACGCTTCATTGTCAGCTGCTGTGAAGAGGCACAAGGAAAAATTCAATAGGTCTGAAATGTATCTGACAGTAAAGACAAGCAGGTAAAAGATGTTAATAAATTTAAAAGGGATTCCCCTCCTCCAACCACACATTTATTGATGAATTTAAGTAAATTTTTAGGGTATTGCATCCCCTTGCTCCATGTTCAAACATTGCAGCGTCTTAATAGCTATATGATAAACCTTTTAAAAATGATTATTTCAGTTTGAAAGCAGCCCCAAATGACATGCTTGGCAGTTTGTGTTAATAAAATGTTTTCGTTGGAAATATACGCTCTCTGCTCCATACCACAAGTTGTGTGAATGGATCAGTCGAGTGCCATGTGTAACCCCCATTAGAAATACACTCAGTAATAAGAACATTATAAAAGGTCAATCAAATACTAAAAAATAAGGTGATAAAAAAACGTGAGCTAAACAGCTAAAAATAAATAAATATAAAGAACATTCGCAAAAAATAAAATAAAAAAATGAACAGCTTTTATTATTTAATTTTAGAAATATATATTGTTAACTTGTTTTGTTGTCAATAAAGTTTTTCAAATGCCCCTCCCCCTCCCACGAAGCTGCGCAGCTGAGGGCGGGTTGTTTACATCTGAGCGAACAAGCACGCAGAGCAAGGCAGCCATTAGCTGAAAACTATTAAGGAAAATTAAGATATCGGCGCAAACCTGTTGTCTAGCCAGACCGAGAGAGGGGTGTGCGCCTAATACACGTTTATGCCATTCCGAGACGAGTTTTGGTGAGTTTTATTTTGCCTACTTTTTATTTGCAGTGGTTAAACGAGGTACTTAAAACCAATTCAAACTTTCTGAAGACGGCGGGAAACTGCATATTTATGTTGGTTGTAATTTTATTTGGCACTGTTTCAGCCTAGAACTATTTTATTTTGTGTATCTTTGGTACATCTCTTGTTAAAGCGTACTAATTACACTGAAAAAGAGCAACCGTCATTTTGAGTTTTTGCTAAGTCACGTAGCCACGTGAAACTGCTCCATTTTCATTTAGAGTAGTTTTATTTTTACTAAATGGACTGAAATTATTTTCTTCATAGCCTGTTCTGCAGGCCAGGTTCATGTTTCCCGTGGAGAATTTGGAAGAAGGTTCTGGAAGCTGAACTTTCCTGATCCATGGATGGCGGGCCTACCCAGGGAGCGCAGTATTAACGACTGCCTGTAGAGCAACAAGTGGTTCCTTTCTGTTCTTCTCAAACCCACTGCCAAGGTTGTGGTAGGAGAGTGAGCATTTTTCCTGAGGACTCGGTAGACTTTAAAGGAGCACAACAACACAACAACTGAGCTTGTTGATGAGACTGAAGTGTTTGCTATAAGCTAAGGGACATTTTGAAAAACAGTTTTATTTGCTTTGCATTCATTGTCTTTTCGTTTATTGACATTTGTAAACTTTTAAGGTACACATGGTGTCGATTTAAAGTGAAACAATTGATTTGAATATTGAACAAGGTAAATACAGTGAACTTAAAATAGCGCTTAAACCTCAAAATAAGCCAATAAAAAATTAGGTTTACAACTGACAACCCTTACTAAATGACATCTTAACCAAAATTAGATTGAAACATGCATTTACTTGAAACTAAACCTTTTATTTGAACTTACACCAGAAGGTTAAAGTTGAAATCATATAAGAGAGTGTTTTAAGGTACCTTAACAAAATGTAGGTATCAGTTGTTTGTTAAATGTTTGTCAACTGTTCAGTAAATGCCAGCTTTACCGTTTAAATTTCATCCTGTCTCTGGCTCTTTCATCCATTAGTCACCACTCCACCCGAACCTATATCTGGTCCAATAGCTTGATTATCCTTGCCTATCAGCATAGGTGCTACATATACAAGATTGATTTTAATGAGTTGGAAGAAGTTTTAAGTTTACAGAAAGCCATGAAGTCACTGCAATGTTTGAAAATGGAGCAGAGAGAAGCAAAGCGTACATACCTCTGCCCCAAAATGTTGACGGTCAAGAACAGGAGCAGCCACATGCGAGGGCACTGTCCTCCGGGGTGGGGCCAGAATGAATAATGTCATGGCATACATTCTTCAAATATTGTATCATTGAACGGATTAAGCCGCTTTTACGACGGGTGAAATGTCTACGACCTTTTGTTGCTGTTAACTCATGTGACTTTGGTCTTCATAGATGATGCTACCTGCCAAGCTAAGAAGACACATCCATTTATAACCCTGTTTTATTTGTTTTTACCAAAGTTTATGAAATTATACTGTACTGCTCAAGGACAAACTACCCACACAGTTTAAGTGTTTTTAATTCTGACAAACAAACTAAAGTTTCTGCTTCAAAAACATTAATTGGAAGTTATTAATGCATGTCATTATTTCTGATGTGCTAAAGGTTGATAGCTTTGAGTTTTAATGAAAATGAATTTGACAAAGCACTGGTGGAGTGGGTGTAAAAGCCTCAAGAGTTAAATCTCAAATGTAGAATTCTTGGCCTAGCCCAGTTTTGGCTGCACAACTCTCCTCTTGCCTTCAGGTTCTACTGTACGTCGTATCTGCCGATTACTGGGAGTTGTATTGGAAATGTGGCATGTCGATCCATAAATGTAAATTCCCTGTGCCTCATTTGTAATGATAATATATTGTTTGGATGATTCTTGATTTTCCAGTGGAAAGAAAAAACATGTTTTATAAGCTGGTGGGTAGAAATTATTGATTGAGGATTCAGCTTAATACATATTCATGATGAAGTATGATTTTGAAATCGAAAGTTGCACAAATCTATTTTCCAGTGGCATCAATATTGTGCTTTGCAGAGGTTTTGTACTGTGTGTCTGAGAGCCCCAAACTTTTGGTGACGAGAATTAATCCTGGCTTTGTTTCTTTTATTTTTTGCGCATATACATCCATGAAGGTTTATGTTGGTCCAGATGATGCCAGAATGAGGGAAATGGGGTTAAAATAAGTTGAAATTTGATATAAATAGCATTGTAATGTCATCTTTGCAGTTTATTTTTAAATTTCTTTCACCAATACCTTCCACGGGAAGTTACTGATTTAAAGACTGCAGCACCAGTACTCTTTTTCCAGTGGGTATTGTGTCATGATATTTGTCCTCTGCATTTGACCCATCCCAGAGGGGAGTAGGCAGTAGTAGTGCAGCCCAGCCCAGGGACCCTTCGCCAAAACATACAACAGACTCGTATGGAAGTTTTTTGAAACGCTTCAGTGTAATTATATCAAAATGTACAAAACCCATCTTTGAATCACAAGAAACATGAGTTCACATGTTGGCTACACCCACTTTTTCCGTTCTTTGCTTTGATGTCGCACCATGAAAATTCTGAGATAGTCACAGGGAATGTTTTTTTAACGGACAAATTGGGGCATTACAGGTTGTTGCCTTTGTGTTCTCATCCATTAATAGCTACTTGTGATGGGCAATCAGTTTTGGGGTATTTTTCTTGACCTGTTACCAAGTAATAATACAGTAAGAATTGCAATATCAATCCAATACTAATGAGCTTTGTATCCTCTTCCTACTTTACAGGATCTTGCCTCCCCCAGGCTTGAACTGATCCAACCATTACTTATGCAGGGGTGTCAAACTCAAATCCACTGTGGGCCAAAATGTAAAACTTGAACAAAGTCGCGGGCCAGTATTGAACAAATGAAACTTTTAATATTGACCCAAACAAGATTTGCTTTAACATTGAAAATGGAACATGCAACACTTATTACTATACAATATATAATGGGATTTGTAGTAGTAACGATGAATGAATGCGCTGTATAATACCGGCGCGCCAAGCCCTAGTAGTCATTTCGGGCCAAATATAATTACACTGCGGGCAAATTTGGCCCACGGACCGGAGTTTGACACCTATGACTTATAGGAACTGAAAAAATAAAAAAATTATCTCTCAACACATTTAACATTTTGATTTAAAAAATAAAATTATTTCTTCAGGATTAAGAATATTATGCATTTTTTTTGTATAGTTCTTGGCCTTTATACATGCTCTTGTGTACCTTCACTTAGGCTCATTTTTTAGAACTCAATATAAATATATTGAAACGCACACATAACCAGCCTGGTGATTATTTATGTACTTATAAACAACACAGGAGACCTTTTTCTCAATTCTGAGAAATTGAAGTGTTTCCTGAGGCTCTAAAGAGACAAACTTGTAAACTAGATTAATGAAGCAAGTGGGAATGAAGCTATATACAACTGTCATGAGAATCAATCCTGTTTTGGTATAGATCTGCATATGCCTAAGTGCTTTTATCTCAACAAAAAGCAAAACAATTCAGACACTTGAAACAATAACTGCCAAAAAAGTACCCAAAATTGCACCTCCTTGGCTTGAATGAATGGCAAAAAATTATAACATACGATCATATCACTATTTCGCACCTTTCGCCGCGTTACAATATCCTGGTGCTGCCGGTAGCCTCCCCAGTAAAGATTAGGTAAGTCTATTCTGAGCACATTTAAAGGCTGGGACCACGCGCCCCTTGTGACTTCATTATCATGCTCAGGTTATCCCCGACCCACTGAATCTGGAACGCAAATGAATTAGTGAGAATTAAGCAGGCTCCGCGGTCTCAAACCTCTCCAAATCTCCTCCAAAGATGAAAGCTATATCGCCCAGCCCCATTGGAACGCCGCTCTTTTTCTACAACCGCACTCACTAGAATAGAAATGGTAGCAGTTAATGTAGCCGAACGTCTCCTGACTGCCGGTTTGGTCATGGGGACGAAAAGGGAGAAGGGCCGGGGCGTTTGAATCGGTCATTGCTGCAGATTAATTATAACATTGGCACTTGGGCGCGTTGATCCCTGGGTGGACAGAGTTCCTCTTATCTCCAGCTCTCTTTAGCCTTCAAAGGGCTCTCCAAAGCGGGCAAGACTGAACCAGGGCCAGGTGAGGAACACGCCACGGCTCCATGGTGACTGCACTGCACAACATTTCAATAAGGCGTTTGAAAGTAATAGTTTTCAACTGAGGATGTTAAAGTCTTAAAGGTCTTATAATATGCTAAATGAAATATAGTTTTCCTTTTTTACTTCAAAATCATACCTGGAGTTGTGCTTTGTTTCATTCACATACTATGTCTGCATAATCTTGCAAGTTTCAACAGCTGAGGGCCACAGACTACATTGAAAAGTTTGCATTTGACGTTGGCTTGATGAGCAACCACACCTTTTAACAATACTTGGAATTTTATTGTTAGGTCTATATCACATAAAATGTTGTATTTGGGTTATGATAGCAGTATACTTCCAAATTTGTAGTAAGGTTAAGGTACACTTTATTGTCCCCAGGCATCTCCTCAGGAGCAGTGGCGCCACAGTATAGCGCTCAGGGTCTCAGCGCCATATATCAAGATATCTTTGTGCTAGCCTTGGTCCGTAGCGACTGTAGCTGGAGGATTTTTACCTAATGTGCATGTTTTGGGTTGATGAGGGAAACCAGTCCCAGAGGAAACCCACCCAGACATGGGGAGAAACGTGCCGTTTGAATGACTGTGATTTGACAGAAATACTTCAAAACAGCTCTCTGACGTCACAAAACTGGGAAATTTGAAACAGTGTTTTTGTGAAGCTCAGAGAAGGAAAAGAGAAGATTAATGATGAGTAATCATGAAACTAGAGTGAATGATACTAAATAAAACTCCACTTTCTGATGAGGGACAAAGTTATAACTTGGTAACAAAAGCTCAAAAAAGTAAATTTTAGCTCTTTTTAAAAAGTTACATTTACAAGGAAAACAACTGTGAATCTCAATTGTATTACTAGTAGCAATTTCTATGTACACTTTACACAAATCCCATAACATTGAAAGGAACACGACATCTGACCATCAGCTCCAACACGTATCGCCCTCTCTCTCTCTCTTTCTCTATCCCTGGCTTTCTTCTCTCCACCCGTTGGTCCATCGGCCAGGTTTTCTGTAACAGACTGCAGAGGCTGGCTTCCTCCCTGGGCCCATCCAGCATCACTGCCTGCCCTTGTGCTGGACATCAAATGACCAGCCCACCCCCGAGAGCTCTCTGGTTTCCTCATTCCAGCCCTCCCTGGTCAGCAGCCGGCCACAGACGCAGAGACAGGGGAGAGGGGAGAGAGAGGACATCTGCCTGTCTGAGGATAAGGGACAGCTGGCCGCTCGCCGTCTGTCAGCCTCTTCTTGTTATTCTGGGGAGAGCGCCGATCTGATCCGCTATTGTTTGGTTAGCAACACGGAGATGCGACAAAATCGGATTGTTTGTGATTGTCATTAAGAAATTATCATAAAGTATACATTTGTGATGGGAGAGGACCTGTTTTGATTCTTTACAAATAACCATATTTTACTGTATTTTGTCTCAAATGTAGCGTGAAAACAAGAAGGTTAGTGCTTAAGTAACACGTTCAAGCTTTATTCCGTTTGGGTTGGCATACTGAACCACATAAATGTAACCAGCCATACGACGTACACAATGGCTGAATGGGGTAAAAACTGTACGCACTTTTACTTTTAACTTTGAAATTCAAAAGTGAAAAAAAAAAAAAAAAGAGTAAAATAGTTGAAACTAGATATTATTATTATATATAAGTAATACATTATTCATCTTGAGTTGAGGAGCTTTGCTGTGTAAAGTAAATAGTCACCCTATAAGGTTTGTTGCGTGTTAAAAACAAAGACAGACAAAAACATAAAAATAGCCTTAATAAAGCATGAAGAAAAGGTCTTAATAAACTATTTGTTCATCATGAATTAAGGCTTTAATTCATAAGGGTAATAAACACGCCTTTGCTATAAAGTGTTTACAACAAAACTGCTTCATTTAGTGATTACACCGACATGCTTCACTTATAAGAAAATAAATAAATGATAATTTTCCAAACTCACACTATTTGTACTCATTACACTTATACCCACCTTATCCTTATTAAGCTGTAGATTTGATCAGTTTGTACAAAATTACCTGCACAAAGTCATTAGTCTCAGGAAATATTGTCCACCCAGCTCCGCGCAGATGTAAACATGTGCTCTTATGATTACATTAATGATTATCTCCATCTAATTACATGCGGTGTGCAGTGTCCGGGCTCATCACAGAAGCTGCCACATCGATTCGAGGGCATTTGCATAAAAATCTATTGGAGCTCAGACAGTCGGCTCCTTTGGCCTCTTCGCCTCTGTGTAACCTGCGTTTGTGTACTTCCTTGGTGTAAGACTTAGTATCTTGTTCTGGTGGTGTAAAACAAAGTCTGTAAGATAAGCGACGGATAAGTTGATGGATATCTGTGATTAAAGACAAAAAATTGCCAACATAACAAGATTATTTTTTTTCCCCCTCTTGGTCCCCAACTGTACACTTTCACAACTAAACATCAAAACAAATAGAATAATCCAAACAACAAAATCAAAACATTTTTTCCTACAAACGTTTCCGTGGAGACTGAAAGGTAGCAGACCCTCCACCAAAAGTTACATGTGCACCTTTTAAAGGACATATTATGCAAATTTAACTTGTTGGAGCCGTTAACCATGTATAACATTGTTCGCTCATTAGAAACATACCTGGAGTTGTATTTAATTTGATTTAATCTTCTTTCATTATTCCTGTTTATGAGGTTGTCTCCTTTCTGAACCTCACAAAAAACTCATGCAAGAACAATGTCCAATATACATAATTGGTAGAAATCCAGAACTCACCTGTGCTTTTTAAGTCCATAGACTAGTTCTGAACATTTCTGCAGTCAAATAGCATTGATTACAACTGGGTGCTTGTTTTAGAACACCAAATCCTGATGAGGGAATGTCTGACTAGTATAAAGTAATGTGGACTTTTCGATACATACATCATTTTAAGTTCTACAACACAAGATTCCAAAGCAAGGTCAAAAACAACACAAATAATGCATCATATGTGTCCTTTAAGTTTCTACAGGTTTAACTAATGTTTGAGAATATCTTGCCTCGAGCATTGAAATAATACCACACACACTTTTAATCAACTTACATTCCTATTTTAGATCCAAAACACACAACACCCACCAATTCTGTGACCTTCATTTTTCGTAAACATACTTTAGAACTTACCACCCCTGTCTCTGTCTATAAATCACTCCATATGCATTTGACTATCGCCTTGCCACCCATGTAACCCACCCATACCTCCTGGTCCACCGTGGGGCTGGTAGCAGACACTATACCGTAATTACTGCTGGCTGAAACGACTCCACATTTGTTTATGAGCTCCCCAGAGTCCAGTGTAAATAGATTGTGTGTTATGGCGGCCTGGACCCCCCTCCTCCGCCTGCTGCTCACTTATTGAACGGCCCCAACCAAGGAGCCATGTTAAATGTGATTGTTTTCCATTAGCTACATCCTGTCTAATACCTCACTAGTGCTGTGGCAATTACCCAGCCCTGCCATGCTACATAACCTTCATTAGCTGACTGCATGGGGAGTCCTGCAGATCTACTTCGCCGATGTACATGTTTAAACTTGTTTGGTTGCTTTATTCATGAGCAGACAGTGAGTTGATCTATATTGATGAGAATTGACTTGCTTGACTGAAGACATAAAGCTGGAACAAGTCGGTGTAATCCCACATTTGTCCAGGAATTGTCCAAGGTATAGACAAGGTTTCAAAGGTAGTCATTTGACTACTCTTTTTAAAATCAAGACATTTTGACTCATATCCAGAAGTAATATTCAATCTGATGGTACTAAAGGAGTTCTGACCTGAAACTGACCTGCCTTTGTTTACCTGATTACCAGATTATACCACAATCCACTTTTTCTGTAACCTGGCCAGCCAGATGAATTCTCGGGATATATGTTTCACATACTCTAGAGAATCTATCTGGACGGCTACTATGTAGTGGACCAATCACATTGTGTTTTGGACAGAAGTCAAAAGGGTCAACCTAAACAAACATGGTGACGCTGAAAGAAATGCTTTGTGTATTTGAGGAGAATTGTAGAAAAAGATTCAGGTGTAGTCATCTGGACTCTGTTTTAGATGGTCTAAAACAGAGACTCCAACTGAATCTTTTTCTACACTGGAACACTCCTGGACGAATGAGGGATTACACCGACATATTTGAGGAGAAGTGCTTTTCTCAGACTGGATTTAACAACTGTTTGAATTCTCGTTCCGCTGTTGTCACGTTTTGACTAATCAGATTCAAATATTTGTCATAACGTTACACCTTTTCCCGACTGCTTTCGACAAGAGCTTGTCCAGATTGATATTGTGTAGAACTCAATTCAGAATGATACACATATCAATCTGGCATGAGCCAGGTTACCTTTTCTGTCCATTCCCTTTGTTGTTTTTCTCTCACAAAAATGGCCTCCATTACACCTTTCAAATCTCCCTTCTTAAAATCTGCACCTCACTGTCTCAATATGTAAAATATGAAATTTTTACATTTTAGATAGATCTTATTATTACATGGAAAAGACTCAGATTTGGTCTCCTGAGATGGATGGAAATGGACAGAAAAGATAAATATAGCGCTAAATGCCATGTAAATTTTAGGTTAATTCCTTGACAGCTGTGTCTACAAAACATTAAGTTCACCTGAGAACTCCATAGTAAACACTGGTGAAAGCCAGATTAATAAAATAATTCTATTGTATTCACCTGATGCACTGGCTGGCCTTACAAGCAATATACAAGCATCATATATGAGCGTTGGTCTGTGCCTTTGATATCCCAAGACACATTTGACCTATCCTAAAACGTTTTTGGCACCTGTCAGATGTAGGGGACCCTTTTCCAGTTAATCAAGCATCTTTCCCACAAATACCTAGCTGGAGAATTTTCTCATTTCGGATGTTATTTTGTTGAAACTAGTACCCCACAAAACTTTATTTTTACAAAGAGAACATGACTTTCCACATAGAAAGAGAGTGGCTCTAAAAGGCATGACTTATTCATGCAAAGTGAGCGTTTTTAATTAATTCATTATTGATTTCTTCATGGGCTTGGTGTGCTTGTGTTTCTATGGTTATGAAATGGAAGTAGAAACAGAGTTGGCGTGTTTTCATGGAGCAGCATGATTTCTAATTCTGAAACATTTGACCCATAACAAAAACTAAGGGCCTGTGAAGGTGAGCAACATTTCACTAAATGTATAAGGATAATTAAACTATGGGTTTACAAAATGGTGATTACAAATGCATATTTTACAATGAAATAAATGTGTGAGGAATTTGACTGTTTCTGGTGACAAATGTTCTTGAACGATTACATATTTTTGAGTTGCAAATGAAGAATGACGGTTTCTTTTGTGGCACTTTGTGGTACTGGCTCTAAATTTAAAGCAGAAATAAGTAACTTCAGCGATGGAGCTCCCCCTGCAGCTCACTCGTAAAAATACACAGTCTTGGTTTTTTTGTGTGAAATAAAACCAAATAATCAGATACAAAAGCATTTAACGTTGTCAAACATTAAAAGGAGCCAGGGTTTCCCAGGAGAGTTGTCTTTGGGTCGATGTTGGTTTTCTGCCTATAGACAGGAGGGGACGATGTTGAAAACTTCTAACTATCTCAGGGACTTACAGATGTTTAATAAAGTAAAAATGTAACTCAGGTCTTCTTTAACGTTTACAAATTCAATTTGTTTAGGGATCCACGTTTGCCATATTAATCATATGACTTAAAGTTTTTTAAATTGACAACAATTATATCTTTGGGGTTAAATATTGGAACCACTTTCTGAAGCTATTGTGAAAAAAGAAAATATTTGTTTATTTAAACAGACAAAGAATATGTTGAACTGCCTTCCAGTTTTAATTTCATGTCTCACGCAAATAATCCGTCAGAAATTCAACCACAGAATTCTGACCTGTGAGTGGGATTTGTACCAACAACTTTCTTATTAATAAAATGTAAAAACAAAATCTATAAAAAGTTACATTATGGTCCCGAGCATCTGCATTAGATTAAGTACAAGAACTGTGAGTAAAAATCACCTCACAGTTTGAACCACATCTCCACATACATCTCCAGAAACAATTTGGTGATAATGGCCCAAATGTTATTGCGCAGACACAACATTTGTAAGGCAGATATTTAGCCGCGGAATGGACTCGGGACAGCATGCTTTGTGCACACTGACAGGTAGAGCAAGGCACCCTGGGAACTGTAGTAATAAAACGCCATTTCTCCGCGGCATCCTCCCTCTTCTTCTAATGTCCCCCTAATAAAAGCCAGTTCTGAGGTGACCGCGCAAATAAGACCTAAAGCTGCTGGACATCTATCCCAGCCTCCCCAGAGAAACATTACACAAGCCTAATGGTCTTACCCAGCTTCATTACGATATTAATTCTACCCCGTTTTGAAGTAGGTCCATCCATAATGTGACAAAAACTGGCTGCTACTGAGACTACTTGTTGTTAGCGCTTTGTTACCGCCTCCTGTTCCAAAGCGTATTGTTATTCTCATATTGAGTTTTACAGGAAAGAGAAATCTGATAATGGCCTGTGTCCTTTGAGATCCAGGCCAATGGAGGAGCGGTGCCAGCAGTAGAGTCCATCTGAGCAGGGAGCATATGGCGGGCTCGGGCTAAGTGCTGGAGACGAGCAGCCGCCAGACACTTTAGATGTCATTTGGCTGGTTTAATATGCGCATAGACTCGTCCCACCTGAGAAATGTTGTGGACCAAGCTAGTCAGTTGCACTTTGCTTTAACGATAGACCACACGTGTGAATGGGCAGACAGTGATTCACCATTTTATTAAATGTTTCTGTTGGTATTAAAGGACACATATTATGTATTATTTGTAGTGTTATTGGCCTTTAAAAATGCTCTTGATATGCTTTTGCATTTCCTGTTTTAAAACTTAGAATAATGCTAATATGCATAAAGTTAAGCAACAGAGCTAGCCATATAAGCAACTCGACCTCCATGCTAATGTCAGCATGCAGGTGTAATGGATACTATTCAACAAAACCTGTTCTTTAAGTTTCCATATCCTGCTAAATTACATTATTAGAGCTGTAACCTGTACACATACAGTACTCCTTCCTTCATGCGTGGTTGAGGAATCCGGCATGGTCTGGCCACTTCCTTCTCAAGAGCTGAAAATGGTCAATTCCACCCAGGAATAACTAGGCTATATTAAGTATATTGCTTATGCAGCCCTCAAGGTGGCGCCTCATTATGGGCCTGGCAGTATGTTTAAGAATCACTACTCATCTCACTCAAATGGTTTCACAGAAAGAATTTTCTGCCCTAAATGAATTTTGATGCTAGCAGCTACTAGCAGATTGCTTAAGAGGAGAGCAAAATTTTCTTTTAGGATACTTTAACCATGTTGTGTTATCCTCTCGAAGTTGTATTTGCAGTGAGTCAAGCATGTTTGAGACTGTTTTAATCTCCTACATTCATGACAACATTGCTCAAAAAATCTAAAGTATGATGCAGACTAAAGATATATATATTTTATATATTATACTGTGTGTGTATGTATATATATATACAAGGCAAGGCAAGGCAAGTTTATTTGTAGAGCACAATTCATACACAAGGCAATTCAAAGTCCTTCACACAACAGGAAAAAATGCATTAAAATCACAAAGACATGGCTCAAATAAATAAACAGACATAAAAGAGAAGAGTGCAAAGAAAAGCAGAAAATACACACAACATATATACATATATATACACACGTGTGTGTATTTATATATATGTAGTGTGTGTGTTGTGTGTGGTTGTGTGTGTGTATGTATGTATGTATGTATGTAGTATATATATTATTAATATATATATTATATATATTATATTTATTATATTATATTATATTATATATATTATATTATATTATATTATATTATATTATAATATAATATATGCAATGGGGAACAGAGGATGAAGTGCGGGAGGACAAGCCCCTACATGGGATGTACCACCGGAACATAACTGAAGTGGCCGATATCAAGGAATCCTACCAATGGCTAGAGCGGGCCGGTCTGAAGGACAGCACAGAGGCACTCATCATGGCTGCACAGAAACAGGCCCTGAGCACCAGAGAAATAGAGGCCCAGATCTACCACACCAGACAAGACCCAAGGTGTAGGCTGTTCAAAGAGGTCCCCGAGACAATCCAGCACATAACTGCAGGGTGCAAGATGCTGGCAGGGAAAGCATACATGGAGCGCCATAACCCAGTGGCTGGCATAGTGTACAGGAACATCTGCGCGGAGTATGCACTGGAAACCCCTTGGTCAAAGTGGGAAACGCCCCCAAAGGTGGTAGAGAATGACTGAGCCAAGATCCTGTGGGACTTCCAGATACAGACTGGCAGAATGGTAATGGAAAACCAACCAGACATTGTGGTGGTGGATAAACAGCAGAGCAGAGCCGTTGTGGTTGACGTGGAGATACCAAGTGATGGAAACATCAGGAAAAAGGACTGGAGAAATACCAAGGGCTCAGAGAAGAGCTGGAGAAGGTGTGGAGAGTGAAGGCGAAAGTGGTGAACGTGGTTATTGGAGCACTCAGGGCAGTGACCCCCAAACTGAAGGAGTGGCTACAACAGATCCCTGGAAAAAGTCCAGAAAAGTGCAGTACTAGGAACAGCAAAGATACTGCGCAGAACCCTCAAGCTACCAGGCCTCTGGTAGAGGACCCGAGCTTAGAATATGGGATGAGACCACCCGCGGAGGGTGAGAAGGGAATTTTTGCTCCACTCTATATAAGTTCAGACATTGTGGAGTGTATTTTTCAGTTAGAAAATAAAAAATAAACAGGGGGGGAAATCACCCTTCAACAAATGGTTTCAGAAGAAGAAATCAAATGGAAAAACATACATCGATGAGTTAAATTGGTCAATTCCATATCCAACTTTTAAATACATTTGAACCTTTTAAGAAGGTTTTTCCACATTGTAAACGTCATTGAAACTCATGAATTTAATACATTATAGTCAAGCCCACAATCTAAATATATTCTTTAATACCCGTTTCAATACTTTCTCACACTCCTCGCACCTCTGCTTTCCCCTTGTACAAGACTTTCACTTCCATCTCTGATATCACAGCAATTAAACCTTAAAGCTTCCTGCTGCTCTGATCCTATCATACCTCTCACATGCAGAATCACCCCATCACACAAGCGCTTCTTATTAGATATCAAAGTGGTGCGCAACGAATTAGAAATATTTTAAATGCAAAGGAATCTACATTTTCAAACGGCTCTGTTAAAAGTCGAGAGTTTTTTTTGTCTTCTGAGAATTCCGTTTCAGTAAGATATCACGGAGGAGTTGGGAAACTGGCGTTTTGAAGAGAAATGATAATACCTTTTAAAGAGCATTAAAAAGAGGAGAAAAGAAAGAGAGGGATGAGACAAAAATTAGTTAAATGGACATTGCGCAATATGGAATGAGAACTTTCTTCATTGTTTTGAAGTTCAGACTGTAGCAGTTCAAACGGGCCAGACTAAATAATCCTTGACGGAAACTCCCCATTCGAAATCGCTTATTAGCCGCCCAGATTTGAATGTAAATATGCCATTACGCTGCCATTACCGTGATCAGGCTACACGGCTTGCAGGTCAGACCAGCCGCTGCTAATTTCGCCTTTTTTCCCTCCTTCCTCGTCTTCCTTTTGAAATGTTAATAACTTTCTATTAGTTAATGTGCCGTGACTAAAATTCAAATTAGACATCATTTATTTTAATGTGCGTAAAACTAGCTTGTCGGACTGTTTAGTAATGGCCTCTTGCTGAATGTAGCAGTAAGTTGGTGCTCATTTGCATTGGTAGAGTAGGCATGTCTCGGCTGGATATGGCTGAGTTCCTCGCTGTAAAAGTTGTGAAGAGTTATGTCACTTCAACGGTCAAGAAGAGGAGTAGGACTAACTGCCTTGCAGTGCAGTTAGATTTTGCATGTTGGTTTTCATTGGATTTTGAGGATTTTTTCCCCCATCCACAGGATCTAATATTTTGTTTTGAATAGTTAATTCCTGTGGCACTGGTCAAAATTTCCCAATTGCCTTAATTGTGTAACCTAAAGTTATATTGGTTAAAAGAAAACTATGTAACATTTTGACCTTATTAAAAGTCTGTAAGTCCCTGTGATATTTAAGTTTAAGGTATTAATTTAGTAGCCATATCAAATCAAGAACATCAGCAACATTTTACCATCTGAAGAACATTACCAAAATCAAAGGTATAGTGTCCAAACCGGACATGAAGAGACTTGCAAACGGGCTGTAAAACAGCTGCAGTACATCCAGAACGCTGCTGCTCGGGTCCTGACTAAAACCAAGATGTACAATCACATTAGTCCTGTGCTCAGGTCTCTGCACTGGCTTCAGGCTCAGAAAATAAACTTTAAAGCAGCTCTGCTTGGATACAAGTCTCTCCATGGCCTAGCACCAAAGTACATGTTAAAGCCCTATGAACCATCTCTGACTCTGAGAACCTCAGGGACCAGCCTCCTGCTGGTGCCAGTCAGGACTAAACATGGGGAATGTGCGTTTCAGTTTTATGGAGCTAAAATCTGGAACAGTCTCCATGAGGTCGTGAGACAGGCCTCTACTCTGACAATGTTTCACTCAGCCACAGTGGGTAAGTAACCCCTATTGAGGTTAAATAAGGTGTTAACATGACTGTAGTGAATAACATGCTCACACGTGTCAGCAGTGTGAGCTGTGTTAGCCTGTTACACCTGATTAGCACTGAGCTTCTCTGTGTCACACTGTGAGACCAGGTCATTGGGTGAAAGTCTACACATCACAAGACATTTTCTACACATAAGAAGGTACTTTTGACATGATAAAAACTCTACGTTCACACCATGTTTTATGGTTGGATTAGACATGTATGCCTAATTTTGAGATTTCAAAATAACTGCTCATGCAAGGTACAACAGTTTTGGTATTGGAAGCATTCTTTATAAATCTAGAATTTTTTGTTTTGTTTTTTAACGTAGCTTGGTAAACATATTTATTATTTTTGTACACAATTGTCACTATAAATAATATACTATTTGAAAGTGCTTTGCGTGCTGTTGTTCGAAATGAATGCAGAAGTATAAAATAGTCTGCTTAAATTGCAGACATCAAGCAGTAACGTTCCATTTTCTTAACCCATCTTTTTTATGAAAGGTGAACATATATAGCAGAATATATGTAGCTGACAAACACTCTTCTAGATTTAACCCATGTGTTATATAGTTGTCAAACAGAATGGGCAGCTGTGTTTGCATTAATCTACGTCCACTTAGCTTTAGTGTCTGATGGCTCTTTATGGCCGGGGAGCGTGGAAAGCTGGAGAAGAGGACTGCGCTTGGAGCCCAGCTGATGGGGAACATCTGGGTGATTGTAGGGAGCACTCCCACATCATGGCGGCTGGCCCAAATTCCACCGTGCTCTCCGAAAAGACGGCTTTGACCTCGGCTACAGCTGCCAGGACTGCAGAGAGTGGACAGGCCAGAAGCTGCGGGCGCTGGACACGAGCGCCGTGTTAGATGGGAACTCAGAACCCAGCCAACGATTCAACATGTCGGCTACCAGCAAGTGACAACAGCATTTGGGACTGCGAGGTGAAAGCAGTGCCATCACAAGTTTAGTCCGTGGTGAGGAAGTTGTATTGTGTGAGTCATGAAACAGCTGCAACTTTTACTTTGATTCTTCACTCGGTTTTTTTTAGCTACATTTAGTAATTTTTATATACCTTTTAAATATAGTGATGTATGTACTAAGCTATTCTTTTAACTTGATTATGGACAATAACCAATTGGTAAGAGTAAAAGAACACATCATGCCTTTATAAGATGGGATAACTCAGAACTCAGAAAAAGGTTTATTGCCATTGTCAGTGAACAAAATTCACAAGGAACTTGCTTTGGCGTCAAGATGCAACATACAACAATTTAATAATTTAATAATAATAAACAATAGCAAAATATATCCAATAAGTTATGCATACAATTAAGAATTTACTAATAAAATAAAATAGACTTGGCCTGAGTATGTACACAAAATTTACAAATTGTCAGAATAGTGCAAAAAGAGAACAGTGCTTGAATAGTTTAGTAATTTAGTAATATAGTAATTGGTTTAATCAAGTTTTAAAGGGGCAGGTGTTCATAAGTCCAACAGCAGAGGGAAAGAAACTTTTCTGGTCCGGATAGACCGTAGCCTTCTGCCTGAGGGGAGTGGCTCAATAGTCTGTGTCCAGGGTGAGAAGGGTCAGCTGTGATCCGACCTGCTCGTCCCAGAGCCCTGGAGACGTACAGGTCCTGCAGAGATGGAAGTCTGCAGCCGATCACCATTCTCGCAGAACACACAATGCCTGAAGTCTCCGTTTGTCCCTGGCTGTGCTCCAGCTACCACCGATGGAGGAGTGAGGATGGACTCAATGGCCGTGTAAACTGCACCATCATCTGCGCTGGACTTGGCTTTCCTCAGTTGCCGAAGAAGTAGGGCCTCTTCATGAGGGAGCTGATGGTGGCTCCCATTGAGGTCCTGGTGATGGTGGGGCCGAGGAAGCGGAACGATCCACGGTGGTGATGGGGCGGTCTGTCAGGGCAAGGGGGCTGGAATTTCCTTAAGTCCATGATCTTCTCCACTGTCTTCTTAGCATTGAGCTCCGGTTGTTACCGCTGCACCAGGACATCAGCCGGTCCACCTTCCTCCTGTAGTCGGACTCATCCCAGTCTGAGATGAGCCCGATGAGGGTGGTGTCATCCGCAAAACTTGATAGATTACGGAGTCGTGGCTGGAGGTGCAGTTTTAGTGCAGGAGAAAGAGCAGAGGAGAAAATATACACCTGTGGAGATCCTGTGAGGATAGTCCAAGCATCTGAGGCTTCTTCCCCAGTCGAACGCACTGCCTGAGGAGGTCAGTGATCCACCTAAAATGGAGTCGGGCACCTTGATCTGGAGAGCTTGTCCTGGAGCAGAGCAGGGAGGATGGTGTTGAATCAGAGCTGAAGTCCACAAACAGGATCCTGCGTAGGTTCCCGGGAGTCCAGATGCACCATAAAATGTGAACAAAAGAATATTCAATTATACAATTATAATAATTATTAAGGGTACAACTCAGCTTTATTCATGAGGGTCTTTCAAAGTGTTTATATCTTTACAAACTGTAACATCAACAAAATGTACTGTGGTAATATAAAATGACTAGTTTGTCTAATACTGGCTGTGTTTTTGTAAGTGTTATGATGCAGCTTCATAACAAAAGTCATTTTTTAAATTTGCATAAATAACAACAGCTGGTATGGAAGTACATAATACTTTCTTGGCAACATTTTACTTTCCATCACCTCACTCTCCCCCATTTCCTCTAATGAACTATCAACATATAATTAAATGCGCAGTTATCTGCTAACGTTGACTTGCCTCCAGGAAGAACTTTTAGAATTCTGTTCCCAGTCCCTTTTATGAGCTCAACACACAGTGAGACGTCGCTCCTTCTCCATTAATTTCCAATGGAACTTGGGTGACATTGTAAAAATCACTATTGTCCTTCAGGTCAGTAACAAGGGAAAGCAGTGCCTGTGAAAACCCTGCACTCGTGCATGTCGACATGTGCACACATGCCTGAAAGTTGAAACATTTTCAACTTTTGTCGCTGTCGCTCCCACACTACAGCCAATCAGAGAATGTTTGACAGAGAGTTTCTTTGACAGCGCAATGAGCTGACAGGAGAGCTGCACAAATTCACAATCAACATGAAAGAAAAATGCTTGCATGTGTACAATTTACATATTTTATATTTTGTGAAACTACTACTGGGATCTGCATATGAAATAAAGCACCTGTCTCAACCTGAAACATCTCAATCACCCCATCAGAACCACCTCCCTGTCCACAATCGCATCCTCAGAACCATCAACATATCATTATTAGACGTTAGAATGTTCGATATTAATGCTAACTAGCAGCATTAGCCCTAAAAAGAATCTCACTCCCTCCGCAAGCGCCTCAGCAGAAACATAAAAATATTACCATAAGACATGATGTTTGATGCTAATGCCAGCGATCACTTGCTAAGATTGTCTGGGGGAAAACATTTTGAAGCCGTCTCTTGTATTTTTTCTGTGGCTTCCTCGTTTTTCTCCACCACCTCAGCTAATTTGAAAATGTCCTAATTTTTGTATTCAATTAAACTCCCATATTTTAAATTGAGATAGTTGTGACTAACAAAACTGGGTGCAAGTTACATCAAACTTCACTAATATTTCGCCAACATGTTCCCACTGACATAAATATATAAGAGTCCCGTCTAATCATTTTATTTTGCAGTATTGTAAGATTTTTTAGATCTTTTGAAACTATAATGTAATTAGTATTCATGCAGATGTTAATGGCTGTCTGAAAAGAGCTGCCCACTTATTTGATTCATTACGGTAATGAATGCAAGGAATGATCAGATAATGTGTTCCTGTGTCCTTGATATGCGACGGGAGTATTAGGCTGACTTAAAAGGCTGATAGGTGTGGCTAAGCTCCCCTAATCTGCGCCGCAATATTACGCTCCCAAAACTGTAGAAGATGGAAGAAAACGGAAAAGTGCTGTAGATAAATCAAAACACAGCAGAGTGGAGTTCATTTGCATGGGACTCCTCTTTTCAGACGGCTAAACTGCTTATTCAAAGATATCTCTCAAATAAGGCCCAAATATGCGGGTGAAACCAATTTAGCGAGTGGCCACCAAAGACGTTTGTCCAATGATCTATATTGAGATTTGGACTGTGTAAGCCTCTTATCGGCGCGCTTATAAAACACACATCGTTCTGTCTCCGCGCTGAAGTCCGCAGATATGGAAATACAATAAATGTGACATTTTAAAGCGTGGCTTATACTAGTTAATTACAAAACCATTTTAAAGTGAACTCAGGGAACGTAAGAAGTGCACATTTACAGTGAAAGTAAAGCTCTGCTGAAGAAGGTCGTAAGAGTTGGTGCTGCTAATCATCTCCATGCAGGTTCCTAAAATCTTACAACCAAAGGAAATTTACTTTTTAGAGAGTAACTTTTCCGGTTAAATTTGAGATAAATAGTTGTTACTGATACCATGAGGGTCGTGAGATTTGTGTTTCAAGAGAGATGCAAGTAACTAATTAATAATAATAAAACTTTACTGTTATGCACACAGTATGGCTTTTAGCAAAGAAAAGAGACACTAAACTAATGTAAATTTGATTGCATTGGTCACTACCTTACATACTACATGCTTGCAATTAACTTGACCTGGTTGACCATGTCTCCATGCATGTTTAATGCCATAGTGTGGAACATTCTAGGCATTCTAGCAGGCAGACCCTTCACCAGAAAATGTCCATAGTATACATAAATTAAGCAACATTGACTTGTTGAACTTTTAACCATGTTATAACATTGTTCCCTCATTAAAAACACAACTAAAAGTTGTATTTAGCGTCATTCCCACATTTCATTAATGCTTGTTTCAAATTTCCTAAAATTGTGAGAATTTCTGCAGCCAAATCACATTCATTACAAGTGCACGCCAGCCTCAACACGTCAGGGCAAGCTAACATTTGTTTAGTTCTCTGTCTCTGCTGCCAGTAGATGGAGTATTAACACCAGTTCTGATGAGGGAACACCTGACTGTTAGAAAGTAATGTGCACTTTTAATACATTTAAAGTTTTAAAACATAAGGTTGTTTTCACACATGTTAGTGCGCTCTCTGGAGCAATGTCACAGTGCGCACTACAGAACCAATAGTTCTGAGACCACCTATTTTTTACTGCGCTCCAGACTGTGGCTACATGTTCTCACTGCTACAATCAAACCGTGGTCGAAAGAAAGCTCCTGTACGTCAATCTGACTAGTGGCAGTGTGAAAATGATGCCAAAGCGCAGAGGTACTGTGCATGTGTAAGGCCTATGACAATACAAATAATGCATTGTATGTGTACTTTTGTGCCACTCACTACATATGGTGCAGTACCAAACACTGTATGGCATTGACTGCATTGAGGACAACAGCCTGGTCAAAACCGCATTTCCGTGAAGCAGGGGACAATGCGGACACCATCAGTCATGTGGAAGAGCTTAATTACCTCACAGAAACACAAATGAAAGCACCTCCTTAATTGTGTCCTGATAGCAAACGCACAGACAGAATTACACACAGCTTGTTGAACAGAGGTAGGCAACACTATCTCCAACACACAGACAATGTGAAGCGACAGACAACACCGTGTCAATACATGCAAACGCACTACTCTGCTAATTACAAATTTAACATGCAGTGTAGTTCTGGTGTCAGGCCAAACAGTTATTTATCAACAAGGCCTCTTAGTAGCTATGGTAATGAGCGGAGACAAGAGTTTGAATGTTTACTTTGAGGTAATGAGCAAGAAGCATACGATTATTTGAACGGTTTGGGATTGAATAATTGGTCCTTTTGTTTAACAGACTGTACAATAATTTGACAGACATTGTGGCGGGGATTAAGATGAGATGGTGAGCCTGAGGGCGCTCTACGAGGAAAGGTTTTTCACTTCTTCTGCTCCTCTAATAGTGTTTTCTTATCCAGTGTTTTTAATTGTAATAAATGCTAAAAACAAAGTCATGTTATATTTATTTATTCAGTTGTTTTGCAACCACACTCTATTATAATCTTCTATTAGTGTTTATAGTACCTCAAAACAACATCCAAAGCAGTTTTTCTCTTTCATCCGTGCATTTAGTCGAATTATTAATTTGAAACGGTGGGAGCGGTTTTCGTCGAACATCTGCACCCTCTGTCCCGACAAATTTGATGTATAACAGTGCTACTCCACCTCTTCCAGGAAGTTTTCCTGGAACTTTGCCCAACTCCTGTCTCAATGTATTTCCCATCAGAAATGCACTTGTGTCTCCCATCCAGAGTTTTATACAATATCTATGTAATAAAAAACATACTCTGCTCAAGCTGAACAGAACACGGTACCTGCCGACACCGCATTCATTCGACCTTGCTTTGTTTGGCCACAAGTTACTTTTCCCAATATTGTCTGCAAATACCACAACCGCTTGTATTTAACCATGGGATGTGGACTAACGGGGCTGGTACCCATTTCCGAGTGGTATTTCATAACTATTGTGTTAAGCATGTTACACAGTGCAAAATATTATCATAAATGTCCTTATGAAATGGGAAATCAGAATCAGAGAGAGGTTTATTGCAGTTGTTTATTAACAGAATTCACAAACTATGAACTTGCTTTGGCATTAAGGGCCAACATACAACAATGAATAATAATAATAATAATAATAATAATAATAATAGCAAAATATATCAAAAAGGGCATGCATCAAATTTCAAATTTATGAATAAAATACACGTGGTCTGAATATATACACAATTTAATTGAATATATACGCAAAATAGAGCAAGATATAGGACCTTTCACAGTACAGAGTTATAGTTTTAAAGAGGCCCTGTGCAAAAATTCTTTTTAGGTCTGTTTAAGGGAAGGGGTAGATTCAGGCCCATTTTAATTTATGAGAAGGATTCTGAAAAGAAGACAAAAATATATGGTATTTGTTGGACAATTCTAAAAATGTTCCCCATAAAATGTTATTTTCTTAAAAATAGAGATACACTGTAACTTTTCCAGTGATGGGTCAGCTTTTCTTCATGGATATGTTGCATTTCCTGAAATGTTCCACATTGTGGAATTAAAGGCTATGCAATAACACCCCAATACAGGCAGGTGGCAGACCCTCAACCAGAAAACTTAAATAGTGCGGTTTTAAAACATTAACCACGTGTGGTTCTACAGAAATTTGAAACATTGAAACGAGTGGAGATTGAGGTCTGTTGCTATCGTTTCATGGTAATTCCCACATTTCCCAGTAGATGGTGTGCTAACACCAAATCCACATGATGGAGCACAGACTGACGCCATTTAATGTGTATTTTCTTGTTTGCTTGTTTAAAGGCCAATAACAATACCTAAAATGGATAATGTGTGTCCTTTTAGTGAAATAGTCCTTTTTCTTGGGCCCGCTATTGGCGTAGGGCACATGTTTAATCTGTTCATATCTCCAGTCGGCCCTGTACAGTAGCAGACGTTGCACGCTTCTCCCTTCACCTACGCTCCCCTGTGGTCACTGAGCAGTCTTTGTACTGGGCGGCAGACAGACACTGGCTGATTAGGCTCTCTGTTTCGTCCAGTAAACACAGCGCGCAGGGCCAAGATGGATGAGCAGCACTCCTCGGTGACTGCGGCCACATTTATTTAGGAACAGTGGGGAGAGTTTTGGAGGTGAGGAATCATTCCAGCCATCGGTGGGTACCTGGGCTGAAGGGAGGACCACCATCGGGGCTGCTGACAGTGATGTAGAGGCTGGCCGCATGCCGAAAGATCCATCTCTAGGTTTACAGTGTGTGAGAGAGAGAGAGAGAGGGGAGACGGGCGAGTAAGGGGGGTGTGGCAGTTGTGTACAACAACAGTGGAGGTGTTTTGGGGTGATGAGTGGAATATTATGGGGCAGACAAAGACGATACTTTAAAAATGGGTCAACAGTGAGTACAACATGGCCAGTAAAATCAGATAACTAGAACAGCCAGAAAACCCCATAATTATGATCTGATTTTGTGTGTGTGTTGTACACAAGAGAAATCTGATCATCAAAATCATCTTGTTACATTTGTCAGTTAATCAATTGATTTTAAGAATAACTTTATTAGTAAGACAAAGTACAATGAATTTTAGAACATTTAGTTTAAATTCCACAAGATCGTATTGATTTGAACTGTGCAGGAATACGAACAAGTTCAGCAAAGTTGACACAAATTTGATAGACATATGCAAAAAATTCCACATTGTTTTGACATTTCAGTTGAAATTGCCAAGCACCATAAAACGAACAAGACAAAGTTCTTTCTTCCCAAACATTCAGAGTCAGCGCTAACTCCCAAATCCTGCCTGTGATATTTGCAACCCCTCCCTCCTCCTTTGCTACAGTTGCTCCATTACCTGTCACTCTCCCTTCTTTGGTCTCCCTCAGGGGTCCCCTCTCCTCACTGGGGCCCTCGGGGGGTCCGTGTGACAGCCACATGTAAACCAGGGCAGGGCTTTGATGACTGGGACGTGTGAGTTTATATTTATGTATTCAAGCTGCCCTCTGCTGACGGGGAAACCAATAACAGCGCACACAACAAAGAGCGCGCACATGGAGGAGAAGGTCTGTGTGATGTGGTGTTTCCCTGCTGTCTTTGTGTTGTCTTTGTGTTGTCTTTGTGTGAGGAGACCCGCTGTTATCTCCTCGGCCGTGGAGACATTTAACACTGTCACATGCAATACAAGAGATATGAGAACTGAAGGTTTTTGTATGAGACAATAGAGAACACAGAAAAATAAAATTGAATTCAGAATTTTTATATTTCTTTACTTTGTTGATTTTTCAGGTTTTTCTTTCCCTATTCATCATTAAATTTGTTTCAATTTATTTTTGACTGTTTTCTATTTTCATAATGGACAATTGCATGTTTACAAAAGAAAAAGAAAAACTATTCTCTTTTGCGGAGTGTAATACATGAACAAATACAAGCATGAATAAATGATTACAGTCTAATTGATTCTACTTAAAAAATATTAAAAAATTAAAATGGATGCAAATGTTTTTAGATTTATTTATTATTTATTTATTTAGATCTATTTAGAAGTTGCAATTTTTAAAAACAATTTTGTTAAATGCATGAAATATTTTGAAAACAATCACAACTACTACTTCAAATTATGAACAAATACAGTTTATGTTTGTGCATGTTTGTTTTAAATGTTTAGTTGTCTAAGTGTTTGTATATGTCAATTTTGTTAATCCAAGCATCACTGTTTTTTGTGAAATTGGTGTTATTTTTTTAAATACACGTTTCAATTGTTAACAAAAACAATTATAAACCAAGGAAACGTTTTTTTATTTCTTTGCTATTTCATATATTTATTTTTTATATCGTGCTTTGCTATGCTTTCTAAAGTGTTCCCCCAATTTCCTCAATTATTTGCGAAACACAAAAAATAAATACACATATTTTTCCGGTATTGTTGCCCTGCACCAACATTTTGTTGTTGTTGTGTTACTGCATTAAAATTCAGTATTTCAAGAGGTTAATTTACACTTTGTCCCAATTTATTTATTTTTTCAGCTTGCATTTGAACACTCTCCTGTAAATCTATTATCTAAACATTCTTTGTTTTATCCAAATTACATTTAACAGAGCTTCTTTCACATCATATTGACCTCCTCATCTTCTTTGCCTCTTCTTCTAAACCCCATTTCTCTCCTATTATCTGTTACAATCCACACTTAACACCGCAATTTGTCCGCATTCCATTCACGCCTAATCTTTCTTATTTCATCGCTTTTTTCCCTCCACTAACCTTTGACCTCTGAAAATGAATTGATGCATTTTTCTCCCCGTTTTTTTCCATGCAGACAATTAGATTATTACCATGATTTTCAGTTTCAAAAAAAAAGAAAGAAAAAGAAAAAGAAAAAAGTGGCGCGACGTGAATTGAAATGAGCACGTAAAATGCTAGTGGCCCGTATGCTAAGTAGGGCAATGTTATTTCCCCTTGGCATTAGCATATCATCAGATTTCTGTTACCTACTGGAGACAGGTCCGTGTTGGCTTGAAAAAAAAAAGAAAAAAAAAGGTAATCATATTTTCTGAGTCAAGTGGATGTTAATGCCCCATTCCCTTCATAAACCACGAGAGCGTTTCTTCTTTTACATCTTTTCAGGGGAAATTGTCCAGTTTAACCTCTGCTTTGAGACAGCCATCCACAAGGAATACGCCGGAGTCCACATAGATAATCCTGACTGCTGATAAGGCAGACAATTTAACATAATTATTAAGCATTGGTGTGAATAGTAACCAGTCATTTAAGTCACATTATGAGGTATTTAGCTAGGCGGAGGGAAGAATTCTATTTTAGTACACGACATGCAGGAAGTAGACGGGGGAAAAGTATGTTTGAGCGATCTATAGAAACTTTTTGGTAACACTCTTCCTTGTTTCTTCTATTCCCATTTTGATTGGTAAAATGACACGGCTCTTTTAGCTATTTCTTTTTAAATTTTTTTAATTGCCTCAACAGAAAATTAGGTTGAATTGATTAAGTTTTTCACTTTAAAGACAAAGGCAAAATAGACTTTTCTGTGCTGTTAAACATGTTTTAACATTGATCCCGCATCAAAAATCCCTCATGCCTAGAGTTGTATTTAGCTTCATCCACGCTTGTTTCATTAACCCTGTTTACGAGGTCCTCTCCCTCTGAGCCTTTAAATTTAAAGTTTCCCTTAATTGTGACTTCACAGGTCCTGTAAATAAGTCCATAAATCCCTGTCGCACTCGTTCTGAACATTTCTCAAATCGCGGTCATTAAAACTATGTTCTTAAATTAGCACGTTCCATCTGCTGCCAGTAGATGACATCCTAACACCAAATCCTGATGAGGGAACTCCTAACAATTAGAAAGTCATGTCTGATTTTCAATAGATTGATTGTCTTAAGTTCTAAAACATGAGATGACAATTAAGCAAAGGAACTCAAGGGCATGTTTAAAGGCTAATAACAATACAGATACCCATTACAGTGCACCTAACAAAGTTTAGCTATACACTAATCTATTCAATTTGCAACGCTAATTTGCAGTTTAATTTGTTCGGCTAAATGAGTGAAATTGTGCTTTATGATGCAAATTTATTTACCAATCTAATCCTGACCAAAATCTGAGGATCACTGTAACTCACAACACACAGGAACACAATTATTTAAACCAACATTAAATCTTGATTCATTTTTGCCATTATAAAAGATAATTGTTTCTCAAAAGTCAATCCCATAATAAAACCGTTGAGTGAAAATGAGAGGATGTTAGCGAGGGGAGGCGCTCCCTAAACAAACGCTGTTGACCAACACTATTATTACCTTAGTGCTAATTACTTTTCTGCTTTTTGGTTTAATTGCTTCAATAAAAAATAATCTATAACGCTTTTTTAATTACACTTTGTGGGTGACCTATGTAAAGCCAATTTTATTATGTTGCCGTGGTAATTACTCTGTCATAGTCAGGGAATGGGACAAGTGTTCCCAATTTTGCCTTTTTTATTTTGCTGTTTTGCATAAGAAAAATATGTTTTAAAAAGTCTATTAATTATACAAATTAAAGATTGCTTGCTGGCGTATTAAGTAGTTCTTCTCAGTGATTACTTTGATTAAGGAGCTGAGCGTTTTAGTATGTTCCTCATAATAAACATGGTAATTGTAATGATTTGTCCGTCTTGCAAATGGCGCACCTAAACGTTATTGTCGCACATAATTGCTTTTTAGTCCCATTTGGTTGATCATGCGCTACATTAGCTGTAAGTAATTCCAAGCATCTTTTTTGACTAGCGCCTTGTCAGTGGCTTTCATTAGCGCGATGCGGAGTGATGGCTACACCGCACATTAGCAGCACAGCCAAATGGTGTGTTGGTTAAGAGCTAGTCAATTAAGACAACGGCAGGTACAGGAGGAGGAGCAGGAGAGGAAGGGCAGGACAGTCATGGTCAGTTTGCGTCCACATACAAGTATAATTAATAAAGAACTGTACATATGTGTGTTATTGGACACTATCATAATGCACTTCAAGCATGCTCCTGAGTACCTTTAATTTGGCCTTTTATAACTTAAAATAAGGTATCTACTGTAAGCATACACTACTTTATGTATGAGTGTCAATCCCTCATCAGGATTTGTGTTAGCACTCCATCCACAAGCAGCAGAAAGATTTACAGTTGGAAACAAACAAAAGCTAGCTTGTCCTGACATGCTAATGTAAGCATGCTGTTGTAATGAATGTGATTTGATCTCGATTTGCATCTTCAGAAAGACTGTTCCAGTGATTAGAACACTCGTCTACCAACCTGAAGGTCGCAGGTTTGATCCCCGCCCAGCCCTAGTTCTGTTGTTGTGTCTTTGCCTATGAAGGAAAGTAGTGAGTGCGTGAATGGTTGGTGGTCGGAGAGGCCGATGGCTCGGATTGGCAGTCCAGGACAGGTGTGGCTACAGAAGTGTCTTACCACCACCCAGCGTGCAGTGAATGAATAATGACTTCACAGGGTAACTTTGGGTAAAGAGATGACAGCAAATGATGATAAACACATGAATGTGCTTTTCTATAGCCTACTAATGCTCAAAGTTACTTTACTTTACCTTTTCAGTTTCAGTTTTGTGACCATGAATAGTAACAGAATTTCTCTATTAATGCTATGATGTATTGTTTGACTTGAAAAAATAGATCATAAAATTATTTTACCAGGATCTGATCACAGTTTTAACCCTATTTTTGGGATTTGTAATTGCAATTGGCCATTATAAATCAATAAATAAGAAACGTCATGTCTCTATGGCTTTTTAATCCAATTTTCTTGCCGATGTTATTTTCAAAAGAAATGTGTGTTGTTATAAGAACAGGATTATTAGTATATTTTGTAAAGGAACTTCAAATAAAAACACTAAGTAGAGTCTTTTGTATCCTGGACACCTCACCTCTCCAGAGAGATGTGCTCTTCACTTATAAATAGCAGAAAAAGAGCAATAACCTGCTGCAGCCATTCTCAGCTTTCATTAAAGTACAGTTTCTCTTTGGAATTCCCCAGACCAGCTGTAATCTATTTGCCTGGGAAGAAAAGACTAATCAAATCTAAGAAATCTTACAAGTTTTATTTAGGAATTTCTAATTATACTTGTCTCAGACCTCTTTAACCACCAGCAACACAATTATTTTTATTTTTATTAAATTCCAAGCCTAAGCTTTATTTCGGCTTTAAAGTGTGTATGACAGTTTTATGATTTTCTAATTTCAACCTTATTTGGTGTATTCATACCTGTTAAATATAAATGATAGTTTTACACAAATCAAGCTGTTTGAGGAGAGAAGTTCAAGTCGGCAGAAAATTACAGGTATTGACATCACTCGAGGGACGCTCGTTCCATCCAGTTTATGCATAATTTACACAAAAGAAACAACTTTTTTGACCCTCTAAACATCAATTTAAAAAAATAAATGTGTGCTGAAATGATATGTATTATTTTGTCAAATGAAAACAATTGTCACATTAGATGAGTTTTGGCTCAGTGGTTGCTTGGTAATATATCGTGATGTTATCAATTACAAACAAAAAGTAAAATTATAAACCTTTTGGTTTATTTATTCTGGGATGAAAATTATATATATATATATATATATATATATATATATATATATATATATATATATATATATATATATATATATATATATATATATATATATATATATATATATATATATATATATATAATTTATATAAATGTATCTAACTACATTTTTAGTTCAGTGAGTTGTGCAACCTGTCATAGGCACTTTAAAAACATAATTACACAACAGTAAACATAAAACAAAAATCAAACAATCACCAGCATTGATGCGTTTGACTACAGGAAATGGACATGTTAATGAAAAACTACTTCCAGTGTGTTTTTAAAAAGAAACAATGTTTAAAGGGCTCAATTACTGCGTTCACTACTGTCCCCAGTGGTCAGCACATGCACAGTTTTGTCGCTACGCATCCATAAGCTGTGAGCAAACAAATCTCAGACGGAACAAACAATGGACAAAACAATGTGGAGGACAGACAGATGCCTCTACGCATCCCAGAAGATTAAACATAGGACACAGAACAATACAGAACATGATCAGAGAGCGAAAAAAAAACCACAAGTAGCATTAAATATTAAAAGGACCCAAATCACGGCACATTTAAATGAAAATAGAGTCCCATCAGATCCTAATTCTGTCAATTTGTCATTTGTCTGATATCTTTTACTATGTCAGTCCAGTCCTTGATCGTTGGTGAGGTGTCACCCATTTCTTTGTGATGGCCTTTTTTCCGTATGTATGCTCAAAAGGTATCCATTTATTATGTCCATGGCAGGAGTTGTGAGGCCCCAGTACATAGTTCCAAAATTGAGTGTGATAGCAGTGTTAAAAACCATCCGCAGTGCATTGTTGATTTCAGTCTCATATTTTTGAGCCACTGAACAGTCCCAAAACAAGTGATAATGGATTGCCTCCTGTTTGCCACAGTTTCTCCAACAGTTAACATTTCCCTGTGAATAATGGGCACCTTGACATGGTAGCAAAATCTGTTTCATAAAAACCCAAAACATTATTTCGACTGCCCATATAGCTACAATGAAATCCTCCCATCTTTGTTCAACATGCCTTCAACAGTAGATAAGCCTCTCTGAGTGTGGAGCTGTGGGACTGCCGTGGGACTGCCCTAGGACTTCCCTGGGACGTGGGGGTGTGGCTCTTCATGCCGCTGTAGCCAGAGAGCCGCCCCGAGCACGGACAATTAGAGCGCTCCCTGGTGCCTCTTTGCTCTGTGTGCGCCTGGTGAGCTACGGGTATAAGAGGGTGGACGTGGACTGTGCTTGCCCGGGCCAGAGGCAGTGAGCCGGGGGAAGGCCTGACTCTTCGTCCCCCAGGAGGCCAGAGCTGCAAATGGAGCGAGGGCTTTTACCTGAGGAGCAGACACACACACACACACACACACGCAGAGATGAGACGGGTGGAGATGTGATTGAAGTGTTTGAAGAAGTAGGAAAATGTGGAACTGCTTTGACATTTTCTTTGCATGAGTGCCTGGGCAAAGTCTGGGCGACGCTGACAGAGGAAGCTGTGGCGAGACCTGTATAATAAATGTAATTGCTCTTGCGTGGCATAGCTTAGATTTTTAGAGAATACAGTTAAACGAAATGCAATGCACTAACTATTTGTTTCTTTCAACTTGTCTCTATTCCGTCCGGGCTCGAGTGAACCCAGCAGAGTGATTTGACAGATATTTATGCCTTATGCCTGTCCTCAGTCACAGTAGACAATGTGGGTGAAGTGTTTTGCCAACGGACACAACAACAGTTCTTTTTTACTCATATGCCACGATCTTTGTGTTGACACGAACAGACTATGTGTTTCTCTGATTCCCCCACAATCATGCTCATCCACAATCGGGGAGACAGGTTATGGTTCCAGACTATAAAGTCTGTGTTAAATTTTGTAAAAGCACGTGGTCTTTACTGGTCAGGCAAGGATAGCTTTCCAATACCAAGTGTGGTGTGTGAATGAATAATTCAATGTTGAGTTAAATTATTTTGCTAAAAACTGTCCAAAAAAGTCAAATGCGTTAATTGTTAAGAAATATTTCCCATCTAGAGTCTGTATTATTATCATTATTATCATTATTATCATTATTATTATTATTATTATTATTAAGCGCACATGTTGCAAACTGTGAAAACTAAAATACTGGAAATTGTTACTATTACATCACAAATATCACACAAGTCAGCCAAAACCATCACTTTGGTCATCTTAAATCTTTAATAAATGTTTGTAAGTTTTAGACTTTCTGAAGTTTTTTTTTTTTACTTTAAAACCTCCCTGAAGTACTACGGCACTTAGTAGTATCCTTAAATACATGTTGATTTGTGATCCTTCTGTAACAAAAACATGGTGCAGTACATTACATCCTCGACACCTCACCTCTCCAGAGAACTCCTCTTCTGTAAAAAATTGCACAGGAAAGAGCAACAACCTGCTCCAGCCATTCTACACTTTCATTAGAAGCACAATTTCTCTTTTAAATTCCCCAGACCGACCGGGGTTGTAATCTATTGGCCCTGTGAAATATAGACCATGTAGAATCACCTTGTTGTACGACATAAAGTGAGCTGTCCCATGCGCCTGGCCCCTAATTAGAACTGCATGCCTCCGAATGTAAGGGGGAACTTAGCGCAAATGGAAAAGGAACTCGGCAGGCGTGCTTTTTAGTCCCTTAATGTATTACCGACCTGCAACCGGCAATCAAGGAAAGGAACATTCAAATGACCAAAGAGCGGACAGGAGGACCGGTAAGAAAGGCGCGCCGGGTGATTTAAGATATTGGCCCTAATGAAGCTGACCGATCCCAGCCCTGATCCGAATGTGATGGAGAGAATTAAGGGCAAGAACAGGTCAGAGAAGTACATATACAGGGGGCAGAGGGAGCAAATGAAATGCAAAGGCGGAAGAAACAGGTTGGACAAGGTGTTTACTTACGGTGAGGTAAACATGAAGCGAGGTAGAGATCAGGGCATCGGTAAAGATGATATAATCAATGTTTTGTTGTTTGTGTTGCAGTCGGGGAGTGTGTTTTGGGCCACACGCCGCCTCACCTCTGGCTTCTGATTCCCACTGTTGGACGGCTGGTTAAGAGTCGGCAAACAAGAGGAGACAATGTAAACGTGGTATAGAGCAAGGCAAGTGTAGGCGCTACCGTGTTTTGTGTAAATGATTGTGGCAGGTGTCAGTAACCTGCTCTTCTGCTCTATAAATCAAATCATAAATTAGTTTTAGTACAGGCATTTCAAATCAGGACGTCATGGTGTTTTTGCAAATAATAATTCAGCAATCCTATATCGTTATTTTCAAACACTCAAAGCCACTTTAGATTGTATTATCCATCCTTCACTCTCCATAATCCACTGGTGGTCCGCCACTAATCACTTATTCTAACACCACATCCATACATCTGCAAGAGTGTTACACTTCATTCACACAACAGGGGGCTGGTTTGGCATTGTTTTTTGAGTGGGTTACTTGCAGACTGCCTATCATACCAACCAATGGTGTATTGTAGGCATATTTCACCTATACAATGCATGTTCATGTGTGTTCACGCCATGACAGAGAAAAGTACTCACCTAACTACCTACAAACCGCTCCAGACCCCTGAGGTGGCTGGAAAAGTCGGCTCCTTGTGGATTCTCTGCGTAAACCTGCGCCCTCCCCAAATTTGAAGGATTTTAACCATCCAAGTGCCATTTGTGAAGTTGGATTGTTGGATTGTGTAAATTGAGATGTTTGTTTTTTCTGTGTCCTAATGGAGTTAGCTGGACCTCCAAAATTCTGCAGGGAGTGTACCGTGTCATCACCAACCAAAGTAACAGAGTAAGAGTGAGGCTTAGAAGAGAGTGTTCCTGTGGTGTCTCCAGAGTTCACACCGTCTGGACGTTGGCTGTGATGCCTGGGATACAGGACACAGATGAGGGACACTTTTGTCCTGAGGGCTGTTACTCACAAGGTACCCAGGTCCTTCTGTTAAACTACACTGAGACCTTTGTTTGAGACATTATATTTATATATTTAACTACTCAGTGTGCATAAATTATGATTGGGGATAAATTAAGTTATATTATTCTATTTATCAGAATCAGAATCAGAAGGGGTTTATTGCCATTGTCAATGAACAAAATTCACAAACATAGGAACTTGTGTCGGCATAACAAAAAAAGAAGTCAGTGATCCACCTTATTGGTGTTGTTTGTTGACATTATCTGCACAGTTATCTGAAATGATGTAAGCAAGTAAAGCATCTTTACGTATGATGTAGAATGTGGCACTGATTTCCATAAAGGAATACTAAAGAAAAATTGGACCGCCATTGCACATCAGTTCTCATCCTGAAGACTTATTTAGCAATAGAAACTGCTACTTTTTTTTTCATTTACATCCAAACACTGCAGCCATCTGATTCGGACACTCGATACAAGAAATAAACCCCATGTAGCTTTAAAGTAAAACTACCTCTAAACTCTCAAAAACCACCATGTCTCTTTTATCTGTAAAACCTAAAAGAACAAAGGGAGAACAGAACAAAAGAAAAGCTTTGGACTCAAACTTTGCGCTGCGTAAAGGTTGTGAAAAAAAAAACAAGAAGTAATAGAAAGAGGAGAGCCTATGGAGGTGGAACATGAGGAGATGGAGACAGCCGCAGCACCTGGGCCGCGCTCCCACTGATGGCTGCTAACTGATCCCTGAGACGGTGATTGACAGCTCCTGACCACCACACGCCTGGCCCCGGCTCTCCACACTGCTGAGCACAGCGGGCAGCGTGAAGGCTTGCACAGATTCCCAATAAAATGGACATTACGGGGATAAACAAGAGGCAGCAGCCGCAGTAGCAGAGGTGAATGTTGAGCACGTAGCACTCTCTATCACACAGTGTTCCAGGGTTCACTGACTCGGCACTGTTCCACCACAGCAATATACAGCCACTCGCAGACAAACATCTTATTGAGAAAGCTCCAATGACCAGTGGTGAGTGTGTGTGGAGAGGTGTGCCAAACCGAGCAGAAACACAAGTGGAGAAGTATGAGAGAGCAATAGTTTTATTTACAGAGACAGTTTGTGATCTCTTTGTCTTTGAGCTAAAACACAAGCTAATAGTGAAGAGTACAGGAGCTGTGTTTGTGAAATATGACTGGAGATTATTTCACAGTTGTAGGACGTTGTATTGATTATAATTTAAACAAATTCTCATAAAATGGGCCTCAAAAGGGCTGCTTCATTGTCGACTACAATGAAGAGACTGGAGAATAACATTTAAAGAACACTATGTCACTTTTTTGGGCATGCCACCTGCTGTCTATTAAGTCATAAGGCCACAATGTTCATATCATATTTTTCAGAGACAGGTCAATTTGTACTTTTTAACATATCAGCTGTCGGCCTTAGTGTTCCAGCAGGGGCCACTCTTTTGTTTTGGAGACCCACTGCCTAACGAAAGCCCCTGTTTGAACACTTCAGTGTGAAGAAGGCTCTGCATAAACCGGATCCACACTGCTCTCTTATCGGTGTGTGGTTAAACAGGCCTGTGGCTGAATTTGCAGTCAATTTAAATCACATAATTTGGTGAAAAAGATCTCTACTTTACATATCTCTATTTTAGTGACAAATATAAAGCCCTCCACTGACAGATCTGACCTGTAACTTAGCCTGGTGGTGTCACTTGCTTGTCTCCATGGAAATAGATACGTTTAATGTCATACTGGCAAAGCAATAGCCGTTCACCAGAAACACTGCATCGTGCGCCGGTGATTGTCCACATATTTTGGGAAAACGCAGTGAAATTGAAATGGCCAATATTACTATTAAATGCTGTTCGAAAAAACACAATGACATTTGCAAACTGCATTTAAACAGATGGACCTTCGACAAGTTGATGATTTCATTTCAGTCAGTTCTGAGTGAGCTTCAACTCTCCACATTTCTGTTCCTTTTAATCCATAGATCCGAGCCGTCCTTCCCTATCTTGTGTTTTCTCTATTTGCGTCAGGCCAAGCAGTTACATCTTCAACCGCCCGTAGCCCTGACGCTCTGTATCCAATCACCAACAGAGCTGTAAACAGTCAGAGCGTGGATTACTGTAGTGGAAAATGAACACATATGCACAATTTGCATTTTAATGAACGACCATCATTAAACAAACCTTCCCGGGCCACATCAAGCGACAATAAAGTGGACAGTTATTACAGCTATCAAATATTTCATTACAAACAGAAGATTCAACATTTAAGCATCGCATTCAGATTAAGTGTCTTTGCTTGCTGGTTTTTCTTCTGAATATCCAATGATTTATTTAACAACATTCGCGGCTTGACTTGACTAAGACGTATGCGGACGCCATGCAGAAAATTTATGCGCGGCAAAGATCAACGGCTAACAAAACAGCGCTCAATTAAAGTTGAAGTAATGGCGACGTCTGCCGTAGTAATAATAAAGGTTCCGTAAAGCGGGCGCTCGTTCGCAGTCATGCTATGTAATTTACTTAATGCATTTCCCCGGCGATCTTTAAAACACTTGCGCATTCAAATTTGCCATCATAATCTCTATGACAGAGGACATTAATTTCCGTCTTTGATTAAAATTTCACATGTTGTAATGAGGCGGCGAACGTTTCCTGAGCGGCAATTGCAACCCATCCTCCCAACTAATTCTTCGCGAGCACTTCTAATCCCAATCAAAACTGTTCAATGCTTGAGGATGGCTTTATTTACATGCAAATGGAGATACATCTTAACGGGAGTCGTCATTAAAACCGCAGTGCAAATGAGGGGTGGGACAAACAAAGCGACAACTTCTCGACAAATACGCGGGTTCAAATTTTCATATTTGGGAAGTTTAATTAAGCAATAGATTATGTTTTGAAAGGAGCGTTCACTTAAATGATTCCCGGGAGAGCGCGTGTAAACACAAAGATGCTATCACGCCATTCGTCTCAGTAATGGATGTGAAAATTAGGGATGTAAATGGACCGGAGTCGTGGTTTTTCCAGGCTCATGGGGATATTTACCGGATAAAGACGACACTTATGTAACCTGCATTATGTCTGTGCTTTCATTTTGGGGGGGATTAGAAACGGCGTTGGTGATTTTTCAAGAACAAACAGCCAAACAGTGGTTCAGATGGGTTTAAAGGTAATTTAATTGTTGTTGGAAATAATGAGTGATTATTGCTTGTCTTTGAGTCCAGCCATGAATATTAAGTCCATCCATGATCCCGCCAAAGCAAAAGGTCATACGTGTTTAAATAATTAGTTCAACGAGGTTTGAGTTTTGTTTTGTTTTTCATACCTGCAGTTTCAACAGTCTTCTTCAGAGTGGTCACATGATGTTGCTGTGACGTGTCTTTTTCAGCTGATTTACATGACAGCGCCACCTGCAGTCTTCTTTCCAGGTGTGTGAGACTTAAAATAGTACTACAACAGCAAAAGTGTGCAACAAAACATCAAGGAGAACATAAATAGTTGACATCGGGCATTTCTGATCATTGTTAACGAGAGAAGCCCATTATGGACTGTGATGGAGCTGACAACATTAGGACAGCGCTCAACAAACACAGCTGGATTAAGGAGGTAATTCACAAACGGAAATGTGCACTCAAGACTCTAAACCAGGATGAGGGGGCCTTTTTACTCTCACACACCTGGGATACTGTCCTGAAGAAGTGGGACTGCAGATGATATCGTCCTGCCTCTGCAAGTAAGAAGACAGAAGTAATTCATCTGACAAGACTCAGTAAGATCACGTGACCACTCTGAAGAAGACTGCGAGATGAAAGTTGAGATGAAAAATATGGTTTGGTCTGATGCTGATGCTGCCCTGGTCGAGTGATTAAGGCAGCAGCACATATTGCAAGCTCCATGTGCAGCCGGCCACAGCATCGTGAGTTCGAATCCCGGCGTTGACAATTTTGCTGCATGTCCTCCCTTCCCTCATCCCCATTTCACGCTGAGAATATATTTAATTAAATGTGTGACATTGTTGCCAGAATGGACACTACGATCACAAGCAAGCCTGTAATTAAAGGACCAAACCTGTAATCAATTATCATTGGAAATAGTGCTGATGAAAACATACCATGACATAATGGTAAATGAATTCATTATCGATTCCCATTAATGGATTGATTCATGACTTAATCTTCCAAGTTATAAACATGACAAAGATTACATATATACAGTAAATACACAGCGACACAAAATCTATCCAAATATGTAGCACATGTTGTGGACTCCCTGTGCATGCCTTTAGGCCAAAGTCAAAGTTCACAGTGTACTACAGCTCTGGATTGGGCTGTTCCATACACAGAAATATCCGTGTTTGATGACCCCATGGTCCTCTACACTGCCGCCTGGGAACAAAACATAAGTCCACTGAAATCAAAGTTTGCTACACCAGTGGCAGTGCTCGCAGGGTTTAAAGTCTTGGCCTCACTTACGAGTTTAGTCGGATCAAGAAGGGTCAAGAAACGGATAATATGAGAAGGATTAGTTTACTAATAGTCACATTTCAAATCTAAATAAAACTAAACTAAACCAGGACAAAAAGTAGGCTAATTTAAAAACAAATTCAGGCAAGACAAATTCAGTTTTTATTTTTTATTTGAGTTCATATTGACTTGTCTATAGAAATAAAATGTACCAATGGAAGTTATATTCCATATCATATATGATAAAAACATATTTCATAAAAAGTTATTTTTCACTTGAAATGAGAGAACAAATACTATTGTTGAAATCAATATAAAAATCTCAATTCTACCTGTTTTAACTTTCAGTACATTATATTTCTTGCTATACAAGTAAGTATCAATATCAATAAGTATCATTTTCCATTGCATTGTGCAAATTGGTCATTTGCTTCCAACAAACCCGCCTCATTGACTAACCCCCCAGAAGGGCTTGTTCTTACTGCTCCCGGTGGCCACATTAGAATCCATTACAACATGTTACAGACATCAGTGAGAGTGAATGGAGAAGGATGGCGCTTCTCTGGCTCTCTGCCCAACAGTCACCAAGGCCATTCTCCGTCCCTGTCACCAGTTTGTCTCACATGCCTCCACATCACCCAGAATGCACCTCCAGAAATAGAACTGGCAACTGTGCCGCTATTGTCCCGACTGGGTTCTGAATAGCACCCGTCAGTCAATTTGCAATAACATGGGAAAAAAACGAGACACGCAAAACACGCTGTACATTCACGGACTGACGCTTTAGTTCTACGCTGGAGTCACTTGGACAAGAGCAGGCGTAACTCGCCGTTGTGTTCCATTGACAGGAAGAGCTAATGAAATAAAGGTTAATGCCAAGAAGGATAAAGAGGAATGGTGGTTCCAGAACAATGCTGGTAAAGTGAGCAAGAGGAGCGCACATTGTTTAAACAGTATTAAGTGGTATTGGCATTATCTTTTGAGTTTTGTTTCAAAATGAACAAATGGAACCTGAAAAAGAGAAGACACTATGTTTGCAAGGATTGTGTGTAGGCCAAAATTATGTTTATGCATCATATTACATAGAATATGATCTACAATCTTACTTATTATGAAATATGTTTTTGTAAAAGTAAAATGCATGCCAACTTAATTAATGAAGTTATGATCTTTATGCCAATTAGTGGCGAAAAATGCATGTTTATACAGCAATGGTGAAGTTCAACATGCAGGATGAGATACAGTATACAGTACCATAGAGCTCCTGCACCCAAGTGACTTAATTGATTACTTGGTAACAGCAGTAACTAATGGCAAGAAGCCTAAAATATAGCTTTTGGAGTTTATCCATTATTAAATGAATCCGTAAATATCATCTTATAAACTAATCAGATTAAACATTAGCGACTCTTGCGTATGCCATTAAGGACATTAGATCACGTAGATTGTGCCCTAAATCTGCCATTTCAGGACATCTGATTCACTTTCCACCTTGTTATATCATCAAGTGTCCCTGGAGATGTTTGAGAGAAATACTCTTTATTTTAAAGCTCTGTTCATAGAATGTGTACTGATACTGACAATTACAATGATGTGATCTGGATAAAATAGTGAAAACAGTTATAATAATTAAAGTGAATCTGCAGTACATGACGGAGGCTAATTCAGCTCATGTCAATGGATTAAACACCCGAAAATCAGTGCTTTAACATTAGTTTGTTATTTTCTTATAAAGTAAGTAATGCAAACACTGTTTTAAAATTTTAGTTTAAAATTTAAGATTTTAAATTGTTTCCAAAATGAAAACCCAAAGTAATGCAAAAATACATTTACAGCTTAATTGATGTGAAGCTTGACTCACTACAGTCTGTTTAGCTACAGAAATCCACTTCTCTCATCAAATTGGAGCTACAAACATGGAGGAAAATGTTCTGGCTTTATTCTGCCTTTGATCTGTTACAAATCCTGGTGTGCAAAAATAATGTACGATCTGATAAAGTTTGTCAATTGCAGCCGACGCTGCAAATTTCTGTCCAATTCCCTTCCACCATCCCTGCCAGTGTGGAGGTGCATGCTGGGATAGCCTGACGACAACTGCAAGAGCGCTATGCATTTATTTATTTTTTAATACTACCTTTTATACCATCTCCTTTAGTGCAACATAGATTCATTTATTTGAATAGAAAATACCTTAATTCATAGCCAATTTTGAAGTGTAGTTATATAGAGGCACCAGTAGGTGGTTCTAGACCGTCTGCTACATCCCTCTCTCTGAAGCCTGCTCTTCCTACAAAGATTTCACCTTCCACACCCATCCAATCACGTGACGCTTTGCATAAAGAAACCCTCCCCTGAAAGTGTGGTGTCGCTGTCCTCCATGAGACTGTGAGACACATAATTGTGGCAAAATGTCCCTATCTGCGTCTACGCGCTTGAAAATTGCATGAGATTTTAAAATCCTCTAGTTTACGGCCGGCCTATGGGGTTCAGGGATACAAAAATATGACAACGCTGCTCTAAATATGACTGTTAATATTAGCCACAGCTATTATTATTGAATTGAGCGGAGCGGCCCAAAAATCCAATGACAAGGAGAACTCCACTGAAACCCAGCTGAGCAGTGTTGGGAGCACATCCATTCTAATTCACTTAAGACCTCTGTGAGTGCTTTGTCATTAGTCCGCCTGAGTCACCGTCAGACTGCGGGATGTACTAAATGGCCGCCCGGTAAACACTAGCAGCAGGGATCAATCCTGGAGACTGATTGGTCGTTGCCGCGGTGACATGCCAGTGCATCAGCCCCTGCGTGTCACCCTGACTAATCAAGGGCTCACTCCCCACCATTGCCAACCCATCCATCCATCAGGACCAGGGTTAAACGCAAATAAAAACACATTAACGTCATGTTGCACTGGTGAAAGTCTAACTGCGTATTGATCTCTGCCATATAAATCTTGTTTTCTTGTCCGCGGCTAGTGAATCAGACTTGACCTTTAAGGTTAAACAACATTGTAGGGCTAGGGGCATGCATTCCAATAGTTGTATGCCCTGTATGACTTTTTTCTAATTGCCGGCAATCAACAGACAATATGGCAGTTGAGAGAAGGAATCGTGGGGTGGGGTGCAGTTTTCTGACCCTAACAAGGTGGTTCCTGCAGCCAAAAGCGATCAACAATGCATGTGAATGGGTCAGCGGGAGCCCATGAGTTATAACCTGGATTAATTGGCATGAGGGGGATCCAACATGGCTGAAGTCGGATCACATTAGGCTGATGGGATTTGACTGGGAACATTTTCACAAAGGCAAATCCCCCGTTAGACTCGCCCAGTACAAGACAATATGAAGAAGAAGAAAGAAACAATGAGGTCAGTTCTCTAATATATTTTGGATTTGTGGTACTAGTTGAGCATTTCATCCAGGGACGGAACTTTGCATAATATAATTTTTTCACAATTTTATTAGCAAATGTTTATTTTTGACAATATATCTATCACAATCAGGGTAAGGTTAAGGTAAGGATTTGGGTTTGGATTATATTTATGTTTAGGAATCATTTATTTGATTAAGATTAGAGTTAAGTTTAAGGCTTTGGGACATGGAATGTTAGAATTTTATGCTGGTGCTGAACTTTACCTGCGTTAACTGTGTCTGATTGAAAATGCAATGTATGGAATGGTACCAGCCATGTAACCCACACGCCAGGCTCCACGTGCAGCCGGTCGCAGTGTCGTGAGTTTGAATCCCGGCTCTAGCAGTTTCTGCATGTCCACCCTTCTCTCTCATCCCCATTTCACGCTCAGCTGTCCTGTCTAATAAAGCCTACGCGCCAAAAATGGTACCAGCCTTTCGAATGAAGGCGTTTCAACCCCTAAGCCTTTACAAACACTGGACGAGTCTGTACTATGACTGATAAGGTGAAGTCGCTTCATGCTCTATGTTCATCACTGATCCCTGCTGGCCCTGGTACTCTTTAATAAGTCATGAGCACACCAGGTGCTAAATGACTTCATCTTTCAGAAGTATATGAAATCCATTTGTTTGCGACAGGAGGATTACCATCAAGAGCGTAATTGCATTATTACAGCTTATCACCGTCATCATCATTTATCTGTGTGGCAGTCTGAAAAACACACTCAAATACCAAAGTGTCCCCAGGAGAGAGGAGCATGATCCGATATGACGATGAACAAACAGCACAGATGTGTCAAACGTCAGAGAGAAAAAATACATATATATTAAAATATTTTTGAGTGAGAACAGGGATGAATTTGACAAAACTGAAATGAGAAAACGATCTTGTTTAGACTAAAATATTGAATTGCAACAGTAAAAGTATAAAACGAGCAACCGTAGCATGTAGGTATTCCTGGCCAAAACACACCGTTCACACCTAAAGATGAGGACACACTACATGGCTTTTAGCACTGTTTAAATTTTTTTTTTTAAAAAGTCACTCAGTCATTACTAAAGTCAGTCACAGCCGCCTTAGTTACAAATAGTTATGAATGGACTGCCGTTCAAATCGCAAAGTGTGGATCGCGGAAAGATGCGACTAGACTCCAGTCGCAGTCATTTAAACATGTTTGAATTATAAGCCTGATTTTAGATGCGCTCTGGTACAACAGACCGTTTACTGGCACTGCAGCCCACACAAGGGCCCAGCTGCCACTGACAAGGAGCAGAGGAGACACTGGAAACAGCATCTGGCTAAAACTTTCTGTTTTCTTTACAGCAAGAACAATGCACAAACAATGGCAACAGTATAAATGTGTACACACATCTTGAGATCACAGGCTTTGATTGTGGCATTTGTGAGACCATGTGTGCCCACAGTAACTAACTAGTTGCATAGGAAAGAAGCAGGCAGAGGGCTGCAGTGTCCAGTCAAAATTGACTCCAAAGGAAAGAATCCGTTGTGCCACAGTGCTCGCCGTGTGGTCTGAGATCCTCTCTTACTTTTAATTGTTTGGAATCCACTTGTGCATAATGTTTGAGGCTTCTCCAGGGTTAGGTTTCTACTACATGTTCAGAATTAGTCAGGTCTTTGTCATCAGTAGCAGTCAGAAATACATTTTTCAAAATGTGCCGGACGGGAGAAGGTGAATAATAATACCTTTTTCACTTTAAACTTTTTGTTTTTTTATTTGTTTTTTAATACATTGTCTTGATCAGCCTGGAGTCGTTAGATCAGTCTAATGTCGGTGGAGTCTGGAGTCAGCACATCAGACTGGAGTCTGTAGATCGGACTGGAGTCTGTACATCAGGTTGGAGTCTGTAGATCAGGTTGGAGTCTGTAGATCAGGTTGGAGTCTGTAGATCAGTTGGAGTCTGTAGATCAGACTGGAGTCTTGTAAGATCAGACTGGAGTCTGTAGATCAGACTGGAGTCTGTAGATCAGACTGGAGTCTGTAGATATCAGAGTTGGAGGTCTGTAGATCAGGTTGGAGTCAGCAGGGAAAGCAAAAAAGAGGGAAAAACGGCCTGGTTAATGACCAAGCTTCTTATGCATCAGAGCTCGTACTAATGAGCTTCCAGGGAGCGTGCTGGCAGGGCTGGAGTGAGAGAACACCTCGTTTCCACCGGTATGCTTTGGAGTGCATCATGCCCTCTGCTGTCTTAGGTGAATCGTACCAGCCTGTTTAAGCGCTCCAAAGTGGACCCCGGTAGCTAGTAGCTTTCAAAGCGGTCTGACCCGCTTTAGCTTTTGGGCGCGATGATTGGATAAGAGGAATGCAAACTCAAAATAAAACAGAAAATAATAATTTCTCAAAAATTGCTGACTAGATCTTATGGTAGACTGCATTTCCACTGATGATAACTTAATGCGTTGAAATGACAAACTTCACAAACAAAGCTGGTACGTTTGTTTCCTCTTTATTGAAGCACAACAAATGAAATAACCTTGCATAATGCGCTAACATTATCCAAACCCAGTGCATTACATAAGACGTGAATCCCTTTCTGCCGTAGTTCCATCTGAATGAGGTTTACAAGGAGCCATGCTAAAATAATCAATATTTAAAGATCACTCAGCAGACAGTGAGTCACGGGTGGATAATCACAGACAGCATGTTAAATCTACATTTGATGCAACCACTTTACTGAAGTGTGTTAACTAAAATAGGTATTGGTGTCTCAATCCTTAATCCCAAGTTTTATTTGTAGAGCACAATTCGTACACAAGGCAATTCAAAGTGCTTCACACAACAGGAAAAAATGCATTAAAATCACAAAGACATGAGAGAAATCAACAAACCTTAATTCAAAGAAATTTAAAGGTGCCATTTTCAGGCTATCCGTCAAATAGTTTAAGACATAAAAGAGAAGAGTGCAAAGAAAATCATTTCAGTCATATGCACAGCCAAACAAAGCAGTTTATAGCTTGGATTACTAGGAAGTTGAAACCCGTGAATACACATGGACCTGTACTTAGCTCATGCGTTCAAACATATGCCTGCAGGTAGGAGCCATGTTGTCCATAAGATGATAGATAATGCTTTTATTAAAAGACTCTTTAAAGAATATAAATAAATAAATTCAGACATGTTTTTTTTAACAGATGATTTAATAAATGTATTAGTAAATGCTCTAATTAAGCCATTTTTTAAAAAGAAGTTGATAAACAAATCAGAATCAGAATAGGTTTCTTTTCTGATTCTGATTTGTTTATCAACTCCTTTTTAAAAATAAAAACTTTTATGAAAGAATAATATTAATACATTGATTAACAAAAGCTTGTTTTAAAAACTGTTTTCATAACACAATTTATTCAAAGGATTTGTAAAAACTTTACGAATCCTTTTAATAATCCTTCTGCAATTTGTATTGCCTTCTGCAATTAACCTCTCCCATTAGCTTTTCCGTGGTCCTCCCGGCTAAAGTAAAGTAAAGACCAACAGTGAACAAGTAAGGCTTTCTGTTAGGTTTAGAGCTCCTTACTAGTTCCTTTCATTATTTATTTCATTTTATCCAGGAGGACTAGGGCTGCATCAGAATGTCTACACTATTCCCTACAAAGGGCACAGTTTAGGGCTCATGCCATTTTAGTGGTGTCCAAATGTCCAGCAGGTGAAAATGTAGTGCGCTTAAAAAGTTCCCACAATGCACCTTGAAAAGGTGCTGGTCACTAGGCCGGTCATTATAGACCACAGTATAAGAGAGAGTCGGAAAAACAACAGCAGACAGCAACAGGTCTTTAACTGGACACATCTGGATGACGCAGACTGAACCATGAATATGACAAATCACTTAAATAAACTGCTTTCCTTGCTTGAGCTGCAACAGGCAAAAAGTAAATAACCCAGCCCATTTGATGTTTGACGTGATATCCATGCTAAATAAAACATGTATGATAAGTATTAATACATAAACATGTTTGAGTTGACCAATGTTTATTACAGAGTTGTTGTTTTTTTACAGTTATTACAGTTTGCCAAAGGGTTCCTAAAAGGATTTGTAAATACATTTTGTAATTATTTTACTAAATATACTTTTAAAAACTCTTTTACTAAAAGTAATTGTTTAGTAATTTATGAAATACATATATATTTTAAATAATAAAACCTTTTGTTAAAAGATTTACCAAAACATGTTTTAAAAATTGCCTAATTAAACTGTCTTTAAAAAAAACACTTATCTTTAGTTATGTATTCAATATTTTTACCGATTCCTTTCATTAAAGCTTTACTCCATTTAAAGTGGCACTCAGGGTCCTCCAGATAAATGCAACATTGTGAGGATTTTTTCATTCAAAAGATATAGTGCTTTGTTTCAATGTCAATTTGCCAACAATCCTAATTTTTCAGCACTCTTTAAAACCCGTGATATGAGAGAGAGAGAGAGAGATAGAGAGAGCGAGAGAGAGAGAGAGACAGACAGAGAGAGAGAGAGCGAGCGAGCCTGGCCCACCGCTGTGCTCCCTGCCTCCCTGCTCACCGCACCGCTCCCAGGCACTAATGAGGACTGGAGCCTGGTCCGAGCCGGAGTCCACCTGCCAAGCCTTCAGAGCTGCTGGCTGGCCCACGCAGACAGGAGGGGTCAGGCGCATTCCTCCGCTCTTAATAATTTACATCATATTGATTTCCTCCGCGTTTGGACACTCGCACCTGCACTTCCACAATTTCTTCTCAGTCCAGGATACGCTCAAAGCACTAGAGAGTTAGGTAAAAAGTGGTGTAACCCTGGCTTCCAAAGCAGTTTAACGCAGCATTGAGGATAATAGACTGAGGAGGACTGTGCAACATCTTATTTTAACTTTCGACTATCGAGACATGAATGGCCATCTTGAATCTTGCTTAATATTGTTTTCAAGTTTAGGAGTCAAGCATTGTCATATGTTTCCTTGCTCTTATAATTTGCTGAATTTGCTGAAAGCCCACCGGTAAAGAATGTATTACTTAAAGCATGCATTATGCATTATTTCTATTGTTATTTGTCTTTAAACCTGCTCGAGTATGTTTAGTTTGGCATATCCTGTTTTAGAACCAAAAAAAGGCAGCATATGACTTGCTTTGGCCTGGAAAAGCCTCGGGATCGCCCTGGAAGAGCTGGAGCAAGTGTGTGCGGAAAGAGAAGTCTGGGTCTCCCTGCTTTGCTTTGCTTTGCTTTGCTTTGCTTTGCTTTTATTTAATTTATTTATTTTATTTATTTTATTTATTTTATTTATTTTATTTATTTTATTTATTTTATTTATTTTATTTATTTTATTTATTTTATTTATTTTATTTATTTTATTTGAGACAGGGCAGTGCACAGTATACATTAACCTTAACAGGAAAGGTGCTTTGTACCAGGTTGTAGCTCAAGTGCTAATTTCCACCTGCGGTCCCTGGACAAACTGATGTTAAGTCCCACTGAGGGGAGGAGCCTTGTACATGTTTTTCGTGGTAGGGGAAACCGGAGGAAACCTACACAGACACAGGGAGAACATCCAATTTCCACACAGAAAAGACCCTTGCCACCCGCTGTGAAGCGAGAGCGACAACCGCTGCGCTACTGTGCCACCCACTCAGACTGCTGCCTCCGTGGCCTGGCTCCAGATAAGCGAAAAGAAGAAAATGGATGGATGGAAAGCTAACAACAGCTAGCATGTTAACAGCACATTTCATACTTCGCAGGGAATAAAACGCTCTATAATTAGATGCAAAGAGCGCACAATGGACTCATTTTGACCTGAATAGATGCTTTTACAATACATCTATAGTGGGGCACATCAGAGTTTACTTTACATGAAAATATTGTACAGCCCCTTTAAACTTTTGACAATGTGGATGCCTTTGTCACTCAGGACAATGGACAATCTTTGAAAGTCCAGCTTATCTGTGCTTAGTTTCAAAAGTTACAGACATCATTAACTTCCTCTCATTAACATGCACCACCTATAGCATGCAGCATATCTCTATATTTCAACAACTCATGTACTGAAAAGGCAAGAATGGAGCTAAATTATGCGCTTTGCAGTCTCCTTAACCTCCAATCAGACTTGCGAAGGGACATTAGTATTCTGACTTTGTCAATAGGCTGATCTGTGTACGCCGCACTTGAAATATTCATCAGTGCGGAACATAAGACTTCTCCTGGCTGTGATTTATAATTGAGAGGATATGAATGTTACATAGGTATGGCCACTGTTTCCCCCTTGCCAGAACAACTTTGGATCATCAGTGGCGCACTTAAGAATGACTTTTAACACGCACCGGCCTTTGCTTCATTGGAGAGGCTGCTTCAAAGTGGCGCACGGACACTTCTCATTACAAAGGAAGAAGTGGCTGATAATAATTATGATGTCCTATTCAAGGCTTATTAGGGGGCAACATGCATTACTCGGGCTATGTAAGTCTATATGTGGAATCCACTGATCCACTGCAGCATTTTTACATATGGTTTACCTTGTAAAGCATATTTGATTTATTCACTTTTTTGTAACAAAATATATATTTCCTAGATACGTAGTTTATTTGTACTATTTGTTATTAAATATGCACACAGCCATTCTCTTGTCCATTGCAACGCTTCTCAGCCTAACTCTGTTGGCCACCCCAAACACCAAAAATAGGGTTTGATTTAGATTTTACGTTTAGAACCTATAGGCCAAGAGAGTCAACAAATCGGGATCTGCATCAACCACTGCATTTGATTGGTGCCAAGCTATAGCATCATTTTTAATTTATTTTTTACCCTTCATATCAACTGGCCACCCCTTGAAATCCTTTTACAAACCTTTTTGTAGGTCCCAGCCACGTTAAAACCACGAATCTAGTGCAATTTAATAAGGAATTACGATACATGGAGCTTTACCTGAGCCGGATCTCTTCAGTTCCACGAACCCCTCAAGTCCAGACCCTTGAGTTCTGACAGAATCCATGATGCTGCTGCTTGTGTGCCAAAATAAGACAAAAGCAGCTAAGACAATGAAAAGCACATTTGTTTGTGTGTGTTTTTAGTGATTTATTTATTCAAGGATGATTGTTATTTGTATATAAACAGCTGGCCGCTTTGAAATTCCCTCAAGGATTAATAAAAGTTTATATCTATCCATCATTTGACGACAAGAGTACAAAAGTGTACCAGGACAACTGAGCTCAACTTGCAAATGACAGTAGTTTATTTAAAGGACACAAATTATGCAAAATGTTCTTTTTTTTTTTTTTTTTTTTTTTTAGCTTTTAACCATGTTCTAACATGGTCTAATAGTAAAAAAAAAAAAAAAAAAAACCATACCTGGAGTAGGCATTTAATCCAGTCTCCAGACTTGTTCTGTGAATTTTTCCAGTCCAATCACGCTCAGTACAACTGTGTGCTGAGACCCCGAAAGTAAGAAGCCAGCTTAAAAAATGTGCTGAAATCATTAACAGTAGACTGGATCAAAACTCAGCTAGCCCTGTGACAAACAGCAGAGATCCAAATGTATTTTTGTATGTAATATAAATTTTTTGCCAAACTCAAGAACTCAAGAACATGTGGAAGGCTGATAACAATAGAAATAATGCATACTATTTGTCCTTTTAAAGGAAGTGTTTCAAGTAACATTCTTCACACCATTTGCTGAACCACTTGCTTGTACATGTTTCCCATGGTTTTGGCAATCCAACACACCCTGGGCCAATCCATTGGCGATGACGCCTAAGTCACAAGATGCATGCTGAACAAGCATGCATCAAGCAACGGCTGTCACAGGCTGTGGAAGATTTTTGGTACCACCCTCTGTACCACATCCCTGAAGGGAAAGTCTTCGGTCTGCTGCGTCAAAGAGTGAGAAAACTCCTGACAGAGCCAGGCGCAGGAGCTTTGTGTACCTGGGGGACACTGTCAAAGTCAAAGTGAGCTGTGCATTCATATAAAACAGACATGATAAGGCCAACAGGACCTACAGGAAGCTCCCAGGGATGTCTCCAAGAGACGCGAGGAGCCATTCGGCCTCAAACACAGTTTCTCTCATCTTGAGACAAAGAAACTAATCTACATTATTACTGTCACAGTGCTGGCTTTAAAGAGCTCAGAGATGATTGAACAGTTTACTTAATTCAGAAGTGGTTTGGCTTTCTCTTTGTCTTCCAGCTCAAACTCCCAAAGTCTGAAGACATAAGCAAATACATTCATTCTGGGTAATCATTGCATTAAAAAGTGTTAAACAGTGTGTAACTCACTGAAGATGGAGAGACTTCTCCCATTGCTCCAGCAGTGCACTGGTCATTTGTTCAATAGTGACTGCAGAGTGAGGGCAGGCCCACCGCTATCCTGCCTCAAGAGCTCCGGGACCACAACAAGCTGAGTTACAACAGAATTTAACAGTAGTAGTCACGGCTATTCCTATTTCCTGACAAAAAGTAAAAAAGAAAGTGATTCTTATATTGGTCGCTCACTATAGAAAACAGCCCCTGTGTGTAGTTAAATATTCATGTTGCTTAGCTTTACTTTTTGCACTTTACCAGTCAGCTCATGTACTTGGACGTGCCAAAAACACAAGTCAAAAGCCGCTAAGACAATGAGCGCAGACATCTGAGGACAGGCAGTGAAAGTGTGCCCAGTCATAGGAGCTCAAGTCACAAACTAAAGAACTTCAAGGAGTTTAAAGGAGTTTTAAAGTGACATTCTTCAACAAACACCATTTGAAACTTAACTGTCTGTTGTAAACACTGTTACTCCCTATGAGACCCTTCAGTGCCACCCCCTCCACTCACCCTGCGGCCTGTCTGTCTTTTTCTCTCTCTCTCTCTATCTATCTCGCTCTCACTCTCATTCTCTCTCGTTCTCGCTCTCTCTTGCTCGACCGCTCTCTCTCATTCTCGTTCTCTTTCTCACTCTCGTTCTTGCTCTTACTTTCTTTCTTTCTTTCGCTCTCATTCTCTTCTAGTGCTTTGGATTCTGATTAATTTTTCTGATCTGCTTTAAAGGTGTATCAGGCTTTCTGTGTCTCCATCAATGTAAAAAAAAAAGGTAATAATTTAAAGTAGCTTGTTTGACTGGTAATGGCTTATAATTGTGCTTCCTGGTTGGACATGGGCAGCAAAGATGACATAGGTAGGGGTAATTCCACATCTGTTACCTAGCAACCATACTGGAAACAACAGCCAAATCCATATGAAACACAAAATAATTATGATTTGACAAACAATAATACCATATAATACATTTATTTTGTTGAATGACTCTTTAAACTGTCACCAAATTGTGTTAGTTGTGTAAATTGTCCCTGTGTTTTCAATGGCACGTCACATATTGATGACATAGCGCTGCTTCCTGACATTTTAAACTATTACAAAAATGTCTTCAAAAACTAAAACTTAACGGAAGTAAAACTATGATGGATACATGCCACAGGTGATATCGTACCAAGCAAAGTTATAATGAGATAAACAGAACCTTTAACTATATTGTGTCTAAGTAACTGAGACTGTCTAGAAACGTTAGAACAGTCCCAATCATACATATGCAAAACTACTACTATATTATTTCTTAATTAGGGCAGTTGCAATGGATAAAATACCTGTAATATCAGCAATCTTATTAATAAAGAAGGCTACTTAAATGTATGTCAAATTTTAAGCAACACTGCCCTCTACTGTTTAGTATAAATATCACTGCCAAAGACACACCAATCAGGTATTATTCACTAAATATGGTTCTATAAATATATAATTTTTAATATACAATTCCTAACACTGTTTTGAGGTGTGTCTAGGACTAGAACAATTATTTTGCTAGTTGATTAATTGATTATTTCTTTCAATTAACTGATTAGTTATTTAGATTGCAAAAGGGACGTGAATAAGCTAAAGAGATGCTGATTGAACGAGTGCATTTACAACAAATATAATTAATTTAGAAGGTAAATTGCTGCTCTTTCTGAGTCATAAAACCTCTTCCCTCATCACATGGCATGCTTTGGAGTTTGTAGTACAGACAACGTTTATTAGATTACTGCTAGTTGACAATTATTTCAATAATTGATTTGTTTTAATAAATCGATTAACTTGTTTCAGCCCTAGGTGTGTCCTCCTCAAAGCACCAGACTTCATTCACGGTTTAGTTGTACATACTTATTTGTATTCGTGGTGGAATTGTGGTATTGTGATTAAAAGTGATCTTATGTTAAACAGATATAGGCAAACAAAACTAACTGATGTCCAAGATACACCTCCTAATGTTCATTGTTGATGGAGGTTCCAAAGTATATATGGCTTACTTCAGCTTCAATTTAAACCAATATCGACACTACGCACTACACACATCAATGGAGTATGCTTTTTTTCTGAAAGTGCAGTGCTTAATTTATAAATCACATGTTCCTAGTCCAAGTTAATGAGCTCTATTCAGCTTTATTTGGCCTGTATATCCAAACCTAATGCACGCAGAACCAGCGTTAGTAGGCTATTCTCCTCCACCAATGCACCGAAACTGAGACAAATTGTACAGTCAACAAAAATGGCACTGTCACCTTTACGCAGCACACAGAGGCCAAACAGCACATTTACCAAATGCACGCTGATATAAGATATAAGACCATAACAGAGATACGCACATTACACTTGTAAACCAGCAGCCAAATAGATATTAAAATAGCTGCAGACGAGTGAATCCAGATTCGCCTGGCTAGCTACTTGTAATTGAGTCATATTTCATCATGTATTTATATTTAGTTACAAATCATATAAGTATTATAGCACACATACCAATCGGCCCCATTCACGTTTGTATGACAGCTGTATCTGATTCTTTCCACATCTACAAACAGTCAAAACAACACTGCATTGCCTACTCTGACTGACCAGAGCTCAAACAATATGGAAATGTTTCTTCAAAATAACTACATTTAGTTCACACTAGTTACTTTTTAAAATGTTATATAAAATATTGATCAAAAATGCAACTAAAATTGTACTCTAGTACTCTGAATATGTTTTACTTTTACTTAAGTAGTTTTGGCAGCTGTACTTGTACTTGTAACTGAGTACATTTTAGCCATGTATCTGTACATTTACTTGAGTACAAATTTGTAATACGCTCTTCACCACTGCAAATGATGATAAATATCCTTCAAATCTACTTGTATGATGCATAATCCTCATGTGCTTTGAAAAGAAACTCAACTTAAAAATGTAAGGCAACTGACTGCAAAGTCTTTTAAAATATTTGCCGAGGTAAATCGTAAATGTGAGTTCATTAAATTAATTACTTCCCTAAACTTGGAATTACAAATTTTTTTGTGTAAAATTATATTCACATGTTTTGTGCGTCTCCAGGACATATGCGTAGTAAAAATCAGAAGGTATCAACAATCTATGCTTTTATTTTAATTATATTCACCTGTTTTGTGCATCTTCAGGACCTGTGTGTCTCAAGGACAGGAGCGTTTTAAAGATCAGGTCAAGAAGATTCCAAAGGTCTCAAAAATCGGTGCTTTTTCAGAACCTGTGCAGGACCTCTGCATATTTGGACCTCTGCGTCTCCAGGACCTGTGTATCATGTTTTTAGTTTTGTTTTTTTTTGCTCATTTTGCTCATTTGTTTCACACTAATAACACCCTAAAAGTCAAACTATTTACATGGTGTTTACTACATAAAATTTAAACCAAACTTAACACGTAACACACTATTTTCATGCAACTCATGAAACCCACGACTCTTAACTTGGATGTTGTCTCTGTGGACTCCCTGCTTCCTTTAAAATGAGTACTTGTGTGTTTCGGGCCTCTTTGGCTCACTTTTCCAGTCCCTCCAGTCCAGCTGGCACTCCTGCAGGTAGACCTCCATCTGCAGCACCCAGTCCAGCTTAGGTCCAGGTAACAGGGGGGCAGGCTCCATCACCACCTACCGGACAAGAGGAGCAGGGTTAGACCCGCAGACACAGCAGGACAATCGAACTTAGCAGAAGAGGAACGCTTGAGGGCCAGATGAGAATGATGAGGAGTAAGGAAATCAGGAAGTATAGAGTAAGGAAGAGGAATTAACTGCAGACCCCTGGCAGGGGAAGCAGTGGAGAGCTTTGCATGAGCAGAGGAAGGTTTAGCCGGAGCAGAGCAGGGCTTAGCAGGAGAAAAGAGGGGCTTAGCAGGAGCAGAGAGGGGCTTAGCGAGAGAAGATGGGCTCTTAGCAGGAGCAGCATAGCATTTCTGAGGGGCATTAGTAAGAAAAGAGCGGCTCCAGGCACAAGGAGCAGCGACAGGCCAAGGAGCAACAGCAGGAGAAGCAGAGGAGGGCTTAGGCTTTGTGGGTGACACAGAACCACCAAGAACAAAGAAAGAAGGCAGCACAGTGAAGCTTAGCTAAGCAGCAGAGGGGGCCTCGGTGCGACGCTCAGGAGCCAACACAGGGGTTCCAGGCAGAACAGAGACTCTAAGATCAGGAAGTTTAGAACGTTGAGCAGGACAAGCAATCTTAGCAGAAGAGGAACGTGTGAGGGCGCGTGATGAGAATGACGAGCAGAGAGGAGCTTAACAGGAGCAGAGGGGGGCTTACAGGGGCAGAGAGGAGCTTACCAAGAGCAGAGAGGAGCTTAGCATCAGCAGAGGGGTGTTTAGCAGGAGCAGAGGGGGCCTTAGCAGGAGCAGAGAGGAGCTTACCAAGAGCAGAGAGGAACTTAGCATCAGCAGAGGGGGCCTTAGCAGGAGCAGAGAGGAGCTTACAAGAGCAGAGAGGAAGCTTAGCATCAGCAGAGGGGGGCTTAGCAGGAGCAGCAGAGGAAGCTTAGCGGAGCAGAGAGGAACTTAGCATCAGCTAGAGGGCTTAGCAGGAGCAGAGGGGGGCCTTAGCAGGAGCAGAGAGGAGCTTACCAAGAGCAGAGAGGAACTTAGTCAGCAGAGGTTCTTAGCAGAAGGGGGCCTTAGCAGAGCAGAGAGGAGCTTACCAAGAGCAGAGAGGAACTTAGCATCAGCAGAGGGGGCTTAGCAGGAGCAGAGAGGAGCTTACCAATAGCAGAGAGGAACTTAGCATCAGCAGAGGGGCCTTAGCAGGAGAGTACAGGAGCAGAGAGGAGGGCTTAGCAGGAGCAGAGAGGAACTTAGCATCAGTAGAGGGGTGCTTAGCAGGAGCAGACGGGGCTTAGCAGGAACAGAGAGGAGCTTACCAAGAGCAGAGAGGAACTTAGCATCAGCAGAGGGCTTCTTAGCAGGAGCAGAGGGGGCCTTAGCAGGAGCAGAGAGGAGCTTACCAAGAGCAGAGAGGAACTTAGCATCAGCAGAGGGGCCTTAGCAGGAGCAGAGAGGAGCTTACCAATAGCAGAGAGGAACTTAGCATCAGCAGAGGGGGCCTTAGCAGGAGCAGAGGAGCTTAGCCAATAGCAGAGAGGACTTAGCATCAGCAGAGGGGCTTAGCAGGAGCAAGAGGAGCTTAGCAGGAACAGAGAGGAGCTTACCAAGAGAGGAGGACTTAGCATCAGTAGAGGGGTGCTTAGCAGGAGCAGAGGGGCCTTAGCAGGAGCGAAGAGGAGCTTACCAAGAGCAGAGAGGAACTTAGCATCAGCAGAGGGCTTCTTAGCAGGAGCAGAGAGAGGCCTTACCTTAGCAGAGAACTTAGCATCAGCAGGGGGGCCTTAGCAGGAGCAGAGAGGGAGCTTAGCAGGAGCAGAGAGGAACTTAGCATCAGAGAGGGGGTGCTTAGCAGGAGCAGGGGGCCTTAGAGGAGCAGGAGGAGCTTACCAAAGAGAGAGGAACTTAGCATCAGCAGAGGGGTTCTTAGCAGGAGCAGAGGGGCCTTAGCAGGAGCAGAGAGGAGCTTACAAGAGCAGAGAGGAACTTAGCATCAGCAGAGGGGGCCTAGCAGGAGCAGAGAGGAGCTTAGCAGGAGCAGAGAGGAACTTAGCATCAGTAGAGGGGTGCTTAGCAGGAGCAGGGGGGCCCTCGCAGGAGCAGAAGAGGGTGCTTCAAAGAGCAGAGAGGAACTTAGCATCAGCAGAGGGCTTAGCAGGAGCACAGGGGGGCCTTAGCAGGAGCAGAGAGGAGCTTACCAAGAGCAGAAAAGGATTAGGCATCAGCAGAGGGTACTAGCAGGGGCAGAGAGGGGCTTAGCCGGAGGCTGAAGAGGAGCGTAGCAGGAGCAGAGGATGCTTAGCAGAAGCAGAGCGAGTCTTACCAGGAGCAGAGGGGGGCTTAACAGGAGCAGAGTGAGGCTTAGTAGGATAGAGGCGGGGCTTACCAGGAGCAGAGGGGGGAATAGCAGGAGAAGAGAGGAGCTTAGCACGAGGGCAGAGAGAATCTTTAGCCTGGTGCAGAGAGGGGCTTAGCAGGAGCAGAGGGGAGCTTAATAGGAGCATAAGGGGGCTTAATTAGCAGGAGAAAATGAAGCTTAGCCTAGCAGCAGAGGAGGCCTCGCGGGATGCTTAGCAGGAGGAACAGAAGTGGAGGTGCAGTGGGAGTAGAAGAGCTCCAGCCCTAGCCCTGGAAAACCTGGTGGAGGCGGACGTAGCAGAATGAGCAGAGGGTGAGAGGGTATATGCTGTGTGTGTGTGGTGTGTGTGTGTGTTGTGTGTAGAGTGTGTATTGTGTGTGAGTGTGTGTGTGTGTTGTGTGTGTGTGTGTGTGTGTGGATGTGTGTGGACTTAGGGCCTGCGCAGGACGTCCGGAAGCCTGAAGGGACACTGGGCCAAGAATCACACGGATCTGTGGCGAGGAACAGAATATGTCAGACACCACTGCTAACAGAGCTCAAATCCAAGAGTGAAAAACCAAGTGAAAAAAAAGGCAGGCAGTTTGCAACAAGGTAGGCAGTTCGCCTACAGAGCCAACAGGTCTGTAGACGACGCCATCAACCTGGCACTCCACTTCATCCTGCAGCATCTGGACTCCCCGGGAACCTACGCCAGGATCCTTGTTTGTGGACTTCAGCTCTGCATTCAACACCATCCTCCCTGCTCTGCTCAAGGACAAGCTCTCCCAGCTCAACGTGCCTGACTCCACCTGCAGGTGGATCACTGACTTCCTGACGGATCAGAGGCACGTGCGTGCAGCTGGGGAAGATGTCTCAGACACTCGACTATCAGCACAGGAGCTCCACAGGGCTTTCTCCTCTGCTCTTCTCCCTGTACACAAACCGCTGCACCTCCAGCCACGAGTCCGTAAAATGGATCAAGTTTGCGGATGTCACCACCCTCATCAGGCTCATCTTGGACGGGGATGAGTCTGTCTACAGGAGGGAGGTGGACTGGCTGGTGTCTGATGCAGCGGTAACAACCTGGAGTTCAACGCCCAGAAGACAGTGAAGATGATCGTGGACTTCAGGAAAGTCACAGCCCCCCCCTCATCATGACAGACTTCCCCATCACCACCGTGGACTCCTTCCGCTTCCCTCGGCCAGCAGCTGAGGAAAGCCAAGCTGCCAGTGCAGATGATGGTGCAGTTTTACATGGCCATCATTGAGTCCATCCTCACCTCCTCCATCACCGTGTGGTACGCTGGAGCCACAGCCAGGGACAAACAGAGACTACAGCGCATTGTGCGCTCTGCTGAGAAGGTGATCGGCTGCAGACTTCCATCTCTGCAGGACCTGTACGTCTCCAGGGCTCTGGGACGAGCAGGTCGGATCACAGCTGACCCTTCTCACCCTGGACATGGACTCTTTGAGCCACTCCCCTCAGGCAGGAGGCTATGGTCCATCCGGACCAGAACCTCTCGCCACAAGAATAGTTTCTTTCCCTCTGCTGTTGGACTCATGAACACTTCTGAACACCTGCCACTTTAACTGCAACTACTCAATCACTCACATCACTCTCAACTGTAAATTTAACTGTAACTCTTGTGTACATAGTAATGCCTATTTTTATTTTATACTATAGTAATTTTAAATTGTTTCCTAATGCATGCCCTTTGGATTGAATATATGTTGTTTTTTATTATTGATCAGTGCTTTATGTTGCACTTTAACGCCGAGACAAGTTCCTATGTTTGTGAATTTTGTTCATTGACAATGGCAATAAACCCTTTCTGATTCTGATTCTGTATGTGTGCCTGCATTTTTTTAGCATGAAACTCCATGTGTTAGGAGATTAATTTTAAATGATAGGGTTAAAATGTGAATAATTTTTTATTTCAGGTGACTTCATGCCAAAGGCAAAAGCCTAAGGACATGGCTCCATCCGAAAAATATAGAATTACCTAACAAAAACATTATTGCTTGGCATAACAGCAGAAATTAAGATGGCAGCATCTGTAAGAAGCAAAAGCTGTGCCACCCATGAATAATTTTGATCATTGTTATCTTTTTTGCACTCAAGCCCTGTGGACATGTAATCTTCACCTTTTTACAATACTATTTCACACTCTGTGTTTTTCCTTTTAGATTTACAGATTCAATGATAACTGTATTTTTATGACTGATTCAAAGTATCAGACTATATTATACAAATATATAAATACATATATAAAGTTGGTTTCAAATTCGTGTTTGAAGTGTTAGTTGTAGACAAGCTCACTGTGGGAACACTAACTGATACCGTGCCCTTAACCTTCAGCAATTACATTTCCTGAAGTATGTACTCACAATAGTCAAAATATTATGCTCTAGTTGTGCTCAGGGGCCTGTTTCCAGCTACAGGTGTAATGCTTTTCATTTGGCTCATGTAAAGGAGAACAGACGCAGGTTTCCACATTTCTTTGAATATATTTACGATGAACATGATCTAGACATGGACAAAAGGCCACTGTGCTTAACTATTGTTGCTTTTTGTTTAACTTAACATGGTAACATCCCATAGGACTACATGAACTGTAAAAGTTAAAAAACGTACCTTTTTTTGGCACAAAAGTCTCGTCTGGAGGAAAATGTCTCATAGTTATGTCTCCTTATTGTAGAAATCCTCGAGTGTTCACCAAGGCAGGGTTTTGATCGCAGCCAAATTGTGCAGTTTGAAAAGACACTCGATGTTCAAAACTAATTGATGTATTACATTCAAAACACGCACCAGGCAACAACAGCGTGCGCGCTGACGTCAGGACGCGTGAGTCTGTGTGCGTGATGTGTGAACTTGTTGTTGTGTTACTTTTAATGGCGGTTGGCAGCCAACTGGAAATGTGCATTTACCGCCCCCTCCTGTATTTGTAAGTCTTCAAAGTATGTGTTTTACGCTATACCGTAAAAAAAAAGGAGAGGGAAAGAGAGAGAAAAGAGAGAGAAAACAGAGAGAGCTTCATACAGCCTGTAAGAAACAGGAGCCAGTACAAGAGCTATAGCACATTTAGGCCCAACACATGAGCATGACGCACTCCGACAGTCTCACATCACACTGTGTGTTTGTCCACAGTCTGCTCTCTCATTGGATAATGCTGCTGTAATACACTTTTATTTTGAAGTGCATGCTGTACATTTCTAGTGTAGCTGTGAGAGTGTACAGACAGACCAGACCGCGAGCTGGCACCGGGGACCCCGAGCACGCGCTGGGAGGGCTTGGATATTCGACATATTCGGCATATTCGACATATTCGCCCACACGGACAACACTATATGATAGTGCCGCATTAGATGCATGATACGCAACATGTGTTTGCTTGAGGTCTCGGCAAATGTTCCGTGCTGTCTTTAGAGACAGTCAGCAAATTACCCAACTTGGACAAAAGCGAAAACAATGTTTGTTTGTTTTGTAATATTGAAAAATACATTTGTTAAATACCCTCCTTGAACCGACACCTTAACGTGGTGGAGGGGTTTGAGCGCCCGAATGATCCCAGGAGCTATGTTGTCCGGGGCTTCAAGCCCCTGGTAGGGTCTCCCAAGGCAAATAGGTCCTGGGTGACGGGTCAGACAAAGAGCGGTTCACAAGCCCTTTATGATCAGAAGAAAAACAAGGCCAGTTACGTCGCCCGGATTGGCGTTACCGGGGCCCCACCCTGGAGCCAGGCCTGGGGTGGGTGCTCGACGGCGAGCGCCTGGTGGTCGGGGCCTTTCCCCACGGGGCCCGATCGGGTGCAGCCTGAACGAGTGATGTGTTCCGCCCTTCCGTGGAACCCACCACCTGCGGCAGGATCCGCAAGGGGCTGGTGCAGAGGGATCTGGGCGGCAGTCGACAGGCAGGGGCCTTGACGACCGGATCTCCGGACACGGAGACTAACTCTGGGGACATGGAACGTCTCCTCACTGGGGGGGAAAGAGCCTGAGCTTGTGCGGGAGGTTGAACGGTACCGACTAGATATAGTCGGCCTCACCTCCACGCACAGTTTGGGCACTGGAACCCATCCTCTTGAGAGGGGCTGGACGCTCCACTTCTCTGGTGTTGCCTACGGGGAAAGGCGGCGGGCTGGTGTGGCTTGCTTGTTGCCCCACAGCTCAGCCGCCATGTGTTGGAGTTTACTCCAGTGAACGAGAGGGTCGCGTCCCTACGCCTTCGGGTTGGGGACAGGTCTCTCACTATTGTGTCGGCCTACGGGCCGAACAACAGTGCTGAGTACCCGGCCTTCTTGGAGTCCCTGGGAGGGGTACTGGACAGTGCACCACCCGGGGACTCCGTTGTTTTACTGGGGGACTTCAATGCCCACGTGGGCAACGACAGTGACACCTGGGGATGATGGGAAGAACGGACTCCCCGATCTAAACCGGAGTGGTGTTCAGTTATTGGACTTCTATGCTAGTCACGGACTGTCCATAACGAACACCATGTTCAAGCACAAGGGTGTCCACCAGTGCACGTGGCACCAGGACACCCTAGGCCGGACATCAATGATCGACTTTGTTGTCGTGTCATCTGACCTCCGGCCGAGTGTCTTGGACACTCGGGTAAAGAGAGGGGCGGAGCTGTCAACCGATCACCACCTGGTGGTGAGTTGGATCTGCTGGCGGTGAAGGAAGCCGGACAGACTTGGCAGGCCCAAGCGTATAGTGAGGGTCTGTTGGGAACGTCTTGCGGAGCCCGCTGTCAGCAGGGTCTTCAATTCACACCTCCGGGAGAGCTTCTCCCAAATCCCGGGGGAGGCTGGGGACATTTGAGTCCGAAGTGGACCATGTTCTCGACCTCCATCGTCAATGCGGCTGCTCAGAGCTGTGGTCGCAAGGTCTCAGGTGCCTGTCGTGGCGGCAACCCCCGAGCCCGGTGGTGGACACCGGAAGTAAGGGATGCCGTCAGGCGGAAGAAGGAGGCCTATCAGGCCTTTTTAGCTTGTAGGACTCTTGAGGCCGTTGACGGGTATCGGCGGGCCAGGCGTGCCGCAGCTCGTGCTATCGCCAGAGGCAAAAACCTGGGGCTGGAGGAGTTCGGAGGCCATGGAGGAGGACTATCGGTCGGTCCCAAAGAAATTCTGGCAAACCGTCCGGCGCCTCAGGAGGGGGAACCAGTGTTTCACCAACACCGTGGTGGAGACCTGCTGACCTCGACTGGGATGTCGTCGGACGGTGGAAGAGTACTTTGAGGACCTCCTAAATCCCACTGTCACATCTTCCGAAGAGGAAGTAGAGACTGAGGACTCGGAGGCTGACTCATCCATCACCCAAGCCGAAGTCACTGAAGTTGTTGGCATTTGAATCTTTTTATAAAAAATATTTTTCAAAAATTCTAGAAGATAAAGAAGATGATGTAAATATTTTTTTGTACACCCTCAATTTGCCCGTTATGTCAGAATAACAAAATAAAAAATTAGAAGCTGAAATAACCGTTCTGGAAATACAAGACGTAATCAAAAGATTAAAGAACAATAAATCTCGGAGCGATGGGTTAACCTCTGAGTGGTATAAAGCTTTAAAAAAACCTGAGTTGGAAAGAAGCCATCATATCTCTGTTCCCAAAAAAAAGGAATGACTGACTGGATTGTGCTTCATATAGACCCATTCATTTTCGGAATGTGGACTATCGTATATACACCTCAATTATGTCCAAAGAATGGAACAAATACTTCCAAATTTAATCCAGAACGATCAAACACAAGACAACATAAGACGATCCTTACACATAATGAGTCAAATACAAAAAAAAGTTTGGACGCTGAGAAGGCTTTTGATTCTGTTAGCTGGCCATATTTATTAAAGTGCAAAACAAATTTTGAATCAACGATTTAATTATAAAAAAATATTGGGGCTCTTTACTATGGTCCAACATCAAAAATTTAGATCAATGGTCATCTAACAGATTCACTAACTCTGGAAAATGGGGTTAGGCAGGGTTGTCCCTAGTCTCCCCTCCTTTTTGCTTTGTATTTGGAACCATTGGCCCAATTCATTAGACAATCACAAACAATCCAAGGTGTTGCAATTGATGTGACGGAATATAAAATTGCCTGCTATGCAGATGACGTTCTGTTGTACCAGAAATGTCCATACCCAATGTGATGCATTTTCTTCAAGAAGTTGGTCTGGATACAAATTAATTGTACAAAAAAAACTGAAATTCTCTCTTACTGGCACCCCCCTCTGGCCTTTAAAAAGACCTACCCATTTAAATGACAAACTAAATCCCTTAGGTATTTAGGTGTGATACTCCATAGAGACCTAACAACAATTATGGACAAAGATTATGTTGCGGGTTCCTTTTTAACACGAAATGATATGGCGTAGTCAGGAACAGTGTTTGTATATTTATTCCCCAGAGTGCAAAAAACAAAATAGTGCAGAACAGAAAACGGTGGATATTTACAGGTCACGTGCAGCAATACAATAGATAGGGGAAAAAAACAACCTTCTCTTAGCTCTGGAGCTAGTGCCTGCGGTGCACTCAGCTCCCTCCTGGAACAGCACTCCTTGAGGTCCTAGGAGTCTCCTTTTTATAACAGGAGGCTCCTCCCCCAAAACAATCAACAGAAAAAATCAAAGATTCTCTTCAAACAGAACCATAAACATTTCATAAATAATACTACAAATTCATAAATATATTTCTACACACATCCACGCCTATGTGTAATGATTAATGCAACAGACCAAAAAAAAACTAATTTTATTTCACCCAAACACGGTGAATTACATGACGTCGCAAGTGACGTCATACCCGTGCGCCCACCACTGACGCAATATAATGCGGAAGACCGCGAAGTTCGGGATGGCCGGCAGAAATGTGGAGAGGACGACGGTAAACCGGAGAGTGCGTGAATTTGGGACCGTGTTATGACGAGAAGTATGGTTTAGCAGCAATCAAGTGTGCACCCTAGACTGCTACGATGGCTTTGGAGGAGAAAAGGAACGGCTATTGGACAGGTAAGAGAAAACGCTGGTACAGGTGTGTGTGCGTGTGTGTCTGTGTGTGTCGGCTCCATGTCGCCTTGGCCTCCCCGTGCTTACTGACGAAGCTACTTCGTCACACTATCCTCCCTCTCCCCAAGGTTGCCAAGGTTGGGCAACCTGGACAGGTAATCTGCCACCACATTGGCTGTGCCTCTTCGATGCCGGATCGTAAACTTGAAAGGCTGCAGCGAGAGGTACCATCTCGTCAGCCGGTCGTTATTGTCCTTCATGCTGTTGATCCAGGTGAGGGCTCGGTGGTCGGTCTCAAGGTCAAACTCCCTACCTAGGAGATAGTGTCGGAGACTTTCCAAGGCCCACTTGATGGCGAGACCCTCCTTCTCCACCACAGAATACCGGGCTTCACGCGGCAGCAATTTTCTGCTCAGGTAGAGAATGGGCCGTTCCTCGCCAGGGTTTCCTTGTGCCAGAACAGCACCCAAACCTACTGCCGACGCGTCCACTTGGACCAGGAAACGCTTGGTGAAATCAGGGCTGCAGAGGACAGGTGAAGAGCACAGGCACTCCTTTAAAGTCTGGAACGCTGTCTCACACTGCTCTGTCCAGTTCACCAGGTTCCTTTGGTCCTTGGCGGTCAGGGCGGTGAGTGGGAAAAGCAATAGTGGAAAACTGTGGCACAAAGCGTCTGTACTACCCAATAAGACCCAAGAAAGACCTCACTTCTTTCTTTGTGCGGGGTCTGGAGCAGTTGCGGATTGCCTCCACTTTGTCAACTTGAGGGCGCACCTCGCCTCTCGGCCAAGTTGATAGCCCAAGTAGCGCACTTCTTCTCGGGCCCACTCACATTTCTTGAGATTGAGGGTGGTGAGCCCTGCCCTTTCAATCTTCCCCAGGACCTTTCTCAGGTGTGCGACATGCTCCTCCCACGTCCGGCTGTAGATCACAACATCGTCCAAATAGGCTGCGCTACATTCTTCGCATCCCTCAAGGACCTTGTCCATCAGCCGTTGGAAAGTTGCAGGTGCCCCATGTAGGCCAAACGGCATGACGGTAAAATGGAACAAGCCAGCTGGAGTTTGGAAGGCGGTGTAGGGCCGACTGCTGGGGTCAAGCGGTACTTGCCAGTATCCCTTGCAAAGATCGAGGGTCGTGATGTACCGGGCTGACCCGATCCGCTCCAGTAGTTCGTCTATGCGGGGCATGGGGTAGGCGTCAAATTCGGAGACAGCGTTGAGTTTACGAAAATCAATGCAGATCCTCAGTGTTCCATCCTTTTTGTAGACTATCACGACTGGGCTGCACCACTCTGAGTTAGAAGGCTCAATAACTCCCAACTGCAACATGGCTTCTATCTCTTGCTTCAGCTGCTCCACCAACTTTTGTGGAATGCGATAGGGCCGTTGGCGGAAGGGGGCTGTTTCTTTCAGTCTGATAGTGTGCTCAATCGCAAAAGTCCTTCCGGGTTTGGCGGAGAACAGAGAAGGTATTTCACTGAAGAGTTGACGGCGCTCGATGACCAGGTTGGTGGTAAGATGGGCCAGGTCAGGTGTGCTCTCCACTTCAGTGATGAGGCCAATATCATGCTCCTCTTCTTCCTCTCCTTCGACTGTTCTTTCCATTCCTTTAACAGATTGATGTGGGTAAGTTTGTTTGGCCTTCTTCTTCTCCGGATGGTGGATCTCGTAGTTGACAGGTCCCTGACGCCTGGTGATGACATATGGACCTTGCCACTTGGCCAGGAGCTTGCTGTTTGACAAGGGAAGTAGTAGAAGCACCTTCTGTCCTGGCTCGAAACTCCGATTCCGGGCCCGCTTGTCGTACCATATTTTCTGTTTCTTCTGAGCCTCTCGCAGGTTCTCAGCTGCTTCCTCGTGATACTGGTCCAAGCGGTCCCTCATTTGGAGCACAAATTGCCCAATCCCTCGGTCACCCCGTCTGGAGTCTGCAGAGGTCCACGTCGTCTTCAACAAGTCCAATGGGCCTTGTACATCCCAGCCATACAGAAGTTCGAAAGGTGAGAAACCGATAGACGCCTGGGGTACCTCTCTGTAGGCGAACAACAGGAATGGAAGCCACCTATCCCAATCGCTTCCGGAATCATCAACAAACGTCCGGAGCATATTTTTAAGAGTCTGGTTGAAGCGCTCCACTAATCCGTCCATTTGAGGATGATAGGGAGTCGTCTTGATGGAAGTATGCCCAGTTGTTTGTAGAAGAGCTGGAGCAGCCGGGATGTAAAGTTCGTGCCCTGATCGGTCAAAATCTCCTCTGAGATTCCCACCCGAGAGAATAGCTGGACCAGAGCTCGCAGCACACTTGGAGCGGTGATTCTCCGAAGGGAAAATGCCTCTGGGAACTGGGTGGCATAGTCGCACAGGATGAGAATGTACTGGTGCCCACGGCCGCTCCTTGGCAATGGGCCGACAATATCCATAGCAATCCAGCGGAATGGGACAGAGATCACAGGAAGTGGTTGAAGTAGCGCCCCTGTCAGATTTTCGGGGAGAACCAGTGAGCTGACATGTGGGACATGTAGCGCAGTATGCCTGTATGTCAGTGTACATGCCGGGCCAAAAAAAAACTTGCGCTGATTCGAAGGAACGTTTTATGGCGACCTAAATGCCCCGCCCAGGGGAGTGTGTGTGCTAAGTGTAACACCAACTGTCTGCAGGCAATAGGAATAACAAGACGTTTGTGACCATCATTACAAGCATACAGAATGTCATTTTCTAACACAAACTGCTCTTTTGCGCGACAGAGTAAGGTTTGGACTCTCTGAAACCTTCCAAAATAAACATTTCAAAGATACATCCTGTTTCTGCAAGTTAGCAATGTTACCTGGCACTTCCCACAACTCATCAACATTTAGACCCTGGGTATCATGCTCAGTTACATTCAGTTTTTCTCAAAACGTCGCTGCCGTTTGGATTTACGCAGGCACTTTGTCCCCCCTTCGCACAGACTACCATCCAAGTCTGGCAGCGGTTGAAGACCAGCAGCCTGGGCTTGAGAACGGGTGATGACAGGACATGCCCAATTACCCATTGTTTTCCTCCCAAAGTCACTTTCTTCCCCCTGCAACAAATCCATGAGCAGTGGAAAATCAGTCCCAAGAATCAAGTCCTTTGGCAAGTTGTCAACTACAGCCACGGTCAGGAGAAACAGTTGTCCATCAAGTCCTAAGGAGACCTCTGCCTTTGGGTAGACGTGACAGTCTCCATGCACACATATAACATTAGTCTTCGTGCTATAGTCGATACCGCCCACAGGAACCAAACTTTACTTAATCAGGGATGTAAAACTCCCACTGTCAAGCAGTGCTACGGCCTGCTGACCATTCACAGTCACATGTTTCTCAGTCTTTTGTGCCGTCTTATTTTCCCCTAGCTCCATCTCAGGACGAGGAGCATAGCACGCCCCGGTAAGTTTAGCTCGACGCATTGGACACACTGATGCTTTGTGTCCTGACTGCTGACAAAAATAACAAATGAATGGCTTACCGGGTGGAAGGGGATGGTGTGGTTGGTACCTCTAGTGTCCTGACTGGCATCCTTGCTGTTCCGGAGTTGTCCACCCGGTGGCGTTGGACGCTGGCTAGAACTGGAAAAATGAGGAAATCCACGATGGGCGTTTTGGTACTGCAGAGCCAACTTTGCAGCTGTGAGGCCGTCTTCTGGCTCGTGCTCCTTCACCCACGTCCTGACGTCTGGTTGAAGAACACTCAGCAGCTGCTCCAAAATAATCAGCTCTCCGATCGCCTCCTTTGACCGTTGGTCTGGTCGTGTCCAGCGTAGGTAGAGTCCTTTCTGCCGATGATAAGTCTCTGTAGGAGTTTCCCCAGAGGAAACGGCGGCTGCCCTAAACCGCTGCCGATACGTCTCGGGAGAGATGTCAAACTTGGTGAGCAACGCTGTCTTCAGATGCGTATAACTATGGGCTTCATCCTCATCCATAGCGGTGTATGCTTCGAGTGGGACCAGTCGGCATGCCCACTCAATCTCCGGCCACCTCCAGGTCCTAGCAATGCGCTCAAACCTAAGCAGATAGTTCTCGATATCTTCGCCAATCTGGTAAGGGTGGTATTTTAGGGTCACTTCAGTGCCTCCAGTCGGGTCTCGCTCCACTTTCCGGCTCAGGGTTGTTAAAGGAGGAAACTCCAGCCATGTTTGTGTCCCTATGTCCAGGGCGCAAAACCACTCTCATGCCTCCAGGGGTTGGTAATCCTAACCGTGGACTGCCAGCTGATTAACTTGGAGTCGGTGCCAGGACAGATTGCCGGGGTGGTATTCGGGGAGGTGTTTGAGAAGATTGAGGAGAAGGCTGAGCAACTGCCGTCCTCAATTCACGCATTTCTTCCAACAGTCCTTCTTCTCTTCTCTGTTGTCCATCCATAAAATCCCTCATTAAAGCTACCAGCTCACCCACTGGCTTCTGTGCTGTAGGCAGTGCAGCGGCCCCGACATCTCCATCACTCTGCTCTGACTCAGATCCAGCCAATGCGGTCTCAGCAATATCCTCCTCAAATTTGCGTGATCGCAGTCCTTTGCTCTTCTTGCGACTAGCCATATCCCACTCCTGACACCAATTGTCGCAGGTTCCTTTTTACCACGAAATGATATGGCGTAGTCAGGAACAGTGTTTGTATATTTATTCCCCAGAGTGCAAAAAACAAAATGGTGCAGAACAGAAAACGGTGGATATTTACAGGTCACGTGCAGCAATACAATAGATAGGGGGAAAAAAAACAACCTTCTCTTAGCTCTGGAGCTAGTGCCTGCGGTGCACTCAGCTCCCTCCTGGAACAGCACTCCTTGAGGTCCTAGGAGTCTCCTTTTTATAACAGGAGGCTCCTCCCCCAAAACAATTAACAGAAAAATCAAAAATTCTCTTCAAACAGAACCATAAACATTTCATAAATAATACTACAAATTCATAAATATATTTCTACACACATCCACGCCTATGTGTAATGATTAATGCAACAGACAAAAAAAAAACTAATTAATTTCACCCAAACACGGTGAATTACATGACGTCGCAAGTGACGTCATACCCGTGCGCCCACCACTGACGCAATATAATGCGGAAGACCGCGAAGTTCGGGATGGCCGGCAGAAATGTGGAGAGAGGACGACGGTAAACGGGAGAGTGTGTGAATTTGGGACCGTGTTATGGCGAGAAGTATGGTTTAGCAGCAATCAAGTGTGCACCCTAGACTGCTACGATGGCTTTGGAAGAGAAAAGGAACGGCCATTGGACAGGTAAGAGAAAACGCTGGTACAGGTGTTTGTGCGTGTGTGTCTGTGTGTGTCGGCTCCATGTCGCCTTGGCCTCCCCGCGCTTACTGACGAAGCTACTTCGTCACAGATTATATCCCTCTTTTTAAGACCATAAAAAAAGATCTTGAAAATTTGACTTTTATCCCATACTTGAGTCTAAGTCAAAGGATTGAAACTATATAAATGAATGTTTTGCCAAGGTTTCTCTATCTCTTCCAGACTCTTCCGATTCCCATCCCTGACCGGTTGTTTGATGAGGGGAATAAAGCAATCTCAAGATTTGTGTGGCAAGGCAGGAAACCCCGAATTTGATTCAAAATGCTACAATTATCAAAAGAAAAAGGAGGCTGGGGTTTACCTTTATTTCAGCTCAATTCAGAGCATTGCTGTACTGGTGTGATCCAGAATATGAAGCTCAATGGAATAATATTGAGATTAATGTTGTGCCGGCGGTTCCTGTACAGGCTTTACTGGGAGATGACGGTTGAGTTATTTGGAGGAAGTTGAGAATTCCGGAATAAAATCTGTGCTTGGAATATGGAAGGAGCTAATCAAAACATACAAACTAAACAAAGATATTAAAATCTTAAACTGGTTGGTTTATGGCCAAGGTTTTGTACCAAATAGAATTGATTCAAGATTTAAGGTCTGGATAACAAAAGGTATAAAGGTTTTTCACCAGATTGTAAAAGATAATCAAATGAATATCAATTGATATGTGGATCCTTTGGTTTGGATAAGCAGGACTTTTATAGGTTTTTACATATAAGGAGCTACTATAAACAAGAAATTAAACAAGGTAGCCCTCTGACTGAGGTGTTTATCCACCCATTTTCTTCCGCTTTATCCGTGTCCGGGTCCGGGTCGCAGGGGCAGCAGTCTAAGCAGGGACTCCCAGACTTCCTTATCCCCAGACACTTCCTCCAACTCCTCCAGGAGGATTCCGAGGCGTTCCCAGGCCAGCCGAGAGACATAGTCCCTCCAGCGTGTCCTGGGTCTTCCCCGGGGCCTCCTCCCGGTGGGACATGCCCGAAAAACCTCCCTAGGGAGGCGCCCAGGAGGCATCCGGAATAGATGCCCGAGCCACCTCAGCTGGCTCCTCTTGACATGGAGGAGCAACGGCTCTACTCCGAGCTCCTCCCGTGTGACTGAGCTCCTCACCCTATCTCTAAGGGACCGCCCAGCCACCCTGCGGGGGAAACTCATTTCGACCGCTTGTATCCGCGATGTTGTCCTCTCGGTCATAACCCAAATGAAAAGCTTTGATATGTTGATGGAATCCTTTGGTTTGGATAAGCAAGACTTTTATAGCTCATTATACAAAGCTCATGACCATAGGTGAGGGGTAGGAACGTAGGTTGACCGGTAAATTGAGAGCTTTGTCTTTTGACTAAGCTCCTTCTTTACCACAACGGTCCGATGCAGCGACCGAATCACTGCACCGATCCGCCTGTCAATCTCACGCTCCATCCTTCCCTCAGTCGTGAACAAGACCCCGAGATACTTGAACTCCTCCACTTGGGGCGCGGACTCTCCACCCACCCGGAGAGGGCAAGTCACCTTTTTCCGGTTGAGAACCAAGGCCTCAGATTTTGAGGTGCTGATTCTCATTCCAGCTGCTTCACACTCGGCTGCAAACCGTCCCAGTGCATGTTGCAGTTCCAGGTTTGATGGAGCCATCAGGACAACATCATCTGCAAACAGCAGAGATGAGATCCTGCGGTCCCCAAACCGGACACCCTCCGACCCCTGAGTGCGCCTAGAAATTCTGTACAAAAAAACAATGAACAGATCCGGTGACAAAGGGCAGCCCTGGCGGAGTCCAACACGCACTGGGAACAGGTCTGACTTACCGCCGGCAATGCGAACACAGCTCCTGCTCCGGTCATACAGGGACCGGAAAGCCCTGAGCAAAGGGCCTGGACTCCACACTCCTGCAGCACCTGCCAAAAGACACCCCGTGGAACACGGTTGAAAGCCTTCTCCAGATCCACAAAGCACATATGGACTGGTTGGGCAAACCCCCATGAACCTTCAAGCACCCGAGGGAGAGTATAGAGCTAGGTCCAGTGTTCCACGAGCAGGACGAAAACCACTTTGCTCCTCCTGAATCCGAGGTTCGACTATCGGTCGGATTCTCCTCTCCAGTACCCTGGAATAGACCTTACCAGGGAGGCTGAGGAGTGCGATCCCTCTGTAGTTGGAACACACCCTCCGGTCCCCCTTCTTGAACAGAGGGACCACCACCCCGGTCTGCCCGTCCAGAGCCACTGTCCCCGACCGCCACACGATGTTGCAGAGACGTGTCAACCAAGACAGTCCAACTAGAAAGTCCAGAGACTCAGGGCGTATCTCATCCACCCCTGGAGCCCTGCCACCGAGGAGTTTGCCAACAACCTCTGTGACTTCAGTTTGGGTGATGGATGAGTCAACCTCCGAGTCCTCAGTCTCTACTTCCTCTTCAGAAGACGTGACAGTGGGATTTAGGAGGTCCTCAAAGTATTCCTTCCACCGTCCGACGACATCCCCAGTCGAGGTCAGCAGGTCTCCACCCGCACCGTAAACGGTGTTGGTGAAACACTGCTTCCCCCTCCTGAGGCGCCGGACGGTTTGCCAGAATTTCTTTGGGGCTGTCCGATAGTCCTCCTCCATGGCCTCCCCGAACTCCTCCCAGCCCCGGGTTTTTTGCCTGATAGCCCTCCTTCTTCTGCATGACGGCATCCCTTACTTCCAGTGTCCACCATCGGGTTCGGGGGTTGCCGCCGAGACAGGCACCTGAGACCTTGCGACCACAGCTCCGAGCAGCCACATTAACAATGGAGGTCCAGAACATGGTCCACTCGGACTCAATGTCCCCAGTCTCCCCCGGGATCTGGGAGAAGCTCTCCCGGAGATGTAAATTGAAGACTCTGCTGACAGAGGGCTCCGCAAGACGTTCCCAACAGACCCTCACTATGCGCTTGGGCCTGCCAAGTCTGTCCGGCTTCCTTCGTCGCCAGCGGATCCAACTCACCACCAGGTGGTGGTCGGTTGACAGCTCCAGCTGTCAACCGACGTATCTTGGACCCGAGTGTCCAAGATACGCGGCCGGAGGTCAGATGACACAACAACAAAGTCTATCATTGATGTCCGGCCTAGGGTGTCCACGTGCACTGGTGGACACCCTTGTGCTTGAACATGGTGTTCGTTATGGACAGTCCGTGACTAGAAGAAGTCCAATAACTGAACACTGCTCGGGAGGCCGTTCTTCCCAATCCCCCCTCTCCAGGTGTCACTATCGTGGCCCACGTGGGCGTTGAAGTCCCCCAGTAGAACAACGGACTCCAAGAAGGCTGGGTACTCTGCACTGTTGTTCGGCCCGTAGGCCGACACAACAGTGAGAGACCTGTCCCCAACCCGAAGGCGTAGGGACCCTCTCGTTCACTGGGGTAAACTCCAACACATGGCGGGTGAGCTGTGGGGCAATGAGCAAATCCCACACCAGCCCGCCGCCTCTCCACGTAGGCAACACCAGAGAAGTGGAGCGTCCAGCCCCTCTTGAGAAGATGGGTTCCAGTGCCCGAACTGTGCGTGGAGGTGAGGCCGACTATATCTAGTCGGTACCGTTCAACCTCCCGCACAAGCTCAGGCTCTATCACCCCCCAGCGAGGTGACATTCCATGTCCCCAGAGTTTGTCTCTGTGTCCGGGGATCCGGTCGTCGAGGCCCCTGCCGTCGACTGCCGCCCAGATCTCTCTGCACCAGCCTCTTACGGATCCCCCTGCAGGTGGTGGGTCCACGGGAGGACGGCCCCACGTCACTCGTTTGGGCTGCACCCGGCCGGGCCCCGTGGGGAAAGGCCCGGCCACCAGGTCGCTCGCCGTGGAGCACCCACCCCGGGCCTGGCTCCAGGATGGGGCCACAGTAATGCCAATCCGGGCGACATAACTGGCCTTGATTTACTTCTATTCATAGGGGGCTTGTGAACCGATCTTTGTCTGACCCGTCACTCAGAACCTGTTTGCCTTGGGAGACCCTATCAGGGGCTTGAAGCCCCGGACAACATAGCTCCTGGGATCATTTGGGCGCTCAAACCCTTCCACCACGTTAAGGTGTTGGTTCAAGGAGGGAAGGTGTTTATCAACATCAACAATTTATTAATCGGAATTTTCAAGGGGAATTATATCTAAATTATATCAATGCATTTCTCATCTTGACAGCTACTCTAATGAATATATTAAAAACAAATGGGAAAGAGAGAATGGTCTTGTTTTGACAGACAAAGAGTGAGTATGTAAATTAGAAAGGATCACATTCGGAATGAATTTGAAAATGGACAAATTCGACAGACTATGGACTTCCGTTTTCTTTGGGCTCTTTGTTTCATGATTTCCCTTTAATTTGTTTGGTCTGTTTTTGGTGGATGTCTGCTTGTTGTTTTAAGTCTTTGCTGCTCTTGCTCTGGTCTTGTTCTTGCTTTTTGTGTTTGTTTTTATTTGTGTTTAAATAAAAAATAAAAAATTAAAAAAAAACATTTTGGCAAAAATAGTTTTTTTTTTTTCAATAACTTATAGGTTGTAAATGCATATTCAGAAAAATGCAATTGCCATACCCCGATCCGCCTCATCAATTACAAATATTGTGTGGATTAGTTTGTGGTGAAAGGGTCACAAAGCCTAAAAGTTATTGAAGAAAAATACATATTTTTGCCGAAATACGACATCTAAGGGGTTAATAAATATAAATAAAGTCATTTAAAAAAAGAAACCTTTCATAATAAAAAAAACATCCTAACAAAAGGAGATTTTAATCTTTTGGACAACTGGTATGGCAGTTTACAAATCTAAATACAAATTTTGAATAAACTCAAGGCACAAGGGTTAAATCTATTTTTGTTTTTTTCTTCTGTTTTTAAACAATATGTTTCCTAATGTGCATGGGTGTCGCCATGGTAACTGTCGGCCCTTGCCCCGCCTCCAGTGTCTGTCACTGAAAAGTGGGACATTTGTACGATGGATCTATTGTACTTGTATGTGAGAAAAGTTGTCATCTAAATACATTCCCCACTAGATGCCACCATAAGTTCTGACAGTATGAACCAAATCATTTAAGACCTATATATACAGTATATGTGTGTGTGTGTGAGTGTGTGAGTGTGTGAGTGTGTGAGTGTGTGTGTGTGTGTGTATGTATATATATACACACACACACACACACACACACACACACACATATACATATATACACATATATACATATCTACACACACATATATATATATATACATACATACATACACTCACACACACACACACACACATATATATATAATATATATATATATGTATACATATATATGTTACGTGTGTGTGTGTGTGTGTATATATATACACACACATATACATACACATATATACATATCTACACACATATATATACATACACACACACATATATATATATGTATACATATATATGTTGTGGGATATATATATATATAAATGTATATGTATATAGAAGTTACAAGTTACAAAAAAGGGTAGTTTTGTGCAGTAAAGCTGAAATTCTATCGTGACCATGTAATGGGGAACTTCGGCCTCAAGATGTCACCACAAAACCATCAACACATTTTCCACCAAATTGCAATCTTTTTTTTTCTTAAATAATAAAAAATCCTTCTTGATTCCCTCTATGTTCTTAGTTTAGGCAACTTAGTTCTTGAAGAATTAGCCTATTCATAATGTTAATTGCCACACATGATTTAGTTTATATGTAGGCAGTACAATTAAAATGAAAAGGATATTATAGGTATTACTAAGGTATGGGACCACATTAGCCATGTGTGCAGTATTATAGGATCTCAAGCCTCTTCACCACCCTCCATTGCGCTTCCATATTTAACCCTACAGTGCTCCTCTTGTGCTCTTTTCGGGCATTAAAAATTACAAGCCACGTGTGTGCTATATTTAGCCACTGTCAGGAATTGCATCAGTGATACTTACAGGAGAAAGATCAGAGAGAAGCACACAGTAGCACCAGGGAATATTCATTAAAAATCCAGAGGCAGCCAGTGGTGCAAAACAAACCTCACCTCCTCTGAGGGAAACAAGCATGAACAAGACACATGCCCTCATTTTATTAGAGGATGATTATATTTTATTTTTATTTATTTATTTGAATACACCCTGGATTGATGTGATATTTTCAAGTGAAACTATTAGCGTGATTTTGTTTTAAACAAGGGGCATGTTCCACATAATAACCTATTAAAGTTAGCCTAACCATTATTTTCTGGCAACACTATCTAGAATCAAGAAGTTACTAAATATGCATATTGCAATTGGCCTAATTCATGATATATAGATACTTTAAAGGTGTACTATGTAAGTTTTCTGATGGGGGGGTCTGTCACCTGCCTGAATGTTCCACAGTCGGCAGACAGTATAACCTTATATCTCTATCTTCCATGTATTCAATCAAGCATACAGGGCTTTTTATTGCCAAAATGTTGCCTTTCTTTGGTGGAATCATCTGTTTTATGCCATTTTGTGAAACCATAATCCAGAATGATATCGCTGTTTTCCTCCCAATCCAAGGTGAGTAGCAGCGCTACAGTCACACAAATAAACCCAAATGCAAACACATGACAGGGCATGACAGTCACGTAGTCTGGGTTGGTCACACATATTCTGTGGGGGTCATATATATTTTGGTGGGTCATATATATTCATATTCTGGGGGTATATTCTGGGGGCATCACATATAGTCTGGGGGGTCACATATATTCTGGGGGGTCACATATATTCTGAGGGTGGTCACAAATATTCTGGGGGGGGTCATATATATTCTGGGGGTTGTCATATATATTCCGAGGGGTCACATATATTCTGGGGGTGGTCACATATATGGGGGTCTTTCTGGGGAGGAGTACTCATTCATTCATTTTCTACTGCTTGTTCCCGTTAGGGGTCGCGGGTGACTGGAGCCTATCCCAGTGACTTTGGGCCTTAGGTGGGGTACACCCTGGACAATGGCCAGCTCGTCGCAGGGTGAACACAGAGACATGGACACACAGAAATGCATTAACTCTCATTCATTCACTAGGGCCAATTTACAGTTGCCAATTTACCTAACACACGCCACATGTCTTTGGACGGTGGGAGCAAGCCGGAGAACCTGGAGAGAACCCATGGTGACACAGGGAGGACATGCAGACTCCACCCAGAGTGTCTGCATGTAAAAATATATTTAAAATACAAAAATAAAATTAAAAAATAAATATTTTTGTATTTATTTTTTTGAAGGGGGGGGCTTTAAAAACCAAGTTAGTATGTTTTAAACTTACGTTGAATCAAAAGCAATACAGATCCACGCTCTTATTTTTGATCATTGGTAAATTCACCAATTCAAGGCAGCTACGGCTACACTAATGTATCTTTGGTAAATTGGCCACATGCTAATTAAGGGACACATGCCTCTGGAGGACATGAACATTGGAACACGACTTGGATGACAGGGACGCCTAACCACGCCCAGATCAAACCAAGGCAAGGCGCCTACTCTTTGGGAAACACCCTGTGCCCGTTTGAAAATGATGATGGAGCAAGTGGTAAGAGTTTCACTTTTACTGTTGCCTATATTATATATATTTTAAAATTGTATTATTCTGCAATGTTCTTGTTATTCTGACTATATAAAGTTGGACAATGTCATAGACTACACATGTGAACAGTAGGTTGGCTCACCACCTTGTGGTGCTAGCTTGTGCCAAGAGTTACAAGTTAAAAGGGTAACGTTAGCTAAACTGCCACATGAAAACTGATGTTTGCTAGGCTAATGTAATCCAAAATGTGAAGTGCAAGTGTTAAAGTCATATAATCGAAGTTTAAATAATAAAGAACACAAAGAAGCCTATGAGTGAGTAAGGTTAGCTTAACTGCTTTGGTCAATAGTAGAAGGCTACTACACACAGAATGTTAGCTTTTATATTGTAGCTATAGTAAACTGGTTAACATAGCCAGGTTCTGCAAGCTAATTTAATTTAGCTTAGGGCTGTGTAGGCTACTTGGTAAGCTAATGTTCTCTAGGTTTTTACATAGAAAAATACAATGCTTATTACAGAAATTGATGCAAAGATTTCTAAAATAGCAGATAGACATTAGTGTCTCATTTTTTTCCTAAAGTTTATTGTTTCAAAGATGACTTTTCCTGCCTTTTCAGAACAAACGACTTGGGAGAGGTCTAGACAAATTGATCTTTATTTGTAAACTACTTGACTGCTAGAACATGTCAACAAAAATAGTTTTTTTTACTCCTTTTTCAGTCTTTATAAAGTTAAGGCTATTCATTCTTGACGTTGTGGCTGCAGAAGAAGAAGAAAAGAAAAGTTTATAGAATATAACAAAGGACAAGTATATGCTAGCTTCAAAAGTTGTCCACAATTTGATACTTTTTCTGTTCTTTTTCATCACGTTGACCCAGCCTAGTGAATAGCCTAATGATAATAACCGTTTAAGTGAACTCCATAATTCTGTTTGATGACTTATGATGACAATTATGAGACAGTAGTGCTAATGGGGCAAGACGGTTGTCGTGGTAACCACAGATCGGGAAAGGGATATCTTAAATGAGCAAATCACTCCACCACAAAAGCCCTAATGAAGTAGACCTCCCTTAAAAGTGGACACAATTGAGCGTTTCCACTTGTCCAGTCTAGGTGAATGCGGTCTTTTTGAGCATTTGTCAGTTTACTTTTTTATGTGAAAGTGAGAACAAGTGAAATAGACATTTTGTAATTTGTCTTTTCTGGATGCACCTTGTCACCCGGCTGCCAACACAAGTGCTATTTTTATTATTATGTCTGAAATGGAACTAATCATGCCTTCCTGAAACAATTAACTATGGTTAGGAGCTGAGTGTAGCTGCGAGACATTTTGGGACCGAGGGACATTTAGGTTACGTAGAAAGAGAAACCAAAAACACATTTTCAGAGTGGAGTGGTGCAGTTACGGTGATATCTCGAAGCATTCTTTTAGGGTTTCCATGGTCATAAATTGTCTAAAATGTTAGGTAAGGGTATACTCCAGTGTGGTCCCAACAGAGTGGTACAGCACGAACATGGAACTCAACACGGCTGTTGATGCAGCCTAATGAGGGATGCATGAGCTCAAGGACAAGATTACTGAATTGCAGAGCGGCAACTAAAGGTTGCAGGTGGTGCAAGCGCCAGTTCCCACAACTGCGTTCCACCACTTTTGTGTTGTTTTAGGAAAAAGCCAAGAAGAGTAAAATATCTTTCCCTTGTGACTAATAGACAGGCAGCTGCATCATGTTAGCCTGCCCCATGGCATATATGGCTTCAAAGTCGTACAACTGTGCGGTGTGGTGGTTTAAGGCATTGCACATATGTGGTTGCTACCACTTATCCAGACTTATCCATGCGTTTGTCTCTAGTAGGTTAGACTACTGTAACGGCCTGCTCACTGGCCTCTCCAAACGAGCTTGTAAAACAGCTGCAGTACATTCAGAACGCCGCTGCTCGGGTCCTGACTAGAACCAGGAAGTACGATCACATTAGTCCTGTGCTCAGGTCTCTGCACTGGCTCCCTGTGAGAATAGACTTTAAAGCAGCTTTGCTTGTATACAAGTCTCACCATGGCCTAGCACCAAAGTACACCTCGGACTCCTGCTGGTGCCCAGAGTCAGCACTAAACATGGGGAATCTGCGTTTCAGTTTTATGCGGCTAAAATCTGGAACAGGTCTCACATCCTGAGGATGTGAGACAGGCCTCTACTCTGGCAATGTTCAAATCTAAGCTAAAAACTGTGTGGTTTGGCTGTGCATATGACTGAAATGATTTTCTTAGCACTCTTCTGTTTTATGTCTCAAATCATTTGACGGATAGCCTGAAAATGGCACCTTTAAATTTCATATCATGTCTTTGTGATTTTAAAGCATTTTTTTTTTCATTATTTAAAGCCTTAACATGGTGTTATGTTTACTTCAGTAGAACTTGTGACATTAACTTTAGTCTTTTAGGAAATACTAACTAACAGAAATACATCATATAAAGTGAAAAAATAAAAATGTTTTTATGTTTATGTTTTTTATTTTTAGAAAACGTCAGTATACTTGTTTGCTTTAGTCAATGGTAACTTATCTTACAGTTTTCTTCTCACTATTGCCTGGCACCTAAAGAGTCACCATTTGTCACCATTATCACTTCAATGCCACAGAAATACAAACCCCCTGTACCAAAATGTGCCTCAACAGCTCGACCCAATCATGGCTAAACACTATCACTTACATTACCTTACTTTCAACTCTCTGAATGAGGCCTGGATTACTACAAAACAGTATCTGTTGTCAGACCTGTTAAATCATTCATTTGGATCAGGAGGTCACTGGGAAGATTGGTTTTAATTGGCATCATTTTATCTATTGGCCATAAATAATTCAGGAAAAGCTGTTGTGAGTCCAAATGGATGATGTGGAATGCTCTTTTAATAGAGGAAATGGAGAAAAGTCCTCATTATCTGGTGTCAACAGCGACATAGGATGAGAGCACAAATAAGGAACATGAATTATCCATGTCAGGCGTGTCAGCATGTAGTTCATCATTTAAAAGGTTTTACAGATTATTTGAGCAAGAGTTTATTTGATGTTTTGGAATGCCCTTTAAGATGGCTTGTTGAAATCGATTACATAATGAAAGATCAATTGCATATGCCAACTATTCAACGAATGGCCCTATTTTTATTGTTTTGTGTGTTTTTCAGGCCCTATGGAGCGGGAGGGAGATGTTCGCAGAATGCAAGATCAATACAGGCGTGATTTTGAAGTGCAAATGTCAATATAACATGAATTAGCTCTGCTGGAGCTAGTTTTAGAAAAGAAAAGAAAAAGTAAACAAGAAGCACATCCTACCTGGGCTGTCATATTGATACTTTTTTGAACATGTTAGTCTTGGTGTTTTACTACTTGTAAATGTGTGGAAAGACAAGTGAAAGTAATGCAGTCTTGATTTCTTTCTTGGCATCCAAAATGGCACGGTTGCCAGCAGGTGGAAAATTCATTAGACCACTCATAGCTGGATAACCGCCTAATGATGTCACCAGGTGCAAACCAGGTATTTTGAACTGTAGAGAAAAAGACAAGCTAATTAAGCAGGTTTACTCGAGCGTGTGTGAATGAAACGAAACACAACTCCAGTTTTCAGAAGAGGAAACTACACGATCTCACGACTAAAAGATCAAAACGTTAAAAAATAATAAGTAATAAAATCTGTGATAAACTTCAACTCCAGCGCACTCAGAAGCGTTCACTTAAAAGCTGTTGTCAGTCAAAGGGGGGGGTTTAGAATGCACATGCTTTTCGTGTGAATGTGCTTTACTGTCTTGTCATTCATTCACTTCATATTTGATGGGGTAAGATTCTATTTGTAGCCTTTACAGCCCTAGCACAGACTGACAGAAACCATTGGCTCCTCTGAACACCCCATTCATAATTGTCTTGCCTGAGGACACGACGACAGAACTTGATCCGAGTGGGAATCAAACCTCTGACCTTCAGGTAGGTGGACAAGCTCTCTTACCACAGTGTACATCACCATTTTTTTGTTTCTTTTCCAATTATTACTTTGTGGATAATGTGGGAAACATTTATCATAGTTTTATGTCAGTCAAGTGGCAAGTTTGTGAAGTTGTGAAGTTGAAAAGTACAGAAAGTAGCGCTGCGTTCTAACAGGGGCGTTTCCAGGGAGGAGCATTGCCCAACCCAGGTGCCACCCCACTCAGAGGGGCTGAGGCAGTGTAGTGAGGGTAAACAAATATTTACTTATTTTTATTCATGATATTGCACCAAATTATAACAAAAAGAGTAAATAGATATACTTGAAGTTTAAGTGTTGACTTCTCAAAATGATCCTTTTAAAGACTTGGGCAGACCCTGGTGCCACCCTTGGCCCACCCCGTGAGAAAAGAGTTTTTAAAAGGAATCCTATTTATGTCATTATTAATACCCCACAGTCCATCCACTTTATGCTCGGAAAATGTTTATGACCGTTTAAACATTCATTTAAGAAAATAGAGGTGCTGTCATTTATTTTCAGTCGTTAAACAATAACTATTTTGCAATTCAGGCGAGATTTGGCACTTGTTTATTACATGCTTGCAAGCTAAGAGTTCAGGCACTGTCTCTTCATAATCTGCTGCACAACATTATAAACTTCACCAAAATGGTAAACAAGGCAATGGCATCCAAGCTAAATACACATCACCCAAATGATCTTCTCTCCATCTGCTCTATACTTTCTCTACATTGTGGGCAAGTAACAACGGCTGACCTGCCGTGGATGCCACGAGCTTATAGTGATGATTCAGCAGGCGGACACGGCCCTGCTGCGGCCCGGAGCTCACTGTCAGATGACTTTGGGTTTATTTGTGGGTGGCAGCATATGGCGCTCGTGCCTGGAGACCGCAGCTGCGATCACACTAAAGCCCGTGCAGTGTTACTTCTGCAAAAAACTGATGACTCCCGGAACAACCACGGAATACAACTGACCCCAACTGTGAATGGGGACATACAGGCTTGGAGTTTGGGGTGTGTTTATTGTAGTGAAGGGAAATACTTGTATTCCTGAGAGAGGGAGCTATGGGATGAAGTGATATTTTAAAAGTCACATTGTGGAGTGCATGGTGGTCATTTGTCTTGATATTTTTTGAATTTATTATAGTGTACGACTATTTTTGGCTGCAAACAATACATTTTCATCCTGTGTAACCTTCTGTAGATGTGTTAAAAAGCAGAGGTGCTACTCATTTCCTCAAGTACATTAAGTATTTTTTATTTAACAGCCTTTATTGTAATAGCATATAGTTTATAGTATAGATTATTAGAATTTGATTAACCCTTCTCATCCTGATTTTTTTTTTAAATGCAATTGTTGTTCTCTGGTTAGTTTTTAAACAGCATACATTTACTCCTATACTAGAGTTTTACTTGAATAAAAGTGTTGGTTCCTCTTTCCACTGCGAGGAAATCTTACAAGAGACAAAAGCTTTATTTAAATTTCATGTACTTTTATGTTATGTGTACTTTGAAATGATTTGAACAGTTGTGTTCCTTGCACCGCTCCTTCGGATATGATTTCGTTTGTTTTACTTTTCAGTTTTGTACACTCTTTATTGTTTAGTCTTTTTATAAGTTCAAATTCTAAATCAATAGGTCTTTGGGCCTTTAGTTGTTTAGTCGATTAATCAAATTACTAGTAGTTTTTGGTCAAAATGTTTGTAATTGTGTGAACTCTTGTGATTTTGTGGTGTTGAGATGCTTTGCACTTTTGAGATCTTTTGCCAACACATCGCGTCACGTGCTTTTAGTCGACTAATCGATGCACAAGGTTCAAGTTCACGTAACTTTATTTATACCAATAGGTAGACTTGGTTTTCAGTCGCATTGGATTTGGCTTCCATACACCACTCACACAATAAAAGAGAAAAAGGCATGTCTTTAGTAGACTTCAACCCCATAAATCAGATGTTACTTCCCAGCAGTTACGCTTATACTGCACTAGTAGTACTCTTTCACCAAATACTTTTTACTCTTGAGTAATTTCTTGAACCACTACATTGACTTCTACTTGAGTAATATCTTTTCTTGTGTACAATTTTACTTTAAACACCTCTGATTAGAAGAAATGGGATAGTAGAATGTTAAAGAATGTGTTATGCCACTTTTTATTTTGTTGTAGATAAAAATAGTAGTAATATAAAATCCTGCTCTTGTTGAACTTTCAAGTGGTATTGCATGTTCAGGAAAGTTATTATAGCCTTATTAAAGAACTGCTGTAACCTTGTTAGTCCCCATGCCCCAAACTAAATTAAGTATTTTGGTCCCTCGCTCAGCACTTCTGGAGAAGGAAGTCCCTTTTTTATTAGACGCAATAGCCGCTCAAGTAAGGTTGCATAACATCTTCATTATTACTGCTAGTTTCACACGTACTTTATGTAATGGGCTAAACCGTGGCTTGTTTTTGTTGTTTTGCTCATCCAAAACGCAGTTGTAAAACACAATTCCCGGACTCCTGCATATTTCCTGACACGATGATGATGATGATGATGAGTCTTTGCTCTTGTTTACAGTATATTGATTAGTAACATTCACTAAAATGGTTAAACTTGAGAAAACGAGGCAAGCTTTTTTTGTAAAATCTTAAATGTAATTATGTTAAATATGTTTCAGTGAGATGTTTAGTCTAACCTGTCATATTCATTTATCCATCTTTCCTTTTTTTAATTACAGGTGTTTTTATTGTGGGGGGAAAAAAACTTTAAAAGATGCTGTGGTTGGAATTGCTTCTCCACAGATCTGACTTGTAATGTGACCTGGTGGCATCACCAGCTTCTCTCCATGGGTACATTAAATGCCCAAAATCACAACAGCAGTTCCCGTGGTGGGCGTCCCTGAATTGTTGATTTTACCAACAGAATGTTAGAGAATCCAACAATGACAGAGACAGATTAACCCCCATTCACAGGAATTAAGCAAATGGATAACTGTCCCAGCATCCCTAGTCCTTAGACCCTCCTTCTCGTCAAGGAAAGACTACAAAATACCCTGTGGGAAAAAGTAGAAACCTTGGTGAGAACCACAGTGAAGGAAAGATCCTACTCTCACGGACCGACAGGCTGCGGATGGTGCAGGACTGACACGCTTCGCTTTGCAGATGGACTGTGACGCCAGAAACAGTCGAGATGGAAAAGAGGGTGGCTTATCTAGTATAGGGAGAAGCCATCCAGGCAGATGAGGAGCCGTTCACCTAGAGTAGAGAGAGTTCATCCAGGCAGACGAGTAATAGTTCACCTAGAGTAGAGAGAGTTCATCCAGGCCCATGAGGAACAGTTCATCTAATGTAGAGATACTTCATCCAGGCAGAGGAGTAATATTTCACCTAGAGTAGAGAGAGATCTATGCAGATGAGGAGCAGTTCATCTAGTTTGGTGCAGTCGTCACTGGAGCAGCAGCATCTGAAACAGTAGCACTATCTATAGGCAACGCAATAAAATATTTGAGAGTGAAATGTTGCTTTTGTTGACTTTATCTCTGTGTAGACGATATCTACATCATAATATAACATATTAATAATATAATAACAGTACATTTATAATTGCAGAAGCTCAAAGGCAGGAGCAGGTTCACTGACAGCGAATGGACAGGAGAGTGCAAGAAAAGGGAAAATAACACAAGTACTATCACTAATGACGCTGTCGGGTTTTATCTTTCACCAAACGCAGGAGCAACCACGTTCGATTTTCTAACTCAGGCTCTGACATTTTCTCCGGGTTACGAGTTTGAATTCCGAGATGGAATGGTGTTCCAGTGAAAATGTACAAGTCGAAACCTGGAAGATCCAAGCTTTTACATGAATCCGTATGTGAAGGCACGATCGCTTTGACATTACTCCAGTTAGCATTGATCACGTTTGAGCTACGGGCACAGATAGATGATTTTTCGTCAATGAATGTCTACGCTGTAACCCTTCAACCCTAAAATAGAAATGACTTTCTTCTTTTTTTGTCCAACAGTTCATCCAATGGGAGGAGAGTGTAATTTGTGTAAAAAAAAACCATTCATCCCACCAAACTAACTGACCTGGACAGGATTAAACACTATTGTGAAGTCAAATTTATAAGTGTTTCCTTTTTTCTAACCCGGACGGAGGGCAGATGGCGGAGAAAGTGCGCCGCCGTGGCATAAGGGGTGAGGCACAGCAGAAAAAAGCCGTAGCAGCAGCCGAGCAGAGCACCGGTGGTTTTCACTTGTGGATTATTCTGTAATGGTCTACTACACGTGTAAACCCTGTGCGGAGAGCATGGGCCTAGGACAGGGGAGGGAGGGAGAGCGAGGGGGCTGTAGCGTGAGTTCGGGATTAGGCCTCAACACTGCCTGGGCCACTGCCACGGCTGCTGTTTATTCTCAAATCGCTCTCAATTCTCTGAGATTAAGAGCGGTGAATGCATGAATGACAGGACCAAAAGATGAATGGATAAATGGCCGCATGAGTGTCAAACAAGCAAACAAGAGCATTAGCGACCGGATTTGTTCTGCCTATATATAGTGGGCTTTTAGCACAGTAATGGACACATGCACCAATACAGCAGAACGGATACGCAATGATTGTTCCCATATAAATGTGCTAACTATACTGTCTAATTTGTGTCTACTGTGAATGGCAGTTATTATTTTGTGTAAACATTGGCATGATTCAAAATGGGAACATGGATGACTTTTTTTCTTTTTCTTTAGGTTATCTGTGTGATGGATAGTCTTCTACAGCCCAGTGTACTACAACTACAGTGTCAACTATGTAGACGTACGATAAACATTAGATACTATATTTATAACAGAGATAACAGCAGTGAGCACAGTTTCACAATTGGATTGTTACATTACGTTGTGCCACTAGTTTAAAATCCCAAAAGGTTTATTGCATTGTCAGTGAACATAATTCACAAACTAAGAATTTGCTTTGGAGACAGGGTGCAACGTAAAATGGTGAATGATAATTGTATAATATAAAAAGGCATGTGCAAATAAGATATTAAATAAAAATAGACTTTCACTGAATATAAATACAATATACGATTTAACGTTTGTTCGCGATTATTGACATAAAATCCTACATATTCTTTCCTTCTATTCTTAACACATTACCGCTCCCTAATACACAACCTGCTTTATGAAATCGGTTTTAGGCTGTGACAAACACAATCAGTAGCGTTAGGCTGGAGAGACTAAACAGCATTTTAAAAAGAATTATTTGGATTCATTCAACATATAGCTCATCTAATAGTGACCGAAATGAGTCTGTTTCACTCCGGCACTGGCACTGGTGTTGCTGTTACTTTGGCTTTCTGTGTGAATAAACAATATAGAAAACAACAACTGACAAACATATACACAATTGGTGCATGTCCCAAAAATGTATCACCACCAAACACCACTATGCTGCCAAGTGTGGGCTGGTGTTTTACCAAGTTTGTCCAAGGGAGGCCAAAAAGGTTAGAACTCATTTTAGAACTGTGTAAAACTGTAGCTTCCCAGGGCTGTAGTAAATGTTATCCATAATGAGTAAGAACGGCGATTGTGGGCAAAGTGCCCACTTAGAGAAACGAAGCAATAGTGGAGAGGCATAAGTTTGGCAAGGAGCACAGCCGGTGTCTGAGACCCAGAGAGCGCTGAGCTCGACAGGCCTTTTCCAAGGTGCACTACGGCTACACCATGTAGAAAGTGGAGGGTTGATCCAACAGTTTGTGAAGATTGCGAAACAGGAAAGGTCTTGTAATCAGCACACGTGGGACATCGTTTTCTTTTGAGTCCTGGCCGTGGTGGCCAACTTCAACATTGGCCCCTAAACGTTTGAATGTCGACTTAATGTTTGGAAAATTGGGTCTTTATTTCACTATGAGTTTATTCTCATAAATTGATGAGTTTATTCTTGTAAAATTATTATTTTAATGTCAAAATGTCATTACTTTATTCTTGTAGTGCCTGCATTATTTTTTAAATTTGGAATAGCCCTTATACTCCGCTGTACTAATCCAATTCAAAACCCTACAACTATCAAAAGAAAAAGGAGGTTGAGGTTTACCTTGTCTGAAAAATGTTACTTTATTTTAGGTCAAATTAGAGCATTGCTGTACTGGTGTGACCGAGAATATGAAGCTCAATGGACAAATATTGAGATTAACAAAAGGTTATTTATTAGAGGTAAGTATTTTAATGTCAACCAAAACAAAATTAATTTTGTGTCATTTTTCCAAATCCAAGTTACAGTAGATAACAGTATTTCCTCAACAGACATCTTGACAAACTGTCCTGTGACTTTAGCACAGCTAAAATGAGCAATTTGTCACCTTCTACTGTATGTGGCTCTAATTTGTCTCACACTTACACTTGTTAGATTATTAAACTTTAACTCAAAAGCCTCATCTATTCCATGTGACATCAGCCTATTTTATATTGTGCCTTGTGATCACATGGAGTTTACTTATTTATAACAGAGCTTGGTGCCAGCATATACTTTACAAAGTCAAAAGTGCGTTCAGTGATCTTTTTGCTTCTTACAGACTCACATTGCTGAATTTCAATATCAAGTCTCCAGTGGAGGACCTGTAACCTTCATTTAAAGTGAGACACGAGTAGTTCACTAGGCACTGTGAGTATTCTATTTCTATTCCACTAGAATAACAAAAGGTTTACGTTGTGGTGATCTTGTGGTGAGGTTAAATATCAGAGATTTCATCATTTCAAACCAAAAAGTGCAGTCCTCCGTACTGAATTTCCGAAGCCTTCATAATCAGAGACATTATGTAATTATCTGATGTTTGTATTATTTGTTTATTGTTTTGTCTTTCTAATGAACATACATAGATGTACACGCTGTAACACACCGGATTGTAGTTCCATCCGTTGTCTTCACTCTCACAAACACGCTTTCATACATGGACACTGGAGGCCGTGTGGCTAAAGTGTCTTGCTCAAGGACACAACGACCATGTATTCCCAACGGGCTCCCATCCCAAGTACTAACCGGGTCCATCCCCGCTTAGCCTCTGAGATCTGATGAGATAAGGCATTGATAAGGAGGTGTTTGACCCCTGGAACACAACTCTGGGGAAATAGATTCTTTATTCACTTCTCTTTGAGGTGCTCTAGGTAACTTTTCTGGTGGGGGAATCTGCTACCCGCTTGTCACCATGGAGATGTTGTTTTTTAACGGGAATGTTCCACATTATGGCTTTAACCTTATCCATCTTGCAATTATTCAATTATCTGCCGGTTTGAACAGGAAGTCAACGGACCTGTTTCTATTTCTAAGTTGCTATATAAGTTAATATTGGAGTTGTTTTTAAAAAAATTTTAAACAATAGACAGTACACAGTAAAATCTTATTTAGAAAGTTTATTTAAAAAGTTATTAAATTAAAAAAACGACATGAAATGGGATCACGACTGCACAAAACCTCTGTTACATGATTAGCCTGTGTGTGTTTGGTACATTTGGCGCACCGAGATCAAATCATGCTTACCACACATTTTGCACGTTCCCCATAGGGACCTGCGTTACAAGGCTTGCGTGTCCCTGTGCTCCGTGCCTACCCTCCACCCCCTCGACCTGGCGCTACCCTTTACTTTCGCCAGTCAGCAGATATGCCAGGGTTAATCAAGTGCGCTCCGACAAAGGGATGCAACACCAACGGCCTTTTTATTGGTCTGCATGCCACGGGAAGGACTTTACAATGAACACTTGATCATTTGCAAACTGCAGACCAACAAAAGCAACACAAATATACATAAAAATAGCCAATGTCACTGTTTTCTAACTTAATTGTTCGTGAGTAATGGGCACCAGCAGCAGCATGCTGTTTTTTGAGTAATGGCCAGACGCAGCAGGATTGGCTTAATGTAAGAATGATTGAATAAAACACTGGGAAACAAGGCGGTGTGGCCCGAGGGTGGTCTCCGTTTGTAGTCTGTGGTAGTAGGAAGGAACAATGCTAATGGCTGCGCTAGCTTTGCACAGTAAATTGCACTAGTCACAAATCGCTTTCACAGTTTAAAAGTAAAAATCCGGTTCTCAGCGCGGGGAGAGAGAAACTAGGGAGCACATTTTGCCGCGCTTTGCCAAGTTGCTGCCCTAATCTTTCAAATTGTAGACGAAACAACAGAAGGAAAGTTGAAAAAAAAAAAAAAAAGTGTTGATTTACCAGTAGGACACACCTGCAGCTGGAGGAGTGAGGAGAGGGGAAGGAAAGGAGCGCAAACAAGTAAAAACACTCGAGCAGAGAAATTATGAAGCCGCTTGTGTTAAATTATCACAGCAATTAAACCTTGTGGTACTATTAGATCACCATGACACATTTGGCGATTATATTTGGAAACAATCTCAAGTTTTGGAATATTTGTGTGCAGAATTTTGGTCAACCCTTGTTGATGGGTGTGTAGAGAAAATGGTGTTCCGTGTGGTCGTTATAGCTTACCATGACAACATTTGGGGGTCTTTTTGCATGCTTGGTACCCTTTTTAATAACTGCCCCCTAATTAGCCTATAATGAAAACATACTTAATTCATAATGAGCAATCAGTTTATTAAGAATGAGTGAGGATTAGTTTGTTACTAAGTAGTAAGTAGTAACTAAAAGATGTTTGCCACAATTTATTTGTTTGTAACAATTTTTTCTGACCATTTAAAAACATGAATGCAAAGGTGTTTTCAGTATTTGTCGAATATACTCTCTTTGGCCCAGGAAATAAATAATAAATTGGCCAAAACATTGAATAAACATCAGGGATAAACGGGGATGCATTGGTAAAAACAGGATTATTATATTACAAGCTTAGTATTTAGCATCTTAAAATCTCTATTGGTTTAACTTAAAATTCTTCATCTCCAGTGACCATTCTTCCACTTCATTTTTGCACATCAGAAGCTCACATCCTTTCCATATTTGATCATTATAAGTAAGTCACGTTATGAGGCAGGTTTATGACACACTCTATACAGCAGCTAAGGAGCTCGCAGTTGACATGGTGTTTCATATTCCAGACGTAACACTGTCTCCATAAATAATAGATGTGAGATAGTTGAGTATTCTGTTTGGTTGCTGATACTTGGCCATGTTTTTGAGGGATGGCACAAAAGTTCTGCACCAGACGCCATCACAGTAGAAAAGGACTTTATGACAAACTTACAGGACAGAGTAGCTTCACACAGTAAGGTTGACAGAGGAGGCTCTTCTCACCTTAGCTGTTTTATGGGTGACTGCTTTCATAAAGGTGACTGGTAACAAGGGAACGTTCTATCTGAATGTTGTAAAGCCAGGGTTGGGTTGTCACACTTTGCCTGCAAGGTCACTTTGGCGCTAAGAAATACAATTAAATGGTAAAATTCCACGGACTGTCAGCAGTTTATGGTCTTCTATATAAATAGTCCTTACTCCAATCTAGCTGAAAAACAACTGAAGATAATGTTTTTATTACATTCAAAACACGTGTTCTTACTGTGAGTGTGCTTACATCTCCATAAAAGTGACTTGTGCCTGGCCTGTAGGAGCATTTTTGTGGAAATGTTGTTCCTTTAACTATAATATTCCACAGTATGGCATAAAACGCAAACATCTGCATGGAAAATGTCCCAAAGTACGGTTTTAACTCTCCATTTCCATAAAAACATGGTAAGTGATGTGCCATTTCCAGAGAGTTACATGGTGCAGCTTGTAGCCTTCTCATCCAGATCAGGTCAACAACAATTACTACTCTTCCTCGTGTCAATTTACCTCCATAGAGTTACACAACCAGTGCAGAAATTACATATTAAGTACAGTCTGACACTAATACACTAGCATTGCAACCCTTTAAGGCCTTTTCACCATAGTCTTGATTCAACATGACACCTGTCTTAATGATGTGAGAACCTGTTTGATTTTCTACCTGCTCGAAGTTAATGTGCAGAGATTAACTGTTGTGTCTTATGTGCTTATCAGGGGCCCCATTCTTAGAAATCCTACGAGCGATTGACGGACTAAATAATTGAGTGGCTAAGTCTACTAGCTTTACCTCCCAGGGGTACACAAAGTGGTTTGGAGGCTGCAGCACCATGGACAGCGACTCGGATAAACTGTCCTTGTGGAAAAGGTGAGCTTCACTTTCAGCCGTGGCTCAAATACTTTCGAGGGAAGGGGGAGCCAACCCTATGCAGGACTCACATTGTGTTTAGGTGTTTAAGTGTTTAAGGTGCAAATTCAAAGGATAAATGTTGAAATTTAAAGATACATTGGCTAACAAAGGTTTTTAATTGATCATTTGGGCAAAAATGATAGATTTATAGATTTACCCAGGTCTAAAGCAAAATACAATTGGAATTTATACAAGATAAATGCACAACTAAACATATTTCTGAAAATGTACAATTTGCCATTGTTTAATGCTATACTGTGGAACATTCCATGTAAAGCAATAGCAATAGCCCACTTTAACTACTGTTGAAGGTGGGCTATTGCTATTGCTATTGCACTTTTCCTGGAGTTCCACCACATGTTCGTCTCCATGGAGATGCTATTGCGTTTCCTAGGATCAATCAATCAAATAACTTTATTTGTCCCCACGGGGCAAATTAGAGGGCAGAAGTAGCTGACAAAACACACCCACATTCATCAGTAAAAGAACACACAATACAAAATCAATAATAATATGTTAAAGGTGCTGTACCGGATTTTTACCGTCTCAAAAACGTCAAAAACAGAACAATGTCATTTTAAACCCTTTGCAGCAGTCCACATGTATCGCTCACTTACCCAAGGCCTTTAGAGCGTCCTAATTATTCACCGCGATGAGTTATAAAAGCTATTCACAACTTTAAGAGATCAGAGCCAGTTTTGCTGTCACGGTAAACTAACAAATATTAGCATGCTAACAGTGCACTTCCTGCTCCTAGCTCTATAATTAGAAGCAGACAGTGCACGATGGACTGATTTTTACTCTAAAAGCTGTTTTTACAATAATCTGAACTGGGGGAACATAGATTTGACTTAATTATATGGGTAAAAAATGGGCATAGCTCCTTCAATGTTCCACAGTATGGCATTAAACACATCTGATCATATCAGATAACACCAACAGAGCAATTGAGATGGACGCAGGTAAAATGTCATGTTGTAAAAGGGTCAAGAAAGCTAAAAAAGGCATAATTTGTTTAGCAGCTTGTTCCTGTCTGTTGTCTACTTTTGAGCTTCCGTTGCTGACATGTTTTCTGTCTCCAGTGTCTGGCACATGTTCAGCTCTGAGCTCTGAGAAGAGAGACAAACTGACAGCGCAGAAGATGGCCCAAAGCCTCCATACGTTTCCATATGTGTTTGGAACGTAATTAGCCTTACTATGCAGATCTTGTCATGTGGATGGATAAAGTGGGTGAAAGATCATGTTTTCACTCCTCCTGCCCGCCCGTCATATTATGAAAACTATCCATAATACCAATTAGGCGACGTTTTCAACTGGATTATTGCTATTGTTATTGCAGCCACACATCTCAAGAATGTTTAGGCAATGAACGGTGAAAACATTTATTGTGAACGCTGAAGAAATGATGTAGTAGACAGGCAGTTGTTTAAAGGAGACATTATGCATTTGGGGGGTATTTGGGGGGTGTTTTTAAACAACACCATAAGTAGATTATCATTTTATATTTAGTTCATTGAAAACCACAATATTGATCTAAAAAAGGCTTGGTAAAGGTACATTGACTTCCTGTTCAAAACAACTGAACTGATAAGCCCCGCCTCTTCATATGGTATTTCACTGTATTTCCAAGTAGCAAACATTCACTTTTATGTTTTATTGTTGAAAATAGTATTTGAACCTAGAATGCAGGACAATACAGAATGACTCATACATGTAGGAATCAATCGAAGTACAATTTGGAGTAAATGAATGATGAGGAAACGCTGATATAACCTGGTGCTGGTTTTCACCTATTCCCCCCCACATCCCCTCATACTTAGTTGTGATTATTTGATCAATTAAGATACATGTTAGGTTCTAAAATGTCACGCAGCAATTTCCAAAAAATTAAAACATGTAAATGACATCTCATTACCGTGAAATATGAAGAGGCGGGGCTTATCAGTTCAGCCGTTTTGAAAAGGAAGACAATGGACATATTAGTACAATGTTTTAGACCAATATTGCTGTTTACAATGGAAAATATACTCAGAGATGATCTTCTTATGCTATAGCTCAATACTATGTACCTGAAAAAGCATAATATGTCTCCTTTAATACCCACCAGAAAAGTTACACAGTGCAACTTTAATGGTCAATGCTGGTAATATTAAACTTTTTAAATACTTTACGTGTTCAAAGTTGAGGTTTTGCTTGTTGGCATGACGAATAACGAACTGCTGCAATCAACGCACTATTCACCAAATTAAATCATTCCACGGCTCAATTAATTTATCCCTCTCATTAAAAGTGAAAACTCGGCGCAACATTCAAACTCCTTATTCAAACAGTTTGCAGCTGGCTATGCTACAGATCCCCACAAAGCTACATCCATTTCCCTGCTGAGAGCCGTATGAAACTACCACACTTTTGGTTGCTAGGGCTAATTAACAACACAGTGCGGGCTGCTGCTGTGTGCAGAGAGCCAGACTTAAAGCATAACATCAACTCCAGCTGCACTATATAGTCGAATTCAGTTACATGAAATAATTAAATCACAGCTTTGTAAATAATTAAGAGCTTGTTAGATTGTAAAATGTTCTTTGTAGCTGTTCCCATTGCCACAGTATGCCATCTGCCTCTTCATTTGAGTAAGTATTTGGATGACTATATTCAAGTGATATGATTCTGGAACGACAATTTTATAATTTGAGTGGAATTTTTTTTGCTTCTCAGTTGATTTGGAAGAGTTTTATGCCATATTCTTTTGACAAACCTTCCTTTTGGTGTGGTAAAGTATGAAGAGTAGCTTTTTGCGTTCTTAAAATACTGCAAAAGGCAGGAATTAAGAATATTCTGCACCATGGACCAAACCAACCCCACTGCCTGGAAATTTTTATACCAACTTGGGACTGGCACAATTAATATAATGGTTTATCTTATTTTGAAGAAGACAAAAAACCAAAAAAACATGGGGATAAAAATAAAATTAAAATGTTTCAGCACCACGGACAGTTACAGAATCAATTGCTTTTCTTTAAAGCTGTATTACCTAACCCTTTTAATTATAAATATCCATCACAGAGGTTTTTCCTCCATAGTGTTTTAAATGCGTGTTGTGTCCGTGTCTAATTGTAAAACATTTTATCAACACAAATGTGTAAGAAAGAGCCACAACACTTTGGGATGAGCCACGAAACTGATTTGCTGTGCTTTGGTGGTCCATCATGCTTCACTTTTCCATCAGAAAAAGCTGTTCAAAAGCTTTCTAGTTTCCTGGAAATGAATGTATGTGAAAAAGATTGGTGGTTATTGGACAGATATAATTATCTACCTCCTCCTTTCACAGTTTGAAAATCAGTTAAATAAGTAAACATTTTCAATATAATTTTAATGACAGTGTTATATTATGAACACTATGAATATAGCAGCTATTATACGAATGGTGCAATTGCATTTGTCGTTATTTGTTTCAAAATTGAGCTCATTTTAATGCCAATGTGGACTTCGTCTGTTCTAGTCCTTGCATAGTCATAATATAGTCAAGGATTTGTTTTGGGTTTAGTTTGTTTAGTTTGTTCAGGATTTGTTTTGGGTTGCTGATTTAGTCCAAATTTTGATGATGTGAATTTGCAGGTGTGGACGCACCTAAAATGAAAGCACAACAGAGGAATCCCTGCATTTCAGAACCATGGACAGTTACCGAGTCAACTATTATTCTCTCATGGTAATTTTCATTTAGAGTTGTTTCAATCGACAAACCATTGCAATGAGTATGTGTATATGTATGTGACATTACATGTTTAATCATAATTACTATATTGGCGTATGGTTTTATTATTACTGTTAATTTGTTTGACGTTTAAACATCTGTGCATTGTGAGATAGAGTTGCCACTACAATTCCATTTTATTCTGTTAATGGGAAAATCAAATGACTAAAATACCACGGATGAAACCAAAACTCGATCTTGCATTTAAAAAGGCAATATAGTCAGTGGACACGTGTTTAATGAAAATAATATCGGAATTCATGTGAAGCGCTGACGCAATTATAGGTATTGACTTTAGCCGTCAGAATTTGATATTTTTTCAACTGCTTTAGTCACCAACATTGTGACTGTAAACAGCGACGAACTGGAGCTGATTCGCTTGTTGGTCCAAAGAGAAGTGAATAAAATGGATAGAATATTAGGAACCTGTTTACAATAGCTATTCATTTGCAGAAAGTGATGAAAAATGGATGGACAATTTGAGCTGAGGGTGGAGATGCAGTCGATGCAGAATGTGTGATTATTACAACCTTCGTTAAACACATGCCAATCGTTAAAATTCAGGAGACAAGACAGTGTTTTGACATTGGCTTCATAAAAAAAAAAAAAAACTTGGTAAGGATTTGGAAAAAAAAAAAAAAAAAGAGTTTGACAAGGTCATCATTCAATAGCTTGGATTCCAAATGTAATTCTAAAAACCATATTGATAATGTCTTACACTTGTATTGAGCTGCAGGCTTAAGCTCACTGTAGGGCTGGGGATTGTCCTGAAATACCCTTAAAGAATGCTTAAACGTTTACTAATCAGATGTTTTCATTGGATTCTTATGTCCACAATGCCCTCAAAGATGCGTTATGTAACTTTTCTCGAGGAGTGTTCAACACTTGGTTGTTTCCATGGAGATGGTATTGCTTTGTTCCAGTTCCACAGTTAGGCATTAAATGTATCTTGCATTTATTAAATTACTGCTGATGTTATAGGTTTTTTGTGTGTTTTGACACTTTGAAAAATCTGCATTCTGACCGTGAGCAGGCTCGCCTCTCGCAGATCTGACCTGTAACATAGCCCGGTGGTGTCACCTGCTTGTCTCTATGGAAATGTATAGGTTAAATGCCATACATTCCAGACAAGCAGGTGGCAGATCCTCCACCAAAAATGTTATAGTGCACCTTTAATATCAGAACACAACTGAATAATTCCCCTTTTCAGCAGCTGCTTAAGCCTTAATGCAGAAGTAAAGGCTATGTCTTGTCTATTTATAATGAATTAACCTTGTTTAGAAATATCCCTGTACACACCTTTGTATTGATACACCTATTGCCAAGAAGTCTGTCACATTAAATTGCCGTATTGATATTTTGAATAGACTCCAGTCCAACTACGCTGTATTTAATGTCATTATTCCTTCACTCCACACTCTGGTGGTAGACTGCTTCTTCTTTGGGCTCTGTAGCCACAGCTGCCCTGGCAGAAGTGAGGCTGCCTATCTGTGCCATCAGCCCCTCCTAGGCAGTGTATCAGCAAACCCGTGACAGATCAAAGGATTTCATACACCACACACAGAAAATTCATCACCCGAATTGATGCTCTATTATTGCAAATAATTTCCCATCCGTTCTTCACTGCTTAGGCTTATACAATGTACAGTATCAGAGAGAATATTCCTATGAAAGTAAAGACTATCCTAACAGCAAAACAGCAAAAGCCTTGTTTTTGTCTTGCATATAATAGCAAAATCCCCCTGGTTCAGGGTTGGATCCAAAGAGCCAAAGATGCAGTCTTTCATTATCTTTGTCAGACAGGTATGTATTTTTAGTGCCATTCATCGGTTTTTGCAGGCAGCACAGACTTCAGATAAAATATCTTTGGTTTTGTCTTAACAGCTCACCTTTTATAACTTACATTTCAGTCTTTGCATTTGAATACAACTGAAGAGAAAACGTGCTAAGTCCACATTATCGGGCCGTTCATGTTTGGGGAGTTTAGCCTTTGGTTATCTGCCTGTTTCCATCTCGAATAATCGGTGAGCCTTACTTAACACACGCGACCCGTGTGTTGTACAACACATAGACTTGGGCTATATTTTTAATGAATAAATCATCTGTGGGTTTATTCTGAGCGTTTCCTTCTCCGAAGTGGAACGGTTCAAAGGCGCACACTCCGCTCTGAGCGCCGTGCAGTCTTTGTGCACTGTGCATGGGGCTGCTGCTGCTGGTTATTATCCTTAACCCGAGGTGGTGGAAGCAGCTAAGCCCCCTGGGAGCCACGTCACTCCCCCTGGCATATTACCCACAGTCCGCCCGCCGCGCGCGTCCAGCACAGCAGCAGCCGCATCAGCGCCACGGGAGGACGAGACACGGCACCGAGCGAGCGCATCATCCTCCTCCCGTCCGTCCGCGAAATGCTCTGCGAACTCGAGCCAACTCATCCGGCGTTCCTCCTCGGTCCCGCGCGCTTCGGCGAGGATCCGTGTGCGTGCTGTAGCGGCATACAAGCGGGCTAGAACAGAAACGCTCCACTTCCCAAAACAAGTACAACCAAGCGAAGGTCATTCAAAGTGAGAAAAGAGAATTGCGGTGCGCAGTGGAGCCATGAGACGCGGGTGAGCGACGGGGAAACCGCGATCACAACATCTGCTAAGTTGGGAATTTACCAAGAGCGAGGAGCGCGCTTTTTTCCCGGGATACGCAGAGGGACAGTCGGATTCTAAAAATGCCTGTGAGGAGAGGTCACGTTGCTCCACAAAACACTTTTCTGGGCATCATTATCCGGAAATTTGAAGGGCAGAGTAAGTACCCGTTTTGTCTTGCTTCATCACAAGTTAGCTGCGGTTATTATTAGATCTCTTGGAATTGAATTGTTACGCTGGGAAACTACGTAGACTTCGGTCTTGTTTAGAATGCCTCGATTTGTTTCTGTCGTGCGTAGGGGAGACTGGGCTTAAGTAAGTTGAGCCACCCAATAAATCTCGAGCTTCTAAATTGAAAGTGTACACTATTTAAGCTTGTCCAAAAAGCGTAGGTAAATTGGACAGGAAACAACCAAAAAACGAGTATTCCTAAAAACAAAGCGATTTTATTGAGAGTAAACATTTTGTCATTTTGTAAGCATGTATAAAAAGAGTTTAGGTACATTTATTTTCAATATAAAGAACAAAACAAAATCTTTGGAGTAAATTGAACTGGGCATTGCAGGCTAACTTGATCCACCGATGCATCAAGGGCAAGATAATTATGGAAAACTACATTGAAGTGTATTAAAATATATATTTGTAGATGTGTTTTACCTTTATTTTTCAAATGTACTCTAGAGATGGGACACATTTGAAACGTGGATATTTAAGTTTTATTTATTTTTGTATCCAAAGTACAGGTACGTTGAGACAAAGGACCTTTTCTGAATGCTGTTTCTTCCTTCTTTTTTTTCTTTACATTTTATTCAGATGTCGCACTGTTTAAACAAAAAACCCACCAATGCCAAAATGTACCCGTACTCCACTTACCCAAGTCCCCTCATTCAGTGCGCCTTTGAGCTTCGTTTATTATTAATTCAGGTTTATGGCGTTCATTCGAGATTAAAAGCATGTATGCTTTTAAACTTCGTATTGAATTCATGACACTTTGGACAGTCAGAAGAAATATCTGAATACATCACTTCATCTGTGACCGTTACTATGGTTATTGGGCACTAGTTTTGTCAATCTTTTGCCCTTTTCTAGATCGCAAATTCATCATAGCCAACGCCAGGGTGGAAAACTGCGCTATCATCTATTGCAACGATGGCTTTTGCGAGATGACCGGCTTCTCCAGACCGGACATCATGCAAAAACCATGTACCTGCGACTTCCTCCACGGAGAACTTACGGACAAGGAGGCCATCAACCAGGTCAACCAAGCCGTGGCGGGGTCAGAGGAGCGCAAAGTGGAAATCAACTATTACAGGAAAGATGGTGAGTGCAAAAACGACAAGAACACGGCTTGAGACGGGGGCTGAGCTGGCAGGGTGCTGATGGGTGAGATGGGGGTTGTTCGATGACAGGTGCGTCCCTTGGGTGCTGCTTCACTGAGGCCACCTGAATACAACGAGAATGTCGCTCCAAAAGATATGACATTTTGTGGGTTGGAAAAGGTAACGTGTTTAGCCAGAATTGTCATATATTAATAAAAAGAACTTTGAGTATGTGTTCGGATTGCTTTATAAATAAATTTTGACATTGACTTTGACATTGACATGAGCAAAATGAAGGAATACACCACAAAGAAATAATGGAAGACCTTTTCTTTTAAGAGTTCCTAAAGTGATTGTAAGGCTGTAAGCGTAATCAAAGCCAAATTGCTATTTCAATGGCTGCAATTTGCAAATTTTAAAGGCTGCAATTATGTTGTAGGATTTCCTGCACAAATAACAATAAATTCTGTCTCTATGTGGTCTTGTTATAAAAGCTGCTAGTTCAGAACTCTGCAAACATGCTCTGAAATGCCTGGGATTTATTAGTTTAGCGCGTTCCTGGATATGTCTGAAGTGTGACATTTGATCCGTTATTTTATTTTATTTTTTCTTCTGATTACAATCTCAGAATGCAACACAGATTGCAATTCAAAATGTTGGCAAAATCCTTCAGTTTTAGGGTGTCCTTGTTAGTTCTGGTTTGATTGCTATTTAGTCCTTACTTTCAGGTGGTCTATGTGCAAGTGTGAACCCACTTCTAGTGTGAAATTGTATCATTTCCATCTTTAATTAATTCGGCGGAATAGATTATATAATGAGCAAAATGATCCGTGCCGAACAACCAACTTTTGGAATATAGGACTAAATGTTTCTACATTTTCATTGGTGACTTGCAGTTTACTCTTTGTATGGCAATGTTTTCCAAAGGTCTTTTACTGCAATCAAATATTAAATCCACTCAACATTATATTCATTGATAATATCTGTGGATTAGAAGATGGTAACAAAAATAATACAACTTGTGACACATAATCATACTTGCACGTACATCAGTCACTCCTAATACTATGAAGATTTGATGAATCATAACGCTTGAAGGTCACTTTCTAATGCACTGAATGCTGTCTTGTGCTGGCCCCAACTGGGTGGATATAGAGCCACCAATTAAGCCATCATGACTTATATTTTCAGTCAGTTATTAAGTCCCTTCTCATATATGAAATCTGACCTTAATCATATTTTAAAAGGGCATATCCCCTGAGTATTAATCTTGTCAGTAGATACAATCTCCAACCATAAACTATCTGAGCTGCTCCTCCAATCCATTCATAAATTGTCCTGACATTTATGATGGCTTAGTATTTGTAGCTGAATTATGCTGTCATCTTACAGTTTTGGTTACATTTTGATTTTCTTAGCTGCTGTTGAATTGTTGATTTATTAGTTCAAAATTAAACATTTCATAGAGCTAATTTGAGCATTTGAGGCTTGAGTTTTTTCACCAACCCCCTATCCCTGCCTACTTTTCAATAATTAAAATCACAGGAATTAAAACCATCAAATTAAAATGTTAGTATGGGTATGATCAATAATAGTTTACGATTAACAACATTTGAAATAATTATCTACATCCGTAACTAAATACCCGACGAAAGCGTAATATGTCTTCTTTAACTGTAATGACAACGTGATTAGTAGTGGTAGCAGTGGGAGTAATTGTGATGGGAGCAGTTGTTTAGTACTTGTTTTAACTACCAAACACTCAAAATGGTGGAGTGATCTAAGCAGCAGCACCAGTTTGTCTTCAATGGATCAGATGTGGCTTTTTAAACAGAAAAAGAAAAGAGAACATGACGGCATGTTTACACAATCTTGCCACAAATGAGATAAATACATGCTGCTGTTGTTGTTTTTAAAGTGAAAAGCTAATTTGTGACTTGTGATAAATATCTGGGCGTGGCTATGGATATTAAAATCTAAATACCAGTATTGACAGTTATCGTTTTGTTATTGACCACTAGAGCAAGACAAAAAAATCCATGTTGGACCATCCTTCGTTGTGGGTTTGCTTTCCTTGCCTTGAGCATTTGCTGAATGTCTCGTCCCTCTCTTTCTCCCTCATTTCACGCTACAACTGTCCTGTCAAATAAAGTCTTTGGGACAGAAAAAAGAAAAAGCTTTGTTGAGCCAATTGCTGGACGATTGAAACATTGTATTTGTTCCCATTAATCATAGTTTCCGTGTCACCAATCATGCAGCAGTTGGTTAGTTTGCAGAATGTGTGAAATATTTAATAATGGCAGAAAACCAGTTTACCTTCCATCCCCCAGTGCCGAGTGCGCATGGAGCGCCCCCCGTGATTCAAACGCACCTCCGTATCATCACTCTCTGATGCTTCACATGCCTCCAGTGAGAGCAGAATGCACAAACACATCCTGCTCTGTGCCTGGTTTTACACGTGCTGTACAGGGCGATTTCAGGAGAAAGCTCTCGTGCGAAACCATTCAGTCACACGTTTGGAACTTTTACAATGTGTGAGACGCACCTCACCAATTATTTATATATATTTTTCCTCAGTTTGAGGAGAGAAAGATTTTGTGACCTTATGGACAAAGTGAGGAGTAGTGTAGTGCTTAAACAATAAAAAGTGCAATAAGTTTTGGCTAGGCCTGTGGCAAATTACATTTATAAAGAGTCTTTTTATTTCCCCTCAAATTGATCACTCACAAATTTCAAGCTGATAGTTTGGTATAGTACTAGTTGAAGTAGCAGTGGTATTTGTTGGAGCAATGGCAGCGGCTGAAGTAGACAGTAATTCTAGTAATAGTAGTCATAGGTTTTTTGCATGAATTGTTTGGTAGTAGCACCTGTTGTAGTATCAGAACTAGAAATTGTATTTGTACCATAAATTCAAAGTGAGGTCATCCATAATTTGACTTGAGTTATATTTTTATTGCAGTACATTTTTCTTGTGCTCAGTAGAATGCTTAATAATTTGCCTTCTGAACCATAAATGTAAACGTCAAGCTATGAACATCAAACTTTACTGCGTTATTGGCAACATGTGCAAAAGCTGCTCAATGATTCTACTCTATGATTTAAGTGTATTACTCTATAGGAGTCCACATAGGCCTGTGACAAATTTTAAAGTGTGATTATACAGTATTGCCACAGAAAAACATTGCAATAAATAATAGTATTGGAAGTACTTAATGCCGTGGACACAATAAACCCACAGTAGGACAATCCCAGTGAACCATTCTAAATGTACAATATTGTTAATAAAACATGAGCTGCTACAAAAAAAAAAAGCTGAATGTGAGTTAATATCTATAATGAGAAGTCACGTAATCCAACCTCTACACTTCAGCTCTTATCAGACTACTATGAATTAACATAACATAACATTTTGATATTAACATTTTTAATAAATTGGATTTTATTTTATAAATTAAGAATTCCCCACTAATGCAAGTAAATGTACATATGATTACTGTTGAGCCCCAAAAAACATTGTTGCTTCAAACATTTATGGAACAATATAGTCATTATTGTGACAGGACAATATAGAGTCCGAATAGTTTTGAATGAATGCATGTTTAATATTTAGCAGCCTCATTTGTTTAAAGCAGAGCTAAATAACTCATTGTCAGGGAATATTTATTTTTCTTAGTTTCTTTCTTTTTCTTCTTTTTTAATTGAAATAGGACAGTATAATAACATCCAAAAACATTTAACATCGTCAAATATAAATCTTTGAGTTGATGTCGGCATCGTTTTTGGTTTTCCGCCCAGAAACAGCAGGGGGCGACGACGGACACTTCAAATGCCCCAAAAATGCATATTTAACCATCACAGGGACTTAAATATATAGACTTCAAAATTCTATGTAACAGCATGATCCCAATCCTTTAGCACAGGGGTGTCCAAACTATGGCCCGGGGGCCAAATGCGGCTCTCGGTGAAAAAAGTTTGGGCGCCCCTGCTTTAGAAACTTCAGCCAAGACAAGAAAGACGTTCTTTTTCTCAACTTTTTTGCCAATATATATTTTTTCAAAGCCACCATTCTTAAACCGGTCATTCCTAGTCCATTTTCCCAAGGCCATTCATATCGTCGGTGTGCTGCTCGGTGTGAATGGTGAAGCTAGCAGACTGTCATGCCTGAGTCACAGAGAATTAATGCGATGTTAGCTTCCAGCAGCACAAATCCCCCGACAGTCCAGCTCCTGCCGCGATCACATGGTCCGGTCAGCGGCACGGCATGGCCCCCAGCGCAATGTAGGCCAGTGACCACGGCTCATCCCTGGTACTGCACCTCCATGGAAGGCATCTGTGTGGAGACACCAGCAGATGCACGGAGATGTTTAGGTGTGGGCGATAAGGACTGTAGTGATCTATCAAACTATGCCTATGACAATATATCAACATTCTGATTATATTGTGAATGTTGTTTTGAAGATATGCAACATTTAGATATCAGGTGTAAATGCTACAGAAAGAGGTAATAAGAAAATACACAAAATGTTATTGGACCGCCTTCAGCCTTCTCCAGTTCGTCCCAACACGCTCACTGGGGTTCAGATCTGGAGTACATTAGTTTCTGCTTCTCCTTAAATGTTTTATCTGCTCGATGCCAATGAGTTGATCCTTCTCAAACACACTGACATCTTTTTCATGAAAACTGGATTTGTCTTTCCACATGGCTGTTTCAGAAATGAGAAGCCGCTAGCTGCATCCGCCGGGTTTAAACACTGGGTTGCAGCAATTATCATGCACAAAGAGTTAAGGGAATGTACAATAAAAGGTGCATTGCATGTTGTCATGTTTTAAGCAGGTCTTTTTGCTTTCCACTTTTCTTACTATAGACTCGGGCAGCAATGAAGTATTGTAATAATTATGACTATATATATTATTTTTTTAAATAGACTGACTATTAAAATAATTGCAATCAGGGCAGCAGAATTAATTGTAATCAAATCGGAATTTGATTACATTTAATTTAGCAAAATCCCAAATGGATCCCAAAGTTTTCTCCACAAGCAACAAGCTATTCTTCCTTTTCTGCATTAAAGCTGCTAACGCTGTAGTTTACACCTGCACACACCTGTTGACTAATTGACCATTAAAAGAATTGTTATTTGCAGTCCTACAATAGATAATAAGCACAATATTGTCAATTGCATATCCTCAAAACAACCTTTTTGATATTAGCATGTAGACATTCTATCCCCGTCTGATAATGCTGTCATGTGTGAATTTTTAATAGCAAATTTGATTGGATTCGAGTCCGGGATACAGGTTTAATCTACCATCATCAACCTGTTTTTTGCTAATCAGGAGGAAAAACAAGAGCCAGCTGCTCCATCACAGAAATGATATTTCCAAAAAGCTGTGAGACAGTTACATGAGACACTTGAGGGCTGTTTGTCTTTGGTCTCATAAGTGGGAGACGTTAGAGGAATTGGAAATCTGGGGAGAAGATTGCAGGTCGGTGTTGTACTTCTACGAGCTATGTGATAATATTGAAGTTGTTAGCTTGAAGTACAAATGGGAAATTAATACAATTCTAATCAAGATCGAGAATGAGTCATTTTTTCTTATTGTTATTGATCAGCTTGGAGAGGACTAAAAAGCATTTGGTTTGGAGCAGGGTTCAGACATTGGAGGAAGACATTTTGTGTTAAATGGCTGATTAAAAGTCTGAATTGTTGATGTTCAGGAAATTAATATTGAAAGCAGTTTATTTTTATGAACTGGAAAAAAGAAACGGAACAACAAAAAACAAAAATAAAACAGATGGGGAATGAAACAAATCAAGACAATCTTAATTTTCAAATGAAATGCAAAGACACTTTTTTGTTCTATAAAATCTATTTGCTATGTTACAGAAATGAACTGGAAAAAAATGTCTCTTCTGCCACTGCTTCTATTTATTCCTTATGTTATTTTTATCTGGTGGTATATGGGCAATAAAGCTATATACTATATTCTGTAATCTAGAGAAAAGGTTAAAGGGGACACATAAAGCTAAATCAACTTACATAATATTTAAACATCTTACTCAAAGTTATATTTTGATTGATACATGCATGTTTGATTCATCTTGTATTGTCCTGCAACTGAGGCTTGAATACAGAATTCCTGTTTTCACCTACCCCTATCCCCCCAACATCCCTTTACTACATACAGGGTTATAAAATGTCACGTAGCCACTTTTCAGAAATAAAAACATGTAAATGGAAATCTGCTGCTTGGAATGAAATGTCACTGAGAAGAGGCGGGTCTTATCAGTTTTGAACAGGAAGTCGAATGGACCTGTTTCTATTATTAAGCCACGAATATAAATATTGCAGTTTTAATATTTAACAACATTTATAATTATGATCTACTTAATGTTATATGTTATTTATATCGTTATAATATAATATAATATAATACTGATATATTATTATAGGGTGCACGGTGGCAGAGCGGTTAGAGCTCTCGCCTCCCAAGAAGGAAATCATGGGTTCGATTCCTGGGCGAACATTACATCACATGATCTCTCTGGGTGGAGTCTGCATGTCCTCCCCGTGTTACCGTGGTGTCTCTCCGGGTTCTCCGCTTCCTCCCACTGTCCAAAGACATGCATGTGTTAGGTGAATTGGCAACTGTAAATTGGCCCTAGTGAATGAGTGTGAGAGTGAATGGTTGTCTGTGTGTCTATGTCTCTGTGTTAGCCCTGCGACAAGTTGGCCACTGTCCAGGGTGTACCCCGCCAAAGGCACTGGATAGGTCCCGTCACCCGCGACCCCTAATGGGAACAAGCGGTAGAAAATGAAAGAAAATGAATGAATGATATATTATTGTATTATTTATATAGTTAATACCAAGTACCTGAAAAAACATGATAGGTCTCCTTTAAACTAAATAAAGAACAGAATCTTACATACAAATATGTCAGGAAATATTTTAACGATTTTGTGTCCCTTCATTTTTTGGGGCAATACTTGATCCTCAACTAAGACATCTGACACATTTTCTGATGGATGGCAAACCATGATCTGATCATTGTTATGCGGTGAATGAAAAATGAACGAGGATGTGGAAAGGCTGAGGTGGCTGATGGTTCTTCTGCTGCGGTGCGATGAAGAGAAGGGCAAACTGAGCCGTGTCGCGTAAATGACAGGGAGACGACGGGGACAGAGCGTGCATTTCTTGTTATGGTTGATGTGGTTGGTGGTAATGTTGACTGCAATGAACATGGTTGAATCCTGAACAATCATAATCTGTTCCAAAATATGAATTAAACAAAAAGGCTGAACATTTGGAATTGAATCAAGAACGTGAAACATTATTTAGAGTCTTGCATTGAATGTTTTCCCATTGAATTAGTATCTTCAGTAAGAATCTTGCATGTTTTGTGACTGGATTAAGATTGAGAGAATTTTTGCCAGTATATGATGCAAATGAATGCTGTCTCTTTCTTTCCTGTAGCACATCCTGTTAGTATACATCTCATCACATCTGTGCACATGCATAATGTAGCAGAGAATATGGTTTGCTCCTCCCATCCCCCAATTTGTGCTATGTTCGGACTAATGAGGCCGACTGGTACAGTGACCAATTAACACCAGAGAAGTCATAAAACCTCCTGCACCCTGGACCTGTTCATTTGAATCCTTATCATGACCTTCTATAGTATGTTCGTATATGATCGTAGACCTTTTCTAGACAGGCAGGGCTGCAAAAACATGACATCCAAGCTCAACTATTGGGTGATGTCCATGCGCTGGTATAGAATAGTATAGAATAGTATAGAATAGCACGGCCCCATTATCTTGCAGTACAGTGTGTTCCATGGTCTTGTTATTGTTAAACCATCCATGGACTTGTTTCCATCTACGATAACTAGCACGCCCTACTGCACACAGAGCTCCTTCTCTTCTGAGGTGCATCCAAACGTCATGTGGTGTTGTAAATGTTTAAAGCTTGGCATATGAGAGGAGCGCAAACCCCGCTCAACATAATCGCGACCCCTGTCTTCTCACAATCCTCCCAGTGCACGCCGAGCCTCACACACTTCTTCTAATACTGCTCAGAGGAATTGTGAGTGAGCCCCACTGCTCATGAATAAAGATGTCAGCTCTGACAGTGCAGTGACTGGGAATGAGCAGCTTACAGAGTAAATGCATTAAACTGGTATGGAGAGAGGACAATCCGCTCCTGCTCCGGCTCCTGCTCCGGCTCCTGCTCCGGCTCCTGCTCCGGCTCCTGCTCCGGCTCCTGCGCCGGCTCTGGCTCCTGCTATCCGCCAATGAAAGATTCATGGCTTGTTTGGGAGCGATGGCCCTATTGATTCAAGTCTGTCTTCAAATGGAAACTGATGACCTGAAAGTGAATGGGTTCCACATCTCTCTCCTTGGTGTTTTTGAAGCTATCACTTCAAATGCAAATCAAATAATCCATCTTATTAAAGCTCTTAGAAATGTCTACAGACGTGACACGGCACAGAGCGGCATTAACCGTCTACTCCTGTGTCTTCGGCACATTTGAGGGTAGTAATTATGGTCTGCTGGACTGTATTTGTTTGTTTTTCCTATCCATCTAGCAAGGTCAGGATTTTAGAGAACCATGTGACATGAAAAGCAACAAAGCTTTGGCTTTTTGCACTGAAAAGGCAAAAAGTTAAGCTGCTTATGCCTATGCTTAGAAATTAAAGTAGTGGAACAATGGGGTCTATCGGAGCGCACTGCAGCGGCCTGTAGCGCTGTGTTTGCTTTTCATTCGCCGGTGTTCTCCCCTCCGATGAACCACGAAGGTACCCTGCACATGTCCCCCCTCTTCCACCATATATAATCAATGAGATATGAGGGCTCTGAAAAGCGATCCTATTCCACAGGGTGTAATAATACTTTGTACTTCAATGAGTCTTAACAAAGGGAAGCCGACACCATGCGGCAGGGAGAAGTTAAATGGATAATGGCTACATAACAGCAGCAGCTTAGCAAAGAGCGCTGAATGATCTGGGACATGTGGCGTGCGTGGGTGCAGGGTTTCATAGGTGACTCCCCGCCGAGACCGTGGGCACCCCTGCTGAGTGTCCCGTGGCAGGGGTGAAGAGGAGGAGCGATGATCGGAGGGGAGGTGTGCACTTGGACACTTGGATGAGCAGCCTTCAAAGGGACATATCTATATTTTATCACAGGCTGGCCTCTGCAGTGCCACCACAGTATGAGGTGACTGCACACACATACGCGTTTTGTTCTCTACAAGCCAAAGCGGCGTGATCATGAAGCTAGCAATCAGCGGCAGTGTTGAAAGCAGCCCACCAGGTGAAGACGAGGGACAGGAGAATACAAGACTGACATGGATATGACTTTTCTAGTTCACTTACCGGATATTATTCCATCCACAGATTTGGTAAATAGCAATGACTGCAATTATTTAGTTAAAGGCGCTGTACTGGATTTTTGAAAAACAGAAATAGTTCATTTTAAACTATTTGCAGTGGTCCAAAGACATTCCTCACATTTTCACGTATCCCGAGCATCCTAATTATTCACCGCAAGGATTTTATGAGCGCTTTTCACAACTTTCAGAGGCCAGAGTGAGTTTTGCTGTAATTTCCTGGTTTTCGTAGAATAAAATGCTCTAGATGCAAAACATACTCAACAGCCTCATTTTGACCCTATAACAAGGGGTGTTGAACTCGTTTTGGGCCGCGGGCCGAATCTCGACCCTCAGGCTGGGGCGTGGGCAATAACAATAAAACAATACAAAATAAGAAATACATACCGTATTTTCCGGACTTTTAGCCGCTCCCCTATATAAGCCGCATTTGCTCTATTTTTAAAAAAACGATAATAAAACAATACATAGGCCGCACCTTTTGTATAAGCCGCAGAACTCTTTCCTTGACTTTTGGCATCGCATGAGCTCGTCCCGCTGTCCCCTCCGTCCCCTCCAGCGTCTCACCGTACATTCATTGATGTTAAGCTTGCGTGCAGCCGCGCGTTTCCTAGCAAGATCGATGGCCTTCAGCTTAAAACTTGCTTCATACGAACTTCTTCGTTTGGGTTCCATAATGATGGGGCAAGAATTTGAAAATAATTTATAGTTGGTAATTTGTCGTCCGTGTTCTATTTGCTAGCTGAATAAAAAAGCAACATCTGCTTCTTTGCTTAACTTTTCTGTAGTTTTGATTCTAATTCCGGCTAGTTCGCCCCTAGCGGTGAAAGAAAAAAAAAACCACAGAAAAGCCGCAGCCTCTAAATAAGCCGCATGGCTCAAAACATCTGACAAAAGTAGCGGCTAATGGTCCGCAAAATACGGTAGTTTTATATAGCCTAGTAATAGTTATTTGTGGCACCTCGGCACCACCATCACCCAGGACCTCAAGTGGGAGCCCACCATCACCTCCCTCATCAAGAAGGCCCAGCAGAGGATGTACTTCCTGCGGCAGCTGAGGAAAGCCAAGCTGCCAGTGCAGATGATGGTGCAGTTCTACACGGCCATCATTGAGTCCAGCCTCACCTCCTCCATCACCGTGTGGTACGCTAGTGAGTGAATGTGAGAGTGAATGGTTGTCTGTGTCTCTGTCTCTGTGTTAACCCTGCGACGAGCTGGGTGTACCCCGCCTAAGGCCCAAATTCCCTGGGATAGGCTCCAGTCACCCGCGACCCCTAACGGGAACAAGCGGCAGAAGATGAGTTGATTGTGTTTGCGTTCACAGTCACATTAGTGTGGAGCTCACTGCAGCTTCACTCTGTCATGTTCATACTTTATTATGGCTGCTGCAAAGGACTGTGGGACTCGTAGTTCTAGCGATAAAAATGCTGTATGTCTATCGGAAAATAATAAATATAAATTTGAAATGTTTTGCGGGCCAGATTAAAACATCTGGTGGGCTGCATGTTTGACAGCTCCTGCCCTAAAAGCTGCTTTTACAACGAACTGGGGCAAAACTGAATTTGCCTATGCCTATAAGGGGGAAAATGGGTACAACCTCTTTTAACATAATTTATTTAGCAAAAGAACAATTATTCTGGCGTATTCTATATAAAAGCTGCTGAAAGTGTAGTTTAGTTCTGTGCAAACGTTCTGAAGAGCATGGGATTCTTGTATTCGTTTAGCCTTTCTCAAATGTTAATGCTCCGAGAGGACTTTGAGATGTGAACTTTGAACAGAATCCGACTATCAAAATATAAATCAAATGGTAATCACAATGTTTGTCCAAAAAAATGTGATTTGATATTCTCCCAAAACTTTTCAGCCATAAAATGCATTTGCTTTTCAGCCAATTGGTAGTTCTGGAACGATTCATCGGAATAAACGTGATTAATCGATTACTAAAATCATTTTTGACCATTTGATTTATCTTTAATTGTTGTGCAGACTTTACAGACTATAAAAGATGGCAAGAGATCTCAAAGACCACAAAATGTTTTAATCAAAGCGACAGAAAGGAATCAACTGGTTTTTTTTATTATGATTACCGATTAACCAAATAATCTTGACATCCCTAATCACACGTAGATTATAATGTTTGAATGTTTTGTGGTAAATGTGTTGAGCCAATGTGTAAACTTTCATCCATTCATTCAAAAATAATTGATAGAGTCACCTGGCTAAATGATGCAACTTCAGCACAACAGGCTATTTCCTCATGTTTAGACAGTGAAAGTATACGCCGCGGTGAAGCCACAATAAAAATGTCAAAAATTACCTGTAAATTTCCCTTGTGCTTTCACTGAACAGTTAGATTTTATGGCATGTAATTATTTTATCTATTTGTTGTTCGAGACGAGGAGCCCCGCACCAAGAAGTATTCAAACTTAATTGCTTTATTATGGGGAATTTGGCCTGCTGCTCGGCTTTTGTTCAACATTGGAACTGAGATAATAGAAATGCACGAGGAGAAAATGCAAACTTTATTTCTTTACTCAGTCAATCAATCTTTTTACTTTTTAGTTTTCACATGAACACTGATATAAACAATCTAGAACATAGCATGTACGCCAGTGTCATTGTCCTATTTGGAGCCTTTTAGTGTTTCTTTTTTACTTGCATATTTTGTGTTCTGTCCATTGTAGCTCCAAGTATTGCTCAGGTTAAATGTATGCATATCATCAAAGTGCTCAGAGTTCAAGCTATCCCTTTTACATGAAATCAGACTTTACTCAGCTGTGCTCCTTTTTATGGACTTCAGGCTTTGAGTGAGTACATTTGTTCATACGAGTCTCAAAAATGATGGTGGTTAATATGTATGGTTAGATATATATTCTCTTCAGCGCTTGTGTGAAAGCGTCTAAGCGTGCTTATTTGCTTTGAGGTGGCGGTGCCTGATTTTTACATTCTTAAAATGACAGAACTGGGTCATTATAAACTTTAGTTGGGATCCAAAGTTATTGCTCACTTACCTAATGAATCCGAACATCCAAATTGTTCAGTTTATCAGTGCTTTTCACATCTTTCAGAAGCCAGAGCAGTGTTTGCCACGTTAAAGCAAATATTAGCATAGTGGCGCGCAAAGGGTCACGCAGAGAAAAAAAAAGTCTATAATTAGATGCAGACAGCACACAGTGGTCTCATAACAGCTGCTTTACAATATACCGTATTTTCCGGACTTTTAGCCGCTCCCCCTATATAAGCCGCATTTGCTCTATTTTTAAAAAAACGATAATAAAACAGATACATAGGCTGCACCTTTTGTATAGGCCGCAGAACTCTTTCCTTGACTTTTGGCATCGCATGAGCTCTCCCCGCTGTCCCCTCCGTCCCCTCCAGCGTCTCACCGTACATTCATTGATGTTAAGCTTGCGTGCAGCCGCGCGGTTTCCTAGCAAGATCGATGGCCTTCAGCTTAAAACTTGCTTCATACGAACTTCTTCGTTTGGGTTCCATAATGATGCGGCAAGAATTTGAAAATAATTTATAGTTGGTAATTTGTCGTCCGTGTTCTATTTGCTAGCTGAATAAAAAAGCAACATCTGCTTCTTTGCTTAACTTTTCTGTAGTTTTGATTCTAATTCCGGTTAGTGCGCCCTAGCGGTGAAAGAAAAAAACCACAGAAAAGCCGCAGCCTCTAAATAAGCCGCATGGCTCAAAACATCTGACAAAAGTAGCGGCTAATAGGTCCGCAAAATACGGTAACTGTAAAACAGATTTTATTTATTTGGCTACATGAAAAAAAACACGATTACAAACTAATCAGGATAGGCCATTATTAGTATTTAAAAGAAGGCTGGTGCTCATTCAATATTGAAAACCTTAAGCTAGAGACTAAAAATAACCATGTGAGCTGGTTAAAAATGAAAGGAAAACATGCAACTTTCACTCAAATTGAGAAGACAGTTGTGACTGGTGTCGGATGGCGGTCCACTCACTCAGCACAAAGTTCCACACAACTACCACCACGTCTGTTTTGTCTTAAGTGGTTCAGAGCCCAACTTAGACTTACAAGAAAGTAGATGAATCAACTTGACAGGCTAACGGAGACGGGAAAAAAAAACGTTACGTTTGTGGCAGCTCAAATTAACTTTCAGAAATAATCCAAAATGCCAATAAGATCCTTACATTTTAGAGCTAAAAATTGTTTGTTGTTGAAATGAAAAAAGTTTTAAATGATGTATCACAGTAGTCTAAGATAGCCTAAATAATGTTAATTTAGGAAAAGAAACGATGCACAAAACTCTCTGCGTGATTGTCATGTGCTAACATTTGTTTCAGAAACACAAATACACATTGTACATAATCATTTTGTAGCCTTATAGTTTTAATTTTAATTTAATTGTACAGTGTATTTTTTTTTTCAGTGCATTTTTGTTTTGTAATTAAGTATATTCCAATATTCTAATTTAAAGGCTAGATTGAGGTCTATTTATATTCTTTTTTTTCCCTTTTTCTCCTCTTGCATACTTGTACTGTGCGTTGCGACGATGGAATTTTAAAGGTTTTCTTCTAAATATTGCTAGTTTGTTTGAAAGGTTTGTGAAATGTAAAAATTGTGAAAAAGATGGAAATGTCAGAACACAACTTTTAGTTTTTTAAGAAGCACATATGCAATTGTTCTGATGATGGGTGCTTCACGCATTTCTCCATGCACTTATAATTGTTCTGCCAGAATATTCCACACCATGAATTTACATTCATCTACATGGCATTTATTTTTATTTACAGGTTTTTTGATTGAAAAATAAATAAATATACCTCTCCACAGATCTGACTTGTAACTTGACCTAGTGGCATCACTTTGCTTTTCTCCATGAGATAGACAAATTCTACATTGTGGTACTTGACTATAAAAGCACATTTACAGTTCCATAGTGCACCTTTTATCGGATTTATTGATGGATAAAATGATGATGTTCTGACTCTATAGACCCTTTCAAATGGCTCATCATCAGAATGTTCAAAAGTACAGAACGGAGGTGGAGCTTTGAACCATATTGTCCCCCTCCTTAGTACACATACTAATAATTTCAGGTCTTTACAACAAAAAACAAGCATCACATTTGAATTCCCAGGGTAGAAATGCTTGTTAGTTTGCTTTTCCATGACAAAAATAAACTACATTTTCTGGTCTCAACACGGCATAGAGTATAAATTATCGTAACGTTTTGAACATTTGTACCTGTGGATAAATATAAAAGACATAAATAAACAATTGTGGGCTCATAATTTCTCCAGTTAAACCTAAAATGCTGGATTTTGCCTTCCTCAAAACTGTCAAGAGTCTATAATAATCTCCTTATAATGATAATAATAATAATGTCAAAATACAATTCTAAATGTCTTTAAACCAGGCTCTGATATCACTAACATGTGTGGTTTTCATTTGACAAAACCACCGATTTTGTGAGATTCTGTGGTCAATCTCAGTTTCCCCATTGAAATCACTTCATGCTTCACTTCACATTTGCATCCAGTTCCCTCCATTCTGGATTGTTTGTTTACAGAGTCTATATGTATCAGTCTAAATCTGATAACTGCCATTGCCGACCAGGAAGCGTCGGTCTGTTGTTTTTCTGTGGGACCACACTCTAACAATACCAGTCTTGATTTCCAGTGAGGAGGAACGTTCATCCACGGGCTATTTTCATCTCGCCTCGGACGCGCGCTAATCTAATATTCCTCTTCTCGCCATCTGTGTTTTGGTTCTGTATTCCCAGCCATGCACACGCTTTCTTCACCAACAGACTCAACATACACCATTCTTACGCTATATTTTGAGTCTTGTGATGCAAAAAACACACATAGCTGCTGTGGTTATGACGCTGATTGGAGATGAAATTAGGCCAGGCCGCGCGTATAGCTGCGAGCGGTGACTCCAGGGCACCCGGCTCTAAATAAAGGGTTAGAGAGCTCGTATAGCCGCCCCTGATTGGCTCCTGAACCGAGGCGCATGTCAGATTACATTAGACATGACTGCTACCAGGCATTAGGCTCTGGTTGTATTGTCAAATCTCCCACTGTAGTACATTTGGTGTGGGGAGCGGTACAACCTTCTCAGATTAATATGTGCTTGTCCAATGCTTTACCACTGCTCCAATGGTACAGGGACTTAAAAATTTGCTTTTATGGACAGAAAAATGTGTTCAGTTCATATAATATTTCACTTTCAGCATGTCTGTGTGTCCAAAATATGCATCCATGTGTATTACATCTTGGACCATAATATAAGAACGTATAGTCATGTATTTTATTACCTTTCGGATGTACACATTTATTCATCATTGCTATATTTAACGAAGTATTTATGTCTTATACATTGTATTTGTTTATTGTTGTTTAAATGTTCATTAATTAAAGGTGCACATTATGGCAATAAACATATCTATCTCCATGGAGACAAGCAGATTGATGCCACCTGACCAAGTTACGGGTCAGATCTGTGGAGAGGTGAGACCACTCATAGGAAGAATGCATGTATTTTTGACCTATAAAAACACCTGTAATTGCACAGATAGATATGTTTGATGTCATACTGTGGAATATGGCAGGCCTTGCAATGACAGGTCTATGGAGACAAGCAGGTCTTCCACCAGAAAAGTGATGCGTTTTTTCCCTCAAATTTTGAATCATAATCGTTTTGGACACGTCGTAGAAAAAGATTGAAGTGTATTCATGTGGACACTGTTTTGAAAAAAACAAGACTTTTCGATTTTCATCCAAAAGACTCCTGGACAAATGAGGCATTACACTGTTTTGGACATATGCAACATTAGAATATCAAGTATATTGGCTTCAGTAAAAGCTATCAAAGAAGATTGCAAAAATAATTGATTAACAATAAAAAGAACAGAAACTTGCAGTGCAGTCTCTCAAACAATAGTATAAAGTGAATGATATTTCTGCACGTTTGGGTTTCATTTTATTGCCCCTTCTTTTGATTTTTTATGCACTTGAACCTCAACCAAGACATGGTTGACATTTCAGAGAGAAATTGGATTGCCATCGTCATTGGGATAATGCCAAAATACATGTTACTCACTCTTACTTTGGATATCTTAATTTCTTTTATGGATATTTGAAATGTCAAATGTAACAACAACAGAAGCGTCTTGAGTAAGCGCGCGTGAGAGCTCAGGGATAACAGCCCCAGCTGCTGTACAAGTGTATAGCGTATATATGTTATGGCATCTTATAATTCCCTCCTCTCACTTCGACCTTGTTGTAACGACATAAGATGACTGGATTAAGCGTTGAGTTTTTTTGAATAATTAACGACGATGGAAATAGAAGTAATGAAATTTCCATGGTGGGCAGACAGCTAGGCGGCACTGTGCGCGGCTTCAGTTCAGGCAGGTGTAAGTAACGCTTCTTGGCTGGCAGCAAAACGCCACGTAAAAGGTCAAGGAATTAATGGGTGCGCGCGAAAGGGGAAAAAAATGGCTTTGACGTTAACTGTGTCCAGCAGCAATAGGACCTCTTTACCTTGCAGCGTGCATGTGGTGTAGTGTAGTGTAGTCGTGTAGAATTGTGTACAAATTGTGCTCTACAAATACACTTGCCTTGCCTTGCCTAGTGTAGGTTTGACTATTTGTTATTGTCATTTTGGTTCATTTTAGTGTTTGAATAAAAGGCTTGTAACTGTATTTCTTCTGGTTCAAGAAAATACTTTTACATCCTGCATTGTATTGTAAAAGCACAAAAAATAAGGCTGAATTATATAAAGTATTTCTCTCTGGAAAGAACCGTATGGAAGCAACTATGAATGCTGCATTTTGTCCAACTGAACTGAGTGGAAACAAACGCAAAATTGACTTGACTTTGAGCTTTTAACCATGTTGTTTACAAGGTTGTCTTCTCTGAGTCTGTAGAAAGTATGGTTCTATTAGCATAGCATTCACGTTGCCTAAGAGCTTCATTTATTTCCTTTTTCGTTGTTCATTCCCAAAGCCTCATTGGAAATGCAGGTGTAGTTTGCAAAGTGTATTTTAAAATTGTAGACATTAGATAACGTGACCAACAGCATGTTTAAAAGGGAATGAAAGCCACAAGAATGAATAATATGTCAACTTGAAAGGAAATCAAGTTTGTTTTTCTTTTAATTCAAATGACAAATTATATTATAAATGATGTCGCTCCAATGAACCTTCTTCCACATGTCCTTTTAAAGCTGTTTGTTTAGTATGTGGATCTTTGATTGAAAAGGATTGCATTAAAATGGTACCTTTTCACTGGGTTAGGATCAACAAAATCCTCAGTACTTTTAGTCATAATTTGATAGTTGTCACCGCAGGTTTATTCCACCTTCTATTCAATTTAAATTATCACTGTTTGCCGGCGGACAAACGCTCTGCAATTTTGGTGCAGAATTTGACTCGAACAACTCGACAACAAAGCTTTGGTTATATCCTTTCATCTTCATCTTTTATTGTTAGTAAAACTCCGCAGCTGTTTGAAAATTAATAAATGTGAGCACATAAAAGCGCTTGACAGATTTTTCATAGTGGTTCCAGCGCTGAGGATGTGACTGCCAAAGTCGCCGTCCACAGGGGGCACAAAACATGCCTAAAAAGGATGCTTGTACATGGGGCAAATGAAGTTTCAAATGATACTTTTGAAGTGCTAGATAAAGCGACTGGGATATGGGAAGTAGATATGTTTTTGTCAAAGCTGTATCCTGATTGGCTTGTAGAAATGCCATTACCATAAACGGTAATAACATGGAATATTAAGAAAGCTTACCGCCAGATGGAACTGCAGATTATTTACAGACCGCTTCTTAAAATGTGTTTTCGTCTCCTGCGAGATGATTAAAAGCCGATATTACCATAATATTAACAAGCTTCATGCTGTTCTGCCTCACTAATTGGTAGTTATGCAGGTAAAACTTGTTTGATGCAAAGTTGGTTCACAAATCAAGGGCTAATTGGTTCGTCCCAGCCAATTATACATTGGGAAAAGTTTTATATTTGTATAGTTTATTAATTTTTTTAGATGGTATATAGTTTATTGACTATGAGAAGTAAGAATTGGAAAGTTGTTGCCTTTTAATGGATGGACTTTGTACAATTACTGTTCATACTTTAAGCATTTGTGTTAATTGTGTGATTACTTCCCTTGAACTCAGTGGTTCTGACAGAGGGTGGTTATTATTTGGGATTATCTCTATCACAATAGTTGATTTTAAATTCTTGAACTGCATCAGAAATGTACAAAAATGTCATGGTTGAGGTTCAAGTATTGCACAAATGGGAGTGAACTGTAAAATGACATATTATGAAATGTGCAGGAATATTACCATTTACCTTTTTTTTGTCAAATAAGTTTTTTTATTTAATCACCTTTCATAGTTTACATTATTTCAATTTTGCATCTTCAAAACAATTATGATATTATTTTACAAACAATGTAATGCCCATTTCTAGTTATATATTTGATTGAAAATGCGTTTATATGTCACAGGATCTAGATTTTAATAGTAGTTCACAGAAAGATGCTCAGTGTTGGGAAGTAACTGAATACGAGTACCCTCAATAATTAGAATACAATTTGTTTTAGTGCATCAGAATAGAGTTACATCCCTAAAATCACAAAATAATACTTCAAGAAAATGCAGCTCTTATAGTGAAAGCATGTGCATTTTTTCCTTCTCTATGTTTCACCTTTTGTTAAGAGAAATTTAATCATGAAATAAACAAAAAGCTTATGCCGTACTCAGTGTGAAAGTATTCTAAGTATTCAGAATACAGTATTTTGATTAGACAAAGTAACGGAATAATTGGCGGTATTTGGTATTCTCCCTAACACTGAAGATGCTATATTTGGAAGTTGTGTGCCTATATTTGTATCATCTTTTCCTACATGCTCCAGGGATAATGGCAGAGGGTCCTCTGGTACCCTCAAGGTGCATTGGAGATATTTCTGATCACATGGTCATGTAAAGCCTGGGGGTCACACACTGAGCCCTGTATGTGTCAGTGCTGCAACACTCAAGGGCTGATGGTCTCATGATGTCATTACAGTCCAAACAACCGTCTATAGTTTAAAGTTCAGATGGAGAGAGGGAAGAATTCTGTGTTGGTAGTCTTGGCAGGGTTTACGCTTAATATATTACATTCATTTTAACATTATTTCCAATTTCTTGACCTTTGCACATGAAACCAAAACCAGCACAAGGTGGACTGTCTATTATTTTTTTAATTTGTTCCTTTATTTTCACTTAAGAACAGATTAATGCTGTAAACCAGTTTTATCTTTCAACATCTCAACATATATTAATTACATTTCAACAATCATTTATGTATTTTGTGATAAGTTTCGCACAGTTCTACAATAGAGCAATATTGTATCTGTCTCTCTGTCTGAAATGTTTAAATTATTAATACATTTCAAGTATTTAATTTCTAGCTAACGTTTTATCTAACTGGTGGTCTATGACAGTCTTCAGGCCTTTATACAATGGTCCAAAATGTTCCAAACTGTTACTATTTTTGTACACTCCACTGAATCGCTTGAATAAGGAGGAGCAGATGCTCATCACAGTTGTTCTAGTCAAAGGTCAGACTTGGCGAGGTCAGGGGAGGCCTGCTGGTCACATGACACACCGCTCTCCACAATATGGCGCTGTCTTAGCTCGCTCACAACACAATTCCCCTCGTTTTGGATTAATGTACCAGCGGACACGGTTAATAAACCTAAAGAAGGTAGTCTGAGCTAGTGCGGACAGTAGCGTAAAAGGCAGAGGATGTAAGGACGCCTCCCTTTGAAGCATTTTGGTAAAGGTGACATTCAGCAGGAGGCCACATGAGAAGAGACCCCTGCGGATTAGCCTTTCACCACCACCATTGTCTCCCATCTGCTGGAGAACGTACACTAGCCCACTGCGCTTCTGCTGCTGTGGCCATCCATATCTTATGTTCACAAGTGGGGTAAAAAAAGTACTTTAAAAGTGCACTATGGTACTTTTCTGCTGGGGGTGTGCATACGCAGCTAATCCTGTCTTCATGGAGATGTTATTACTTTGCTTGGTATATTCCACAGCGTATCATACAACTTAGCATTTATTCAATTGCAGTGTTTCTTATTGCTCTTTCCTGCTGTCTCCATGAAAATAGTTGTAATTAAAGCCATACTGTGGAATATTTTAAGATAAGCAATAACATCTCACAGTGCATGAATAAAATGTATATTGTACCTGAATTATACTTAATCATACAGCCGACATACGCCATTTACAAAAATACTTTTAGTAATTCCAAGTTTGGATGCATTATGCACTGGAAATACTATGTCATATTTTGAGTATTGCTGCGAGTGCCGTCGATAAACAGGAAAAAGATAGTGCTAATTTGAGCAGACTTGTCTGTCGGCTCAACAAATAAAGTTATCATCACCGTAAATCTAGCAGTTTGTTACAAGATCAAGTCTTGTTCAGAGCGGATTTTTGCCTGGTTTTCACGCTTTGGATGTGTGTTCTCCCGTAATCAATCATTACACTACTGTGCGCCCCCTAATGCAGACACTTGTGAACTGCACCACCAAAGCAAACCAGTGGAAATATGCCTATAGTTCACCTTTAAAGAAGACGGAAAGAAGACTTATTATGCCGCGTTAACTGTTCAAGCTTGTTCGGGCCCGAGCACAACAGGCAAGGGTGGGCCCCCTCGTACGTGCGAGTCCTATTGCAACTGTAAGTTTTTGAGGGAAAACGCTAAATTCAAGTATTAAACAACATGAATTGGGATTGAAAATTAGAGTTCAGTGAGCTCTAATTTTGAAGACCCTGAGAAAAAATATTGAGCGACAGCTCATTAGTGCCACCTCAAAAATTGATTTACATGGCTGCAATAGGAGCTCTGACTGGAAAGATTTACACATTTTAAACTTTTAAACTAAATTATATTATGACCCCTCCCTAAACCCTACAGGAAGTAGCCATATTGGATCAAACCCGGGAATTAAAAAAACCACACATCATCTGTTTTTCAACAGTTTTCATGAAAACACTTGCAAAAACCCATGTGGGATGAAATATTCTTAATTTGATTTTAAATAGACTGTCGGGTATGGCCATAGTGAATTTTCAATAAAATGACAATTTTTGGAACAAATAAGAAAAATCAATTGTTTTGAACGGACCCAATCAAGCGCACGTGCAGAATTGTGAGCTGGACGTGTAATAATATACACGGCGCTCTGTGATGCTGAATTTTCATGCCTTCTGTATTGATACAGCCTTTTGTGCAGTGGCTGTTTAGTCTCACCAATGTAACGAGCAGAGCACCGTGCATCTTCATCTTAAAGCCACAAACCACACTTTTGAATACAGTGAGGGGAAGATCCTAACCAGGAGAGGAGATGGTTTGAAAGGAGGCCATTTGTGTTAAAAGAGACTCTCTCTTTAAACAGAAATGGAGGTTTAAGGTTCAATTTAGTAGTGTAGTATAGTGTAGTGTAGTGTAGTGTAGTGTAGTGTAGTGTAGTGTAGTGTAGTGTAGTGTAGTGTAGTGTAGTGTAGTGTAGTGTAGTGTAGTGTGTAGTGTAGTGTAGTGTGTGTAGTGTAGTGTAGTGTAGTGTAGTGTAGTGTAGTGTAGTGTAGTGTAGTGTAGTGTAGTGTAGTGTAGTGTACAGCAGCATTTTGAAACCATGGGGCGGCATCAGCCCTGGCCATTCAGATGCTAATCAGGTACTCATCAGTGATTAAGGAGATGCCCCATTACAGGGCTGTTATGGTAACAACGATTAGCTTGAGGGGAAATTTAAAACAGTACAAAACAATAGATAAACAGGACTGGCTATTATCAGGAGGCCCCACCCAGTGGGCAGGGCTCACACAGAGTAGGTTAAATATCCGAGGTCTCAGACTAGATCCGCAGATTGAGAATGACTCTTGGATGGACATCAAAACATCTTGTTTTTCTAAAACAGTGCCCAGATGATTACAACTGAGTCTTTTCTCCAATGGAACACTCGTGGACAAATGAGGGATTACACCAATTTCCTCAGATAGTTGTAATCCTGGAAGCTCCTCCTATTTTTTAACGTCTATACATCTTCAGTCTTGTTGACTCAAAGTGCCACCACTATGCAGCCTGGAAGTAAAGTGTTAGTTTGCTTTTCTGGGTTTTCTTAACAACTTTGCACTATGTGGAGCTAGGCATTCAGTTACAGAGTGAAAGCTTGGATTTGTGTTTGACAACCTCTACTGGTTACACTCTTTGCATTAGCTAGAAACACATGGCTAAATATATACACACTGATGCTTTATTGTGAAGCCAATTAAACACTGAAATCAGCAAAGTTTTTGAAGACTACAGATTTTTCTTGCATTTTCTTGTTTCAGTTGCTGTATGAAGAGGATTTGGAAAAATAATTAAAAAAAACAATGTTTAATTTGGTTAAAATCTCATAAAGTAGCATAATGCGTCTCCTTTTATCAAGTTGTATGCACAGACTGGCTTGTGCAGCTGCACACTTTAATTTCCGCTTCATTAAATACTCAACCATCTGAAATAATAAGATTGTCCTGTAATGTGCTCATTTGTTTATACACTGTAGCACCGGACAATTACAGTATGTGGAGCAGAGGAGCCGCAGCAGGATTAGCACTAGCAGTATCGTGTTACTGCTGGATCTGTCTCGTCACTTTGGAGCTGTCCACACCACGCGCTTCTCGTTCTTTGATTTTCACTGACACATTTTACAAACTATGAGTAGTACACAGTATTATACAGTCTGTAGATTACAATAGTCATTTGACAAAGTCTGCTGAGTAAGAACTTTTGTAATAAAGGAAGTAAGGAAAAGTGGGATTCATTGGATGGAATTTATGTTGCACCATAAACTTTGTAATAGTGGGCAATCTTAAAAGCAGTCAATACGTACATTTACATGGTCAGAGAAAATCAGATAACGAGAATAATCAGATAATCTGATAATGAAGTTGGATTTTTGGTGTGTGCTACCAAGCATGAGAGAAATAACATTGGAGTCACTGTTGAACAATTACTCTTTATTATTTCTGTTTTCATTTTTGTGTTTGGTTTGCCATTTTTTGCATAACTTTCCCTGTAAACACATTCATGTGTGAACAATCAGAAAGAAAACTGATTTCTTACATCAGATGGAACTGTTAACAGACATTTCAATAATCTCCAGAAATAAAATATTTTTTTCATATTTTGTTGTGCATGGAAACATAAACAATTTCAACTTAGCTGTATATTTGGTTTTAAACAGAATCACACTTTCATTAGGACATTTGTTCTATGAATTACATGATTATGCATTCATAAGTTGTCAAGTTGATTACCTTTGCCTCTTGCTCATTCAAAGTTATGTACAAAATATTTATTTGTACATAATTCAGTCAAGTTTTAAATATGAATGGCTAAGCTAATCACATTTGCAGAACAGGTTTATAAAGGTTCAGACTACAAGGTTTAGTATGTTCTATTTTCATTCATCATTTTTGCCTTTGTAAGATTAGGTTTTGATTCAAGTGAGATAAATTTGGAAGCAAAAATAAAATAAAATAAAATATGTTAAAGCCTAGCATCATTTAATTATTATTGTTTTTTACCTGTAAGCATGGTAGATATGAGTCCAGACTAAGCTGAAATTGTGTCCAAAACTGCTTCTCCAGTTCAGCCAAAAAAAGGTTTCTTTTTCTTTTTCAAATTTATAACACACAGATTTTGATCATAATATTTTGGTATATTTGGATTATTGAAGACATTTTCTACTATCCTTTTTAGAAATTCTAGTGCTGTGACTAGTAAACTTGATCACATTACTACAACTCGATACATAAATACAATACAATACAATAAATCAAAATAGGAAATGTACGAACCATAAGAAGAAATTCCTGAGAAAACTCCAAAATGTGTTGCTGAATTGTTTATATATTTGTCGTTCCAAACAGAATTTCACATCTACTTTTGGTGCAAAAACTAAATTATTATTATTATTATCCACCAATAATTATGAATCAGTGGCATTTAAGTCTCATTAGAATGCATTGACTGTCTGTGCATGCTCTTATGAATGTAGTTTATTTCCCTAGTAACAGTGTACATTTTCTACCCCGTGTAACAAAATTGTCTTATCTTCTTACATAAAATGAATAGATGCTTAGATTGTTTAGATAATATTCATGCAAAATGTTTAATATCCTAATCCTGAACAATATGAAATCACAATAGGCAATTACAATCTTATCTATTATTTTTTGTAAGGTGCGTCGTGTGCTAATTCATATTTAATGCAAAGTTGTGTGACTATGAGGGACGGTAAGGGGGGATTGCTGATGTGCTGTGGCTGCAACTGTGTCAGCAGCGGTTTGCACATATAGAGAAATGTTGATACTGTCATTTTGCCCTGTCCAGCGCTGTTTGACCTTTTGTGTTAAAAGGTTACATAATGGCACATATGGAAAAAGCATGTCTAACAAAATGCATGACAAAACATCTGACATGTTCTCAGGGAAACGCTGATTGTTTCAGTTCAAATGGTACAGAAAATGTATTTAAAAGGGAAAATGGCTGATGTTATATGCTTCCAGCTCTGTAATGCATCTGTTTTAAAGGTGCACTATGTGATTTTACTGGTTGGTCTCCATAAGGATGTAGTGGCTTAGCAAAGAATTGTGTCTTTGAGACTGTTCAAGTTGTGTTTTTCATTAGAGTGCGATGAATCTAAAGCTTAACAATAAAGTCTAAAATAGCATGGCTTCGCGGTGGATGTTTTTAACCTGTATGCATGGAAGACTTGGGACGATATTGAAATTCAGATTGATTTTCACCATTTTGAGCATTCTTTATTATTTATACCATTCTTACAATATCATAAAAGTGTATCAAAATCGTCCCTCTAAACAATCTCTTTTATGTCTTAAAGATGCTTTTATAGACCCTTCCAGTGTTTAACAGAACGCCTACACGCTAAAGGCTGGTACAGTTCCATACAAACCCTCAACCACATCAGAGTAATATCAGAGCCTTGGTAAAAAAAACATTCCATGTGATTAGCTTAGTTAATTTGATCTAGTGATCGGCACCGAAATTAGTATAAATGCTAAAGATCATGTAATGAACATTTCTTAAATCTCACTTTTGTTTCATCAAGCACCATAAATCCAACATTAATTCGTGAACTTTAAAAATAGAGCTTGAAGTTAGATACTGCATCTTAATACTAGTTGGCCTGTGCAGTGCTATCTATAAACATGAGAATGACAGTTTTTATTAAAATGAATGGTATAGCATGTTTATATCAGTGCCAGGCTATGTGCGTCATTCTTATATATCAGGGCTATTCAGTTTAATTTTCCAGAGGCCAGATTTTTCAGAGGGCCAACTGCCTCTGGACTGGAGGTGCACAACACGCCACTGTTTTGGGTCACACAAAATATCCCCTAAACTGTTATGAGTTAATACAATATAATACTGATATATTTTCGTAAGAAATAACATACTTTTTGCTTTACCAACATTGCTTTGCAAAATTGCCAAACCAGTGCGTAACCAGAAACTAGAACTAGACTAGGACAACCAGGTTTGAACCCACCTAGAATCAATACAGGTCTAAAGCAGAATTGATCAAGGTCTAAAGTTTAGACCTTGATCAATTCAGACCTGTTTTGGTCTTAGTTTAGACTCTAAACTAAGACCAAAACAGGTCTGAACTAGCGCTAACCAAAAATGAAACCTTTTTTTTCATGCATTCTTTTTATGAGGGGACCTACCTCTCCACAGATCTGACTTGTAACTAACACTGTATGGACTGTAATGTCTCAAATCAAACAATAAAACCCAGAGAGCATCGAGACAGAGTATTAGCAATATTTTAGTTGAAATTCTGAGAGGTGAGAGTGTTATTTACATGTCGGAACTCAGAAAATCCGACAGGAACAGGAACGCTGCATTAGCCTAGTGATGTCACCTGCTTGTTGGGATGGAAGGGTAAGAAGTGTTAATTTCAGGGAATATTTTTGTCATAGTTTTTGTCAATGTCGTATTTTTGCTGACAAAGGGTGCATTTACAATACACTTTTGATTCGAATCAGGATTCATTTGCCTGGCTGGTTCGGTTGGTTTGGTTAATTGTGAACGCGCAAACTCTGATCCGGACCAAAGACGCAACCTCTGGTCCGGCTGGAAAGGTCCAGTTGAATCGAACTCAGGTGCGATTCGTCAGAGCGGAACAAAACCAGGAAGTGATCACGGAGTGAGCCACGCTGAGACGCACGTGAGGCTCAGAATCAAAACAAACTCCTGTGTGAGATCAATAACAGGACAAATGACACACAGAAAGACGTGAAAGTAACAGGAGCAGGTCAAACACTTTAACCTTTAATTATAATTATTGATGATCAGGAGAAAATATACCAAATAATATCACAATTTCAAACCGGACCAGATCAGAGCGTCACAATGTTGCAACTTTGGTCCGCTTCAATTTGTATTGTGAATGCGACCTAAAACTATGACTAAATTTACATACATTTGTGTATTAAAGTATTTTTGTCAAAAAAAACAACTAAAGGGGACAAGTAGTGACTTGGTCCAAGTTCAACTTTTCAGTCCAAGCGCCTTAAACCAGACCATAAAAAACAACATCCAACGATCACGTCTGGGCATGCCTCATGAGGCAATGACATATATAGTTCAAATAAAATATATATTATTATGTCTTACACTTCAAACAGAACAAAAGAATTGCTGTAGATGAGCACAGTTAAAAGCCACAGTCCATACTTCTGAAACACTTTTTGAATGAAAATTGGGTATGTAGAAAGAATATTTAGGCTCTAAGAAAATGTTGATATTATTTGGCATATTCGCGCCCTGTTTTCTTACTGGTTGAAAACATGATGCAACTTCATGAAATCATATTGCGTAATATAAATAAGCTACTCTTCAGTTGGTTGCTGTAGACTGTAGATGCTAAATATATTGCTTTACCATGTTACAAAATGTCTTGGTTTAGTCAAATACAAATTACGAGGGTTGTCAAAAGTATTGAAAACCAGATACTAGATTAAAAAAATCCAGATAAAATATTTATTTTAAGCTTTATCAGAACTAGTCGTAGACCACATGGAAACAAAAAGCACAATTATTTTATTTTGTAAAATACAGTCTAGTGTCTAAAAAAAAACATTTAAAAAAACATCTAAATGGGTATGGAGTATTGAGCATTTTCCTTAGTATCAATTTAATTTGAGATTGTACTATTGTGACAACTACGCATTACACACATGTTTTTAAGACAGGGTATTTTTGTATTTGATATTTGATAAACACACTCTAGCTGTGTCCACAGAAGGGTCCCAAAAGACCCTCTCTAAGCATTACTGCTGCTCATTACTAAAACCCATCATTTGCAGTAGTTAGCACTGGCAAGGCAGACGTTGCGATTGTGATTCTTTTTTTAAACCAGCAAGCGCGCAGGCTACATAGCCTCCCTTTAAAATCCTCTGAGCCAACGTGACTCCGAGCTCAAAGTTCACCTCAGAAGCCGTCCTTGTTATGATCAGTTTGGATACAGGAATTAGGATTTTAGCAAAACATTGAGCTTTTGTACAAAGCAGATTTGATTTGACAGAACTGACTGTCCCTTTGCTTTCTAAATCCACTTCACTACTTTTACATGTTGACCTGCTGCCTCCTCACTGTACACTTCTAATACAAAATAAATCCGATCATTCTAAAGAACCTATTGTTTAAATGCTTGAGAAAGAGTCTAATCTATCGACATAATTTGATGCTGGATTAAAAATGCAAATGTTTTGATGTAGTTTATATGTCATATCTATACTGACCATTTTGTTTCACGTGGACAGGCCGTCCACGTGAAACAAAATGGTCAACAAAGGTGAAATTTGTTTTTCAGTAAGATTTTTACATTAAATGAATAAGGAGTAAATGTGTTTTTACAGTTTGCTAAGGTATATGTATATCATGAACCTTGTACAGACTCTGTGAACATGGCATTGCAAAAGTAACGTTGTTATACTGTATGTATGCTCTGCACCTAACTTCACCCATAAACAGGCACATTTGTAAATAGATTTATTCAATCACTATTTAAAAGCAGCCTTAATAAAAGCATTTACTAATTCATTCGGACTTAAAATACTTATTTTGAGTTCATATTAAATAATCTTTTAATAGTTATTTTAATAAAAGCTTTAAAACTTTGAAACTTTAATATCATGACATCTATCACAGCAGTTGCATTAACAGTAGCATTAGCAGTAGCATTAGCAGTAGCATTAGCATGTTGTTTGCAGCGCTTCAGTTACAATTAGCAATGCTACATTGTCATTTCTGGTAACTAGTAAACGTTTGTAAAAACTGCAATCTACAGTATTACTTCTTCTACTCAAATTCCAAATGTGAATTCTGTCATAACACATGCTCACAGAATGTCCACATGCTCAGATTGTATCACTTGAACACAATCCGTTTACTTAGTTGGCCCCATGCTCGACCCCAATATTCTGCAGGCCCATGTGACACAGGCTCTTACTCACAGCCTCATTGTTTCCTATCCGTCAAAGTCACGTCCTGATATCGTCATGGTGACAGGGCAGCTAGCACCTGGAGGGGTTTTCAAATCTGCGGCGGACGTACCAGGACGCGATATATTTAGTCCGACTCGGCTGCTAATGAATGCTGCTGGCTGGGCGTCAGTGAGCCCCGAAGAGTACGGCTGATCAGCAGTGTCTCTGCCATGCAAGACACCAACACACTGACTGGAGAAGAGGGCAAGTTAGGAGCAAGAGTAAATGTTTTAATTTGGGGTTTTGACCTGCTGCCAGATGGTCTCAAAGGAAGATTTTTCTTGTTGTTCTTGTAGTACTCAAGCTTTTAATTTCAGACCAATTTTACAGATGTGGAAGAAGTGAAAAGCACCTAAAATGCCCAAAACCTATGGTGAAATCTTAAAAACACTGCATGAGTTGTGTGTTTTAGTCATGTTTTATTTTATCTTATGCATTTTTACTGCTTTTATTGTTTCAGGATTAGTCAAATGAACTGTGCATTTATTCCAATTTTGTTGTTTACCTTTATGGTTGTCACTTTGTCTCTACGCACAGTGCACAACACTTTGTAAACCGTTTGCGAAATGTGCTTTATAAATAAAGTGGATTGGATTTGTAATATGAAATATTACAAATCTAAAAGCAATTCAGTGATGATTTCTTTGCATACAAAGTACTACAGAATGGTTTAGCTGCTTGCTTCAAACTGTCTTGTGGAGGTGATTTGAGTGTTTGTGGCATTAGTACTCTGGTGAAGGCGTGTGGACTTGTTGTTGTGTTGCTTTTAATGGCGGTTGGCAGCCAACTGAAAAGGAGCATTTACTGCCACCTACTGTAGTCGTACGTCTTCAAATTTGTACGTCTTCAAAGTATGTGTTTTACGCTGTACTGTTAAAAAAAAAAGGAGAGAAAGAGAGAAAAAAGAGAGAAAGAGACAGAGAGAGTATCAAATAGAAGGTTCTGTATAGAATATCCGGTCTACAATCAGATTTTCCTGATGTAATGCTTTGCAGTCAGAAGCTATCACAATGTTGTGACACTGTAAAGTAGATTCAGCCCATTCCATTGCTAATCGTATCGCTACGAGTTCTGAGGTGAAGACAGAATGATGGTCTGTTAACCTCTTCTTAACCGCTATCTCAAGGTCAGGTATGAAAAAAGCAGCATCTGTTCGCCCACTCAAAAACATGGAAGAGCACTTCCTGGGTTTCCACTTTATGGTCATCACAAGGTGAAACCAAATGTTTTGAGGCATGCAAGACAATCTAAATAAACCTGAACAAAATAAACTCCAAGTTTATCTTTGATGATGAACAAACCTTAACACAAGTAAAATCAAGTGTAGTTGTAAATTTTCCTAAAGCAGTTCTGCCAAAACAAACCTGTCCCAAATCCCTAAGCTTAAACAAATTAAATGTTCCTAAACCTAACTAACCTTAACCTGATTGGTAACAAATATATTGTCACAATTTTTGTGAGTTCACAAACAATCTTGTTAGGCTCCCGCTGATTCGTTTGCAATCACATGGCATTTAGGGGCCTCAGGCGGGACTGGAACCAATCACAAAGCAGCATTGTGGTTTGGGCGGAAGTCAAAACAACCCAAACCAAAATAGCAATGGCGGGAATGATTGCCCTACATCGGCCTATTATAGTAGAAATACGGACTATTTTGTTGTGAAGTATTTTTTCACGTCCCGACGGCTTTCGGCGAGAGCCTTCCCAGAGGAATTCATCCACTCAGAGTGAGACACAGCTCAGTCTGGCATGAGCCAGGTTACCTGAAATGTCTTAAAATCTAGTCAGTTTCCAATGGTTTGCAGTGGTCCAAAGTTATTCCTCACTTTCCTAATGCATTCCTAACATCCTCAGGGGTCTCACTACGGGGGGGCATCCCTAACATGATAAATCAAATGGCCTGCGATCTGATTTGACATGGGGGTGATATAAACCATCCCTAAAACCCAACTTCATGCCAAATTATATTTTCAAAATAGTCATCTGTATGAATGGGTCTAGTCAAGTTAATTAAAAGATTTTATTATATAGGCCTATATATTGGCCTATACAGTGTTAATAGTATGTTTAGGGTGCATGTACCTTTGGAAATAATGAAAGTACATTAAACCATTCTTGGAGGAAAATGCAACCCCATATGAGGCATATTTACCATCCCTTTAAAAGATTCTGGGGCGAGCACTGATCCTAATTATCAACTGCAATCAATTTCGAATCCCTTTTCACAACCTTTAGAGGCTAAGTAGAGGTTTGCTGTCACGCTATTGTTAACAGCAACTAGCATCTGTTCTGTTTTTCAACAATAATTTCAGTTATTGCGATTGTTGAACCCATGAATGAGGACACTATGTCTATTGTGGTCAATGTATGAAACTACTCAATGGAGAGACCGGGCTATCAATGACATATAATTACTGTATTGAGCCTGCTGTAGCCTGAGGACTGCCCTATGGCTCCTGGTGATCAAGGGGTCCCAAGCAGTTGCCTGGGAAACAGAACAGATGCCTGTCTTGCCTTTTGGGTAGACACGTAGTCACTATCAACTGATATCAGGTTACTTTCAATTTCACCTCAACATTTGTTAAAATTAAAAGTTTTTCATACCATTATAGTAAGCTAATAATGGTAAAAAAAAAAAAAAGTGCTCAACAACATGGACTGAAATCAGTTACATCCACTTTAATAACACTAAAATCTCCACTTCTGGGTTTTTTATCTCATTTATGTAGTTAATTTAGTGATGTAGTCCAACCAATTCTCATTCTCACACTGACATTTTCCAACTCTCATAAATATTTTATAATAGCATCTGTTTTTCACCAATTATCCTCACAAAAATGACTGAACAATTTTCATCCAAAACATGCCGACTGCCGCTCTAATTGTTGTTATTTATAGCTGGCTTGTTTAAATTTTCAGTGCCGCGTCTGTTCCCACTGGCCCTCCCAGACCAGACCAGTCCAGTCCTGCTGCAGAGCGCTGTGTAATATTCGGACTAAGTTTAGACCGGGGATGGTTTTTCCGCCCGGCTGCCACTCAAGATGCAGCCTGTTCCTCATTTTTCTTTTCTTTGGACGGATATGAGCGCAGAGGTGCACACAGCGATGCTCTGAACCAGCTCCAGGCTGTGCTGCACTTAACCCCCAGCGGCCTGGGTTCTACTGTACTGGGTTCAGTCTTGCATCATGGTCTGATCATCTTCTGCTTTGTTGGCGGATTGGCTAATAAAGTGTAAAGTATGAGTCAGATATGAGGGGATTCAACAGCTGCAGGGCGAGTTGAAATGAAAGCTGGAAAAGTACAAAGATTGACCCTCATGGTGAAATGTGATGATGTTAAGATTTGCAATAGGTTCAGACTTACGGATTTTAGGGAACAATTGCGAAAAAGTTAGTACAATGTTTGCCTTGGTTTCTTTGCAAAAGAAAATTGAAAAAAAAATCACCTGGACCAAAGTTTTAAGATTGAATACGTTTCGACACTCATCCAAGTAGCTTCTTCAGTTCAGTCTGCTGTTGCAGTTCCATCTCAAAGCCACTAACCACCACTCCTTTGAGGACAGTGAAGTACAAATGGCGAAGACGTGGTTTGTGAGAAGCTAATATTTGCCAGGAAAGACAATCCATCTCTGATCAGAAATGGGGGTCTAAGGTACACAAATGTTTATGGTAAATCCGACTCAGCTGAGAGTAGTTCAATAGACTTAACAAACAACAGATACTCTTTACAGTAAACAAATAGTTTGTGTTAGTTTCAGTGTCGCTAACGCCCCTCTTCAGGCAGATATAAAGCAGCGACTCACCAGTCAGAGAGGAACTGAAGAAACTACTTGGATGAGTGGCAAAACACATTCAATCTTAAAACGATTGTCCTTTACTCTGCATAACTTTGTAAACATTTGGACAAAACCATATTTGAACGTGTCCACTTTCACTATTGAACTGAATTACATTGGTGATTTTACATAGTTACAGAGATGCGCACGTGTGTATTGCTACAACTACTACTGACTAGAACTTCCAAATGTTTCATCGCGTTTGTAAGAATTTACTTATCTGTGCCAGTAGATCTGAAGAAAACGTAGTCAAACATGTCATGTAAAAGCTGTTTGTGTTTTTGGTTTGTTTTTTAGTCCTCTTGCCAATGCTTCTAGCAGAAAGTTGATAGGGCTTTGGGTTACAAGATTCTGCAGCAACTTCTATTTGTACATTCAATATTATGGCAGCAAATGGTGTTCCAGTTTAAGTTGTGACTGCAGAAAAGTTTCTAGTTACAGCGCATACGTTTTATTTGCAAGTCAATTTATTTTAGAAATGCCTTGTCTGTATGTGGTAGTTTTTGTATGCGTTGAATTTTAATCTAACATTACCATTTCAAATTTCAAAAAGGTGTCCAGAAGATGAACAAAGACATATTCTTGTTCACCAAGGGGATACTGTAGTTTTCCCTTGCCGTGAAGGAGAGTTTAAGGACGAAGGACGCTCTGGGAACAGTTAACCATTTTCTTTTTTCTTAGGAATGTTGGTTAATCTGTTTAAAAATGCATAAAGCCCTTCAAGGCGACTGCTGTTGTGACTTTGGATGCTACAAAAACATTTCACATGTCGTTTTTGTGTGTTTGCAGGCTCAGACTTCCAGTGCACCACTCACATAATCCCGGTGAAGAACGAGGAGGGCATAGTCATGATGTTTATTCTCAATTTTGATGAGGTGGTGGACGAGGGAAGTGACAACTCCACGGAGAGGTTAAGCCCGACGTCGCCCACCAAGTCCGACCAGAGTGAGTACTAAACCGAAATTTAATGCATGAACAAAGACATAATCAACACATAGTTAATTAAGAATGATTCTCTTTAGCTATTTAATTAATAAGCCTCAACCTAGTTCCAAACCTTAACCCTTGAATCACTTAATCACTCAATAAACTGTCTTTATTCATGTTTTATTGAGGCTAATAAAGGTTTAGTTATTATAAAGTGGCACCAGAATTTGTAGATTATTTTTCATTTGTACATTGCACTTTTTCCTCATAATTCTGAAGCACACTGCCAATTCAAACACGTTTAGGCGCAACTGACAACGGAAATCCAAAACGGAAAATCAATTATAATTTGTATATTATTGTATATTATAAGCTCTTATTAGTATCACATACATTTCAACTTTGGAAAAAGGTGTATTTTGCATGTTTTCTTGAAGACGTTTACATCTAGGAGCTTGGACAGTTAAAAAGAAAAGAATCACTTGCATTTCAGAACATTTTGGAAAGGTATATATACAGTCTTTTACCTAAACAAAACCATTCTTTGCAATTTGCTGGCTGTTACGATTCAAATTACACTACCACTTACTGCCGTAGCTTGCGTTCTTGTTATTTCTACTTGTCGAAAACAACTCCCGGGAAGGGTATGAAAAAAGAATCTACAATGACCAAGCCTTAGGGAAGATTCTTTAAAACATGTGAAAAGATTTTAGGCTCTTCTTGCCCCTCTCCAAAGTCATGGCCACGTGACGAGCCATTAGAGGTCAGCTCGCATCAAATGTATTGTTAGCGCTGACGGTTACACATCCTACGTCAACAGATCCAGTGGTCGTGGTGTTCCGGTCAGAGTTCAAATGCAGACCTGCTAAAACGCACCAACCGACAGCGATGAAACAGTCGATGGTCAACAAAGACAAGCAGAGTCTCGATTTGTCATTTGTCATGAATGAAGGATGTTACAGTATCCCATTTTAGCGTCCTGTTTATTGTGAGAGTAAACATTTTACTATTTTTCACAATTACTGACACCAAATAACAGTGAAATCCTGAATTATTAATACACCACCATTCCTTAAGTGTGTGACTAGTTTTAGAATATCAGTTTCCTTCTTTAGCTTCTTTAGCTTCTTTAGCTAGATTTAATTGTAATTATATATTTTGGCTTTTAAAATGAATTCGTGAATGGGTTGCTCTTTGCTTTTTCAGTTTTTAGTCCAATAAAAGGGAAAAAAAAGAAAAAAACATTTATTTTTTTTTCCTCTTCAGATTTTCTGTTTAAACAAAAATACACAAAACATATGAGCATTTTCAATTCTGTTTTATTTATCTAATTATTTTGGTTCTATATGTGTAACATCCCTCATAATCACAACTAATTCAATAGTTTGGATTCAATATTTTGAATTTGAAAACTGCAATTACAAAGTTTTAATCTTAAAATTGTCTTGAAAATTATGGTAAAAATAACACACATATTATTTTAATCAGTAAGTTCATTCATATGGTTATTAAAATCAGCCCAAATTAAATCTGATTGTTGGTGTGTGTTTACGGCACAAAAGAAATCTTGTCATCAAAGCACTAAATAATGTTGTATTTGCAAGACTAAGTACGATGAAAACTCTTTCAATCTTTAACATTTTCTCTTTTATTTCTTCTTCTTTCCTTGTCAAAACTTGCATTAGTGTCAACAACCAGAAATAAATCAGATTACTCACATCTAATGTCACCCGTTTACCTGCCATTTCAATAAACTGATAACTCCAGAAGTTTTTGGTCCGCATGTAAACATGAACGCAGCTTGAATATTTATTTTCCGACTTGCTCGTATGAATCCAAAATAAGCTTTCCACTCCACCTTCCATTGTAGGTGTAAAACGAGGACAGCCCTTGTAGTTGTAGCCGTTTGTGCGCATAATTGGTTTTTTTTTATGAGAGGTGCGTAATAAAATGAATATAATGAGTTCACACCTGAGGGCTGAAATCCACCTAAAAGATATTATCATTTGTCACATTGTGTTTAGTGACGCCGTGTACCTTTGCTTCAAACAGGGACAGTTAGAGAGGATGAGTGTAATTGAGATAATTTAGTGAAATGGCCCTGTGGATCTGCTCTCCTAATTAAGCACCAGGGAATGTGATTGGACTGTCAGTGTGTGACCTACAAACAAAACAACAGCAATGTGCTGAGAGAAGAATGTAAGTCTTACCCAGCATGAAACATCAAGTTATAGTACCGTAAAGGCTACTGCACGATTTAATATTGATACGTGCCTTGAGAAAAATGAGAAACTAAACTGTGGCGCTAACAGAACCACAGTTATTTGTTTTGCAACATTTTGGAATGGTTTCAGAATCATTCAGCTTAAAAAGGAGCATATTATTTCATAAAAATACAAAAACATTTCAAATACCACCTGCCATTTGAAAAAAATGTTGAGTGCAAGACAAATGTTCTTTGTGGCAAAATAACAGAATCATGAATACTAAATCTGGAATTTACTCTATGTCTATCCAGTTTTCCAAAATGTATTTGGATTTTTTAATTAATTCATCCCTTCTTGAGCAAATCCCATCAACTTTACTGTTATTTCTAAGAGAGAGAGAAATCTGTTTTTGTTAATGAACAAATGAAGTCATGCAATATACTAACTTAATCTTGTAAGAAATCTGAAATTGTCTAAATTATCCACTTAAATTCATTATTCTGAATTCAAGCTCTTTTTGCAATTCTAGATTCTTTTTTCCCCTCATTTTTAAACCAATATATTTAATGTTACAATATCATATACTGTGGCATAGCACTTTTGATTATATCATTATATATAATTTTATTCCAATCAGTGCCTTTCCAACATTATGTCAATAATTAAGACTAACTGAAATGAGATGTGTTTAGTTGATTAGGCATTGTGCACTCAAGGACGTAGATTTCAGACAGAATTGAGTCCATTTCTAATAATATCTGTTGTTGCCGCTCTCTTGTGATTGGTGTTTTGTCAGACCAAACAATGCATTCTTCTGTGGCTCACGTCTCGTCCTGCTCACCACTTTCACTCAGACTTGTGTGTTCCGGCCCCGTGTGAGTCAGTCAGCCCCCCCGCTAGCATGGCTAATGAGAGCTGATTGGCGGAGGACGTGGAAGGGGGAGCGCGGGGCCGCACCTTAAACATGTGAGATGGGGGAAAGAGTAACGTTACATTAGACATTGGAACATCTCACTTAAAGCCTGACCTTAGCACTGCGCGGTGTCTTTGAGAGGCATGAGGCGGCTCCAGGCCATGAATGTAGAAGCAGCGAGCGCTTGGCCTGACTTTTAATTCAGATTCTTCAGTGTCTTTGGTGTTACTGTGTAGACCGTAGCGACGTATAAAACAAAAATGGTCTACATTGACTTCTGGTTGACCAAAAAAAACAGCAATGTAACGTTTCTGGTTGGGCGTCTGTTACCTGCTTGTCTCCATGTCGATTTGCCAGATTATTTGCCAGTAATATTCCAGTATGGCATTAGACACTGGCATTTGTTCAATAACAGGGTTTTTGTCGCTAAGAAAAACATGCATTTTTTTGCTGTGAGCCGGGTCGCCTCTCCACAGAACTGATCTGTAACTTGGCTTTATCGCGTGCTTGTCTCATTGCTTATTGCTCACTTACCTAATGCATTCTGAGCACCCAAAGTATTCACAGCGATAAGTTTATGAGCACTTCTCACAACTTTCAGATCCCAGAGCAGAGAGAACACAGCCGTCTCATTTTGACCCTAAATTGAATCCCTTAATGAATCCAAAATCACACCTATTTCGATGTTGTATTTATTGAAACAACTTTTACAGTTTAAGAGACAAGCAAAAATGGTGTAGAAATTGCCCATCTTTTTGTCTTAGAATCCACTAACTCCTCCACTTGGCGTAGAAAGTCTCTCAATCTGGACAAGGCAAAGCATCCATCTGTGACAAAGAACTATGGCCTTGGAGGTGCTGCATGTGCTACTTCACTCTTGGCTTTTGAACCAGTCCAAGACCCACTAAAGGTCTTGAGTCGATAAGCCAACGTAAGCACATCTGCACTAAGCTGATAAGAATTTCTCTGGCCCCTAAACTGGACTTTTCTCCAACCTGGCGTGAAATCTCAACAGGAAATAAAAGAACAGATCTCACAGTCCAACATGCATTCGGAACTCTTAAGTGATTACTGCTGGCAATGTGTAGAATACTCAATCCCCACTGTGTGGCAGTGGGCCCCTAACCAAAATTCTTCGTAGTTTTAGTTTAGCTTTTTAGATTTGGTTGAATGATTTATATATTTTTCTACATTTAATAATGTATTTTATTCTATATACATCTAGTCACATTTTTCACATTTACAAGCATTCAAGGAGTTTCTTCACAAATACAACAAACCACTTTATGTAACAATATCTGTAACAATATTCTCAACATAGAAGTTGAACAATGTTTGAAGATCATGATTTGAGAAGCTACTCTCTTGAGCTAGATTAGTCCTGCCCTAAGGGAGGAGTTATAACTGACACTTGCTCAGCCCTTGTTTACTTATAGGTTAATTTTTGGGTTATTCTACCTGTTTTCTGCCAACTTGTTTGGGCCTTTCTACTCTATTGTTCTATGAGTTCCTTTCCCTCACAGTTTTGGGCATTTGTTGCTTTATGAATTACTCTCTCTCACAGTTTTGGGATGTTATATCCTATTGTTCCATGAATGCTGCAACCTCGCAGTTTTGGGATGTTATATCCTATTGTTCCATGAATGCTGCAACCTCGCAGTTTTGGGATGTTATATTCCTATTGTTCCATGAATGCTGCAACCTCGCAGTTTTGGGATGTTATATCCTATTGTTCCATGAATGCTGCAACCTCGCAGTTTTGGGATGTTATATCCTATTGTTCCATGCATGTCTCTCCCTCACAGTTTTTGGTCGTCAAGTGTATAATTAGCATTTAATTTCTGCCATGGTTTATGAGGTTGTGACCATGATATGGGCTGACCTGTTCCTCTGGTGGTGCGCAGGGTCCGCTTCTGTCCAGTTAACAAAAAAAAAAGAAGATAATTTGATTATTAGTATTATTAATGTGCATTTCAGTGCTTTCTGGAAATGCAGACATTTTACATTGTATATGCCCTTGGGTAGCAGCGTGGTTGCCAATCTGCACCACCCATCACTCATGCACACACCACAGACAAATGGCCAAAGTGTCTCGCCCAAGGACACAACAATATGAACTGTCCGAGCTTGGATTGAAACAATGACCTTTTTTGTTCAGCCAAGTTTTGGCATTGTTTAGTCCTACTTTAGAACTAGAGCGCAGGTGTAGTTGAAAAAGGTATTAGTTTTATACATCCTTGCAATTTGAATGGTCGCAATTGACCAACTCTGTAGACTTCAGTTATTTAAAGAACAACAAAATATCTGCAAAACCTTTTCTGAAAGGGATGTGATGTGATTTCTTGCATTAGTTTAGCAATAAATGTTAATGCTCCTGGAAGGGTTTAAAATGTAAACTGAATTCTACTTATTAAAACCTATGCTTGTCTGAAAAATGAAATCGTTCCTCCCTAGTTTAGACCTGGCCAGTGATGGAAAGAACAGAATACTGATTACCTGCATTAAATGTATTTTCTAACATATTTCGTTGCATGGTCCAATCAGAGGACTGTGCACTGAATACTTATAACACTTTCTCATTAGATTGCAGTGGCATGCATTTATTCATCAACACTTAGCACAAGAGCTGTGTTTTCCAAAGTTCTCATTAATTCCTTGCAGTACAAAGCCTAATGTGCATGAAAAATGTACTACAGTGTATTCCTTTGATTAAATGAAAGTAACTATATTTTGAATATAAGTAACACCGGAATATGATTAATCAAAATGTGTTTTCTGAATATCTACTGTATTTTTTCATATAGATCATTCTCAGTGACATCAATTTTTTTTGTACCAGGGTGGTGAAAATTTACCAATTACACAGCTGTTTCTCTCATTTAGAGGACACAATTTGAGCCCTATTTTCCTCTGATTTTCAGTCGTGCCTAGTTCGTCTCAGTCATATCTAGTGGAAAACCGTCGCAACTGCTTCAGTCTCGTCGTGTGTAGCCGATACAACTGGATTTGCATCTGAATTGCAAAATGTGCACTGCAGAAAGACATGGCCAGAGCCCAGTGGCAGGCCGCCTCCCGGTACAGCTGACTGTTAAAGGTCTTATATCATGCAAAATCGACTTTTCAGAGCTTTTAACCTTCTTACAGTGCTATTGGTACCTCGTATATGTGCCCAAAGTGGTTTTTTGATTGATTCCTGCATTCTTTAGCAAGAGAAAGTCTCTATCCTTTCCCTCGGATGAGAAGACGAACGGGGCCTACTCACCAGGATGAGTCAGCCTGGTGAGTGCCGCAGCACGCTTCCCTGTTTCAGCCCATCCTCCAGGAAGCACTATGTACCTGTAACACGAAATTCTTTGTTTTGGTCGGCAAGTGATCACATGCTGCTGTTTAACCAATGAAAAGCCTCAGGTGTTTGCTCTCTTCTATCAAGAGTCGCACTTCACAGGCGCAGAGAAGATGAGTTTCAGGAGAAAAAGTGACCTGTATCAACCGAGCACTATTTAGCTGTCCACTTCTTTTTGCCTCCCGCGAACGACACTTACGTGCAAGTTATGCAATCAGTGACGAGGGTTGAGAATGACAACGTTTTTTTGTAAATATTGTACCACACAATGAAGCTTCATCTCCAAATACCAAGATTCAAATGATAGCTCTTATAAATACAAAATATAAAAGTAATGATAAAATTGGGATGAGTTTACACAATATCTCTACGGCGGCTTGTGTGAACATCCCACTCCAGAACCTGCCGTGCATTTTGATGTGATCCAGTGATACTTTGAGAGACATTGAGGGGCTAATTATAGCACTGTGCTGACAGTGGTCCATGAGCCTGCAGGTGTCACGGCGTCTGAGCTGGAGGTGAGTAATCCCTCTCCCAGAGCTGCCACAGGAGCCGACATGCAGTCCGGCCGAGCGCTAACATGCCCGGCAGCTAGCATCACACTTGCTAATGACAGATTAGTCTGCAAAAAATGTACGCTTGACTTTCTGATTGGCTATTTATATCTTGTTTTACTTCCCCTAAACTTCCATTTTACCCCAGTGCTAATTGGAAAGAGTTATTTTGGTGGTGATGCTTGAGCCGGTGGAAAGTGACGTTCTTGCTGTCATCATCTGAGTGATAAGAAAATATTTGGAATTCACCGCACACTGCAAAAATATTTTCGAAACAAGTAAAAACTACTTGTGAGTTTTGACAAGTCTAGATTTTTTTTCCCCCTCGTGCTATTTTTATAATAAAGAAATTAATAAAACTCAAACTCACAATCCTCTCTACGAATGAAAAACAACAATGTTTTCAATCACATTCCTCATTTCCTCCCAGAACGGTGCAATTTTTCTTCAGGACCACTTACAATGAGCCCATTTTTCTCTACATTCAGTACATCTTGACCCCGATTCGGACAGGATTTGTTTTACCTGAACTGCTCATGTTTTGCCATGTAGATTCCAATATAGGATTCCAGCCAGCACTCTTCAGACAGTGCTTAACCTTAGGACACCAGTCAATCCATGCTCTGGCACGTGGAGCCGATACTGTATTGATTATCTGGTTTCCCTGGCAACTGTCAGGGTATGAGATGGATTAGGTTGCAAATTAGTCCCCTATGTCTGGGGAGCAGTGGAGATGAGGAGTTGGAAGAAGGATGAAATTCACAGACATGTCTGAGCCCCATGCGAAAACCCAAAAATGAAAAAAAAAAACTATCAAATTGGTCTTTTTTCTTGTATCTTTTTCAATTTTTTTTAGATTGGACTATACAAGAATCATATGCCTTTGAGAACGTACAGAGGTGTAAACAACATTGTTAAATGGCTTTATACTTGTTAGACCCCCGTGTAGACAGGATATGTTGTTCTCTGCTCCATTGTATCACGTAAACAATTACAGCTTTTGCAATTTGCTGATTACTACCCCATTTTAATTTTTATGAATCATTAAGTTCTACCATGAGGAAATTTAACCTACTGCTAAGACAAAGCTGCACGCATATTGCTGGTTACAAGTAGGGATGAGACGAGACTTTGACATAATTTATCATAATTAGTTTGGTTCAATACCGTTTGAAATGTTGGCTTCACAGTTGTTTATCTTACTTAATATTTTTGTATCGATGGAATTATGTCTTCCAGCATTAATCCTTTTTTGTCCAAGCTAAATGTGAACACATTGGAAACATGATCTTACGTGAACATTTTGGACATGCGTGCACATTCTTGATTTGTTGTCAGACCTTGACGTGTTTCGACAGCTTGTCTGCCGTCATCTTCAGGAGGGTCACGTGTTGTTGCTGTGATGTGTTTTGCTGGCTGATTTACAGTCTTTGGCGCGGCCTTCCTTCCAGGAGAGGAATAACGACAGCGCCCCCTGCAGGCACACTTTTTTTAGAACAGGATCCCAAGCATGAGAAAGCAAGAATGCCCCCTCATCTTGGTTTATACGTTGTTTTCATTTTTTATTTTCCTGAAGCAAGATCACAATTTTGATTTGATCACGATTCATGTCGAAGAAGGAAATGCTTCTTCTGAAAGTTCAGACTTTGCTGTAATTGGTTAATTCCACCCATCACTAACACAGAACACTGCTGAGGCTGGCCAATAGGAGAAGTGGATGAGAAAAAGTGTGTTTGAGCATATAGCTGTAATAAACAAATAATTAGTGTATCGCAATTTCACCAAAATATCAGATTGTCACAGGGATCAGATCACAATTCATTTTGTATCTCCATATCGCACAGACTTTCCATGGGCACATTTTAGAGTTCTGTTCCCCCAGCAGCGGTGGTGTTTATTGTCCTCTGTTCCAATGACTTTGCCTCCGTTCCAATCTTTAATGTGGTTTTCCCTTTTGCAGCGGTCTGAGAAAGCAAACTTTTATTGTTCTTGCTCTGCTTTTCTCTGCTTTTCGTTTTAGTGCTTGTGTGTATTTTCCTGATGTTTATTTTTGGATTACAAGATCTTGTTACTCGAGATGTAACAATAACCACAGTATTGTGATATTGCATGCTTAAAAGTCTCATCATAATATTCTGGGCAGCTACAACAGAAAAGAGAGGACCAGATATACCATGATCCTTTGTTTCAGTGCAGACAACATGAAGACATAACTGTTTTTTAGCACTGTGGTAGACCATAATCATTCATACCAAAAGCATGTCAAGGCTTTTTAAAAGGAAAAAGCGTATCTCTTCAAAATATTACAACAAACATCGTACCTTGAGAGGCATATTGTGATATTTCTTTTACGGAGAGACGAGGATATTGTCACATCTCTAATGGCACACACGATCTAAGTTCAAGTCAGTGTCGCCTTCATTAGCGGTGGGCCTGTCCTCTCCATGTCTGCTGTCAGCTCGAGGTGTCACCAGGCTCCTGTGTGGGAAACTTGTTGAGTGCTCTGGCTCTATGGTGGGAGGGTTGTAACATCAGCACATTTGGCCTGACAATGGAAACAGATGGCACTGACATTATGTAAGGAGGCTGCAGCTGCTGCTGCTGCCGCTGCCGCTGCTGCTGCTGCTGCTGCTGCTGCCGCCGCTGACCCGAGCCTGCCATCTCACAAGTGAACCCGGGGTCACAAGGGGCTATTGTTAATGGACGCGCTGTATTGATATAGCTGTTGTAGTTGCATGGATATGTGTGATATGGACTGTAAGTTGAAAGGGGATGTACATGGTGTACATCTGTGTTTAATATCCCCATGATACTACAGTATGTGCTGTAAAGAATAAACCATCATTCCCCATTGTAAAATATGTCTGTGAGCTCAGCTATAAGTCACTGCTCAGGTCATAATTTATACATTTTGCTGATGAAAATGTAAAAAATATATGAGAAAATAAAACATTCATGAGGACAAAATGTGTTAATAAAAGTGCAAAATTGTATGCACAATTGACATTTTGAAATGAAGGAAAACTTCAGGGGGCACTTTTCTTTGGTTGGCTTGAGCTCATACCACAAGGAAACGTTTTTGTGTTTCTGTCTGTGGTGTGGAATATTATGAAAGAGGAACTTAAACAATGTCACAATATAAATCGGTTTAAATGTATTCAAAAAGGATGTTTTCTTACAAGAAACGGGATGAGACTGACGAATGTTGCTTATGGAGTGTTGTGAAAAACAAATTAAACAAGTTAGTGAAGCCTAATTTTTGTACAGTAGGGCCGATTGTATCATTTAAGAATGCGAAATTGGAGAGTTTGAATTCATTTAGTTTTATTGTATTGTAGTATTGTATTGTAAATTAGTTTTTGCTTTTACTTTTTTAGAGAGAGAGAAACGCTATCAAACTGTTGTTTCACTTAACTGCATTGCATGTATCTTGATGACAGACATTTATATTTGCTTGCCTTTGTTTAAAAATAAATAAATGATATAGCGCTTTTCTACCTTCAAGGAACCACTCGCCCATTCACCCCAGTGTACACAGACACTGGGGTGAGGCAGGGTTAAGGGTTGGGGACAAGCTAGCTTTTGTTTATTTCCTAATGGTAATTTCTTCTGCTGCCAGTAGTAAAAATTCTAACACAAATCCTGATGTGGGAACACCTGACTGATAAAAAACAATATGTGCTTTCAGTAGATACATTAATTATCTCTGCCAAAGCAAATATTCTCAATAGCATGTTTAAAGGACAACAACTATACAAATAGTTATAGAATTTATGTCCATTAATTTAACATTTTATAATCAAAGACCTAAAGGTGCACTGTGTTACCTCTCCGGTGGAGGGTCCGTTGCTGCTTGTATCTATGTAGGTGATATTGGCCTCTCTAGCACCGCCAATCACATTCACTCCAAACATATTCTAACAGAAAAAGTGTTTAGCCCAATTTATGTAATGCCAGTGCAACAATCATACACATCAAAGGGAGCGTTGCAATTTCATTCATTCTTTTTCCGGGCACTTCAAGTTTTCTTGGAACAATTCCAAGATAAAAATAAGTTTATCGACAAAACAAAACAGAAGAAAACAGGTTGATGTTGGCTGTAGGGAAGGCGACATTTTATTCATGGTTGGGTGTGTGCAGTTTGGTCATTTTTCAACATTCGGTAAATTGTTAGTTGAACCTGACACTGTTTTTGGAGCATGTGAACAGATGGTGCCCAGGTAAAATGGGAAATAAACAAACCAAGTGGACTTAGGTTTGACAAATGAATGGAAGCTAAATCACTGTTGCGTTTGATGCTTTATTCATTCACACTACACAGTTTGAAATGTATTCTTCAGGTCAGCAATGTGAACAAAAAGCCCTGATCAGAGGCAGCTTGGCATTTTATTTACCACAGACAATCAGTGGACAACAATTTGCTTGGAAATTCTTCTGTATTTTTGAGAATCAGAGAAAGCTTTTTTGCAGATGAAAAACTGAAGCTATCAAACGAAGCTAACCTACTCACAACCGACTCAAGTCAATATTGCGTGAATAGAAAATTTTACTTATAATTTTGCACAAAATTATAACAACAAAAAGGAAATGGATCTAGATATTTATAAATCAAAACGTAAGTGTTAAGCACATATTACTTTATACAAGTCAGACATTCAATTATCAGGATTTGGTGTTAGCACTCCAACTACTGGCAGCAGAGGAAAATACCATGAGGAAATAAACAAAGTTAGTTTTCTTCCGGCACGCTATCACCAAGCAGTTATGAGCGCGATTTTACGACAGAAATGCTCTGAACTAGTCTTGCAACGATTTATCAGAATCAGAATCAGAATCAGAATCAGAAAGAGGTTTATTGCCATTGTCACTGAACAAAGTTCGCAAACATAGGAACTTGTTTCGACGTTAAGGTCCAACATAAAACAATCAATAATAAAATAATAATAATGCACCGTCTATAAAATCAAATAAAGTATACATAAATTAAGAATTTACAAATAGAATAAAGTAAAAATAAACTTGGTCTCAGTATGTACACAAACATTTTCAGATGGTTGGAAATTGTGCAGAAAGTGAACAGTGCGTGAATAGTATTGGTTGAGCATTGTTAATTCTGGTCCGGATGGACCGTAGCCTCCTGTCTGAGGGGACTGGCTCAAATAGTCCGTGTCCAGGGTGAGAAGGCTAAACTGGACTTAAAAACAGCTATCTTTACCTATGATGTCATAAATCTGAGAAATTTGAAAAAGAGTGTTTTTGTGAATCTCAGAGAAGACACCCTTGTAAACAGGATTAATGAAACAAGTGTGAATGAAGCGAAATACAACTCAAGGTATGTTTTTGACATTGTAACATGATTTTAAAACTCAAGAGTCAATTTTACATTTTATGAGACATGCTTTTTTCCCAGGTACTTTCTATTGAACTATACCATAAGTAGATACGTTCAGTTCATTGTAAACTAAACTGCAATACTGATCTAAAATAGTAGGACTGCAGGATATTTCACTGTTGAAAGCATTTTTTTATTTTTGAAAAGTGACTATGTGACATTTTAGAATACAACATGTTTCACTCAGTCTTTTTTTCCCTTCTAATAATCGCAACTAAGTACAGGGATGTGAGCAGAGATGGTAGGTAGGTCAAGACACATTTATCTGAGCACTCGAGCCTCAGCTGCAGGACAACGCAAACTCAAACATGCATGAATCAACCAAATACAACTTTGAGTAAACTATTCACGAGAAAAAAAGGTTTTAACAAGGTTAAAAGCCCATTAAAGTTGATTTTGCATCCCCTTTTAAGACTTCTTTAAGACTCCAGGTTAAAAAAAAGTCTGGACACGCCCCTGCTCTGGGCACCTATAGACCCAAGCAGAACCAAGAAGTGATGGGACTTTTGATGGGAAATATTTCCAAGAATTGCATTTGTACCCGTGCAATTACATAAGAATTTTAAGTTGTGTATTAAAAGTAAGATTTAGTGTGCTTAACCCCATAGAGACCAATTAAGTGAGAAATAAGAAAGAATGTGCTGTTCCATTTGGCGTATTACAAAAGGAAAAATAATTCCCCAAATGATATTCAGAGCAGAAGATTACAGTTAAGTACTGTGTTCCAGTTTCAAAAGGGTTGTAAAAATAAAATCTTTTACTATAACCAGCTTTACTTCCCGAAATATCCCGAAATGTGTCTTGTTGAATTATTTACGCAATCAGCAAAAATAAATGCAGATTGTCAATTCAGTTGCATTCAGTCAAAATTATAAGCCTTAGTCAGTTTGACGGCGCCCTACCCGCTCTCCGACTGCTGTTGTTTCCATGAGCAAGACATTAACCTACTAACAGTTTATGCCAATGTACGTCTCACATCAGTAATAGTATTCGATTGTGGCTGGTCGGAAGCGAGGACTGTTTATTCTTTGTTCTTTGCTTTTTTTGTACACGCAAAAATAGTTCACAGATGTTGCCTGGAAGTTGTCAGTATTTGCAAATTAACGTCTCGCAGGGCTGTCAGCGAAGATAAAGGGGCTTTTGAAGGGCTTTTCCATGACTTTACACAGACTCGTAACTGGCAAATATGTTCATCAATGTAGGCACTACATTGCCCTAAATCACTTAAAAACATAATTCAAATTTAGTGCAGCGCTATAAATATACGCACGGAAAATTTCAGACACTTACAAGCCATGATATCTTAGAGTTCATTATGTTTGATCTGAATGTTAATCAAGGCTAATCATTTTTATTTATTTTTATTGTTTTAGTCTTGCTTTAGTCCTGGTTTAGTTCTGATTTAGTCTTGCTTTATAATGGTTTAGTCCTGTTTTAGTCTTGCTTTAGTCCTGGTTTAGTTCTGATTTAGTCTTGCTTTATAATGGTTTAGTCCTGTTTTAGTCTTGCTTTTGTCCTTGAGGAAGTTCTGGTTTTGTTCTTGATGAAGTCGTGGTTTAGTGTTGCTTTAGTCCTGGTTTCATCCCTGGTTTAGTCCTGTTTTAGTCTTGCTTGTAAATTCAACAGAAATGTGATAAAAATGTCTTTAAATGTATTACTTTTATCCAGCAAATGGGAATGGACTACAAAATTACCTGCAAAATGTATATGAAATATAACTTAATACTCTTGTTTGAAAGATTACAAACATTTTTTTATTGTTGCTACAAGTTTTACTTTAAAAAGTATGCACAACATTCAAATTGTGCACATCTTCAAAACAACATTCAAGATATTATTTTTTTTTATATATATATATATTGCTCCCCCTCTCAAATCAATACTACTAACATTTTTGCGATACTTTTGACAACGCTATTCTGAACAATAAAAGTAATTCTTAACTTTTTTGTCCTTAAAACCCAGGGAGGAGCCGATTCTTCCGCTTCCGCCAGGCCGCTCTGAGCTTGATGAACACCAACAAGCAGTCGTTACCCCAGGAGGACCCAGACGCCGTGATGGTGGTGGACTCCCCGAAGGACACGGAGGACTGCCTGGCCCTTCAGAGCTTCCCCTCCCCGACCAAGAGCATCTGCAGCCCCATGGAGGCCAACGACACACACGCCCTCATCAGCTCCAGCCACCACTCGTCCCAGGCCAGCATAGGCGGGCCAGAGCCGGTGGACCACTCCTCGCCCAAGCTCCTGTGGGACAAGCTGTACCAGGCCGAGCCGCAACAGTCGTCCACGTCCCTGTCCAACACGTTCCCCCGAGGCAGTATCAGCAGCATGAGGCGGGCGTCGTCTGTGCACGAGATCGAGGGCTACAGCTTTAACTCCAAAAACGCAGTCCTGAGAGATCGGCACACGAGTGAAGGTACGCCTCGGACAATCGTGGTGTTGTCAAGGATGCACTACTGTATTCAAGAATAGATTAGATCAATTGTAAAGACAAAATAGAATAGGATAGTTTTGTTAAAAAGTACATATAATGCGAAATCAACTTGATTGAGCTTTAACCATGTTACAACAGTGTTTCCTCATCATTAGTTTACTCAAAGTGGTATTTTCATAGATTCTTGCATGTTTGAGCTCGAGTTTCGCCGCCCACATCCCTGTACTTATTTATGATTAATTAATTGTTTTTTTAAAAGACTCAGTAATGATACATGTAGGGTTCTAAACAAGGGTCCACAAGAATATTACAAAATAAAATAAAATAGTATAATTTTTTGTATAATTAATACTTGATTAATTTTGTAGAACATTAATTTCCCCGACACATATATTATGGAAATGCATAATGTCAGTTATGCTCTTAAGTATTCTGTTCCCTCTCTACAACACGAGCAGAATGCTCAGCTCGTCACTGCGCAGTGAGAGCTCAGCTCTGCCTTTCCAAAAGTTGTTCATCCAGCTTCTGATTTGCATTTGACTAAAACAAACCAACACCAATAACCATTGCCAAATTTAAAAGAAGCAGAATCAGACACAGAGGAATGGACTGCATTTGCTCCATCAAATTCCAATTCCACCCCCCCTAAAATTAAGTGATTTAGTAATATTTTTGTAGTGGATAAGAAAAGGTGTGCCCCAAACCAAAAGAGGTTGAGAAACAGTAGTTTGTATGATGACCGTGATGGCATGCTGATGTTGCTACTGTTCCCTACACCAGTCGTTATCAACCTTTTTCAGTCGCAGCCCCAATAATAACAATTGCTGGCATTCACGAAGCCCAAGCACACAAAATAGACGACCCGCAAAGTCATAAAGTCGCCTAATATCTAATGTTTGATTTTATTTCCTGGACAATGCTGTAATTTGGTTGTCCAACAAATACTAATCCACATTTACCACTGCATCTGAAGTCAAACCCAGTTATTGATTATTGCATACAATTAAGATTTTGCCCATATCATTTGGAGACCCCCTGAAATCATATCGCGACTCCGCAGGGGTCCTGACCCCCAGGTGGGGAACCACTGCCCTACATTATCACTGACAAAAATGGACATTTGCAACACATTTTTGAATTGACTCAGTTTTTGGCTAGTAAATGTAGCATCCACAACAAGAGTTCAAGTCCGGCAGAAGGGGAGCAGTTGAGTGTGAGGATTTGGGGTGAGGCTGGGGGTCAGAACAGATGGGACGATCAAGAGCCAAGGTCTAGTCATCACTGCAATGTGTTACAGCAGGCTGGGATCTGCAAGGCTTTCCAAAACGAGACAAAGACCTTAGAGTTGTGCTGCAAACAAGTAGAAACATTCAGGAAGAAGTCACATTGTAGATGACGAAGTTATTCTATTATTGATTGGAACAGTGTTTGAGTATTGTTTTCTTTTTAAAGTTTTCAACAATTTAGGGCTTAGAACTGGCATGTTTGCCTACACAACTCTTAGTGTCTGAAATGAATGAGCCAAATAAATTATAACTGTGATCTAAAAGCGCTGTGGTTTTCAACACACACTCTTTACAACTGCAAAGCCAAAGGTGACGTTGTTCAAAGCATCTTGATATACTAAATGACTTTCGTGGCTTCATGTCCTTCCCGTGGGTTCTCTAAGGATACTCCAGCTTCCTCCCACCCTCCAAAGACATGCATGTGTAAAATGGCAAGTCTAAATTGGCTCTAGTGAATGAATGTGTTAACCCTGCGACAAGCTATGATAGGCCCCTAATGGGAACAGGTGGTAGGAAAATAAATGAATGTATTGAAAAGCACACAATATTTTTTATCAATCAGGCGTTCCCTCCTCAGGGTTGGTGTTGGCACTCTGCCAGCCAAGGTAAAATTGAGAAATAACACAAAAGCTAGCCTGCCCCTGACATCCTAATGAAAGCCTCACAAATCTGGGTGTTTTATTGATGCTCAGAGGAACTCGTAAACAGGCTTGATGAAACAAATGCGAATGAAGCTAAATACAACTCCAGGTGTGTTTTTGATGAGGGAACAACAATGGTCAAAAAAAAAAAAAAGCTTAATATATGTGATTTAATATTTCTTCTGTGTGCTGTTTTAAATGATAATTATTCTTATTAAATGAATGTAGCACCTTTCAAGATACTCAAAGCAAAGTGGTAAGCTACTTCAATAGCTTCAGCTGCCGTGGAGTAGCCTGACGAAAGCGATGTTGCCAATCTGCACCTTCAGCCCCACGAAACACTACCAACCACTCACACGCACATAGAACGCCCTTTGATTTTTCACCCCCTTGTGAAATCTTCTCACAGCTCATGTGTCTACCAGACTGCTAAATTATTGGGAACAAGCCTATTCTATGAACTCATAATACCAGGTGTTAAACAACCCGTCATCAAATATTGAGCGGTGGATCATAATAATGGTATTCATGGTGCTTGTAAATGCCACATACACTGTACATGCACAGAACAGTCTGGTGCTGTGTGATCCTTACTACCTCACTACCAGCTATCACGTTTCTCTGCTTTGTCTCCAGTTCAGACTTCATTTAGACCTGTCAACCTCATGCAACATTAACCCACACTAAGCATTTAATTACCATCAATAAGTTTGTTATTTAGTGGCGTATCGCATTACCATATATCCAATTATGTGGCGCGTTTTCTTTTTTGTACCATTAATTTCATAAATGTGGGTTGTGCATAAATACATAGATAGTAGGTTGAAAATGCTAATAGACAAAGGGACTCAAGTAAAGCGACGTATTCGAGCATTTACTCCCTGATTTATAATGGAATCAATGACTAAACTCTGCCGTTTTAGGTTCTACTTTAGCAGTATTTTTAAACACCAATACTTGTGTGAAATATTATTGAGTGAATTATTCAGATATATGTTCACATGGGTAGATCTATAAGTGAAGTTTGACTGTACACTGAAAGTTTTTGCACTTTGTTTCTTTACTTTATTGTTTTTTTCAAATTTTAAGATATTTTTTAATGTTTGCCTGTGAACACAAAGGTCGTCATTGTATTTATGAATGTGATGTGTGAATTGGGGCTTTAAAAAGTTGATTTAGCGATCAAATAATCGTTATCTGGACTATGCAGATTCAGAAAAGTGTTTTCATGGATCAGACAAGCAAGAATGAATGGCGCAGGAAACATGCATATTTAGTTTATAATGGGAAAAAAAGGACATTTTTGATCATATTTTCAAGCCGCATGACTTTAGCTTTATCTGGGTCAAATGGAAAAAATCTCTATGCACGGCTCTTTCACAATCCAAATAACTAATTGATTAATAAAAATTAATTCAATCATTTGAATTGCAGAATATTCGTTAGCTTTACTAGTCGCAGTGTTTTTGTGGCAGGTTACATTAGGAATTGTATTTACTTCTACTTTAACAATTTGGATCAAGTTTTTAATCTTGTAGGGGAATATCTTTACTTTACATTAAGAGAAGGTATAATCCCTCATTTGTCAGGGATTGGTCAATTGTAAAGAAAAGTTTGAAATGTTTTTGAAATTGTGACGTTTTGACTTTTTCTACCGTTTCTTTCCATCACTGTTTTTGTATTTTTGTTGACTTGTTCTGTTTTTCTTCCCCCAAAACTCGCCGTTTTAGACAATGTCAGAGGTAATATCGTCAATTCGATTTTGGAGCATGTTTTTCAAGCGAGGCAATCAGTGTCCACTCTGTGTGCATGGCATAAGTGGACTTACTGTTCTTAATTATGGAGAATGCTGATATGGTTAAATCCACTGTGTGTGCAGAAAGCCCCATGTGCATGATTGAAGTAGATAAGCCTGTTGTTTTGAAAATCACTGCATGAAAATTGCACTTTGTCATGTGACTGCATGGTTACGTCACATATATAATAGTGGACGATGGAGACCAGCGGTTGGCGATTGTGCATTTTTCAGGTTGCTTTCTAAATAATGCTTCTCTTCCTCCAAAATTCAACTCAACAGTGCACAAAATACAAATGTATTTCGTAAAGTACACATGAAGTTGCATTTAATTTCTTTTGTATTTTTAACAATCACAGATATAAAAGGTGAAACGCAGTAATCCAAAGGGTGTCCTGCAGTGTGACATGAAATATCACACGTATAAAAACACAATTACACAAAAACCAGAAGAAGCTCGTCTGTTTCTTATGCAGGGGATTTAAACTACAGGTCAAAATAATTATCATATTCTTGAGCACCAGTTTGATATGTGACAGCTTTAATAAGAAAAGAAGAATTCTAAGTGTTAAAAAATATGTGTTTGCACTAGGGGGGAACTTCTTCGTATTTATTTAGTATGTTAACATTTGAGCTGTCAAGGAATGAATAATTAACATGCCATCTATAATCTAGATGTACTTCATTGTGCTGTATATTTATTGCAGGAAGCTTATGTTTTGTTTTATATACAGCTCCTTTAGAAATGGATTTGCTTGGATTCACATGCTTTAGGTTCAGTATGAATTCTTTTTCATTGCAACTACCGTCTTGTCAACGGGATCAGCAAACTCTTATTACTGTAGTTGTGTCATCTCAAAACTTTAAAAACGAGTATCTGCTGTCGGACTACCCTGAAAACGTTCAAATGGTGATGCAACTGTTAAAATGAAATATGCATGAGTTTTGGCATTCAGTGTTAACAGTCACTCCTGAATAAACCAGCTTGTGCAGGAAATGTGTACAAACAACAGACCGGTGTAAACTAGAATCAACAGAATTATTATGAATTTATATATTGCTGTTATCAATGCATCTATTAACTTTTGTTCTCTATCCTCAATATATTTTTTTAAGAATTATTTTAGAATCCTGAACTTGACCAGCATTTATTTCCAGTATATTAACACAATTATCCATGCTTTGGTGGATAGTTCCTGTTTCATTGACTTATATATAAATATTCTCATAGGGCTTACTCAAGTTATTATTGTTATTTGAGTGTGTTATTTGATTATTGTTATTTGAGTGTGTTATTTGACTCCTACTGGCAAAATCTTTTCATGAAACGTCCGTCTTTGGATAGAATAAAGAAACCGCTCTTTTACCACTGACCGGGCTCTCCGTTAGTTCCTGTTTAGGAGATGTGTGTAGAGTAAAGTACGCTCAGGTAAAACTCTCCAGGTCGACTTGTCTATCTAAAAGGCTTGAACCGCATCTCTGAGCTAATCCGCTAAATATTTCATAAGCCCTAATTAAAGTCTCCCAGTCAGGTACAGTTCAGAATGCTCTATTTATGCGCTGCCACAAAAGCCACTCTCTAATGCATGCTTTAAGTGCACTTAGACCACGCTAATTCAACTTTCTTTTGACATCCTGTTTGCGTCATTACATCAAGCTAGTGGTTTTATTTGAGAATATGCTAATAATAATAATAATAATAATGTGATTTTGCGCTGTACCTGGCAGGGCCTTTCAATCACGTCAAGTCGAGCCTGCTTGGTTCTACCTCGGATTCTAACATCAACAAGTACAGCACCATCAACAAAATCCCCCTGATCGCGCTGAACTTCACCGAGACGACGGAGAAGAAGACGCACTCTCCGCCCACGTCTGAGATGCCCATCATCGCCCCCAAGGTCAAGGAGAGGACGCACAACGTGACGGAGAAAGTCACACAGGTGAGGGGGAGGAAATTGTGTGTTTTCTTCCTGTAAGAAACTGTGTAAACTCGCCAAACTCCACACAGAAAGGCCCTATTTTGGATTGTCTTGTTGTGAGACATTAACCACTGCATCACCAAGTCTATTGTCCCATTTCTATCATCATTATTGCACATATACTTTAGATATTTAACTTTGTGCGTTAAAACATGGATAATGGTTTATGTTTTATAGGCCTCTAACTATAATGTTACACCAGATCACAATTTAGATCTCGATTCATGTGCTCTCCATATTTTTCTATTGAAGTTATCTTCTTCTGAATTTTCACACTTCTTTGTGAATCCAGCTGTCACTCACTCAGACAGTGGGTTGGAAAAGTGTCTTTGTTTGACCAGATAGCTGCATTAAATAGAAAAGAAGTGAATCACGATATGAGAATATAATCAAAATGGCAGATTGTCACAGGGTTGAGATCACGATTCAACATATCGCTCAGCCCGAATACCTGCTGTTGCTGTTCCATAGACTCATGTTCTTTCTGCCCGCTGACAGGAGTAGCTCTCTGCCATTTTCATTCTGTAAAAGTACTTCAGTTCTCTGCTGGAACAACAGACCTCTGTCATACAGACATTAGAGGCCCTGTAGGGGATTTTGAACCATGAGAGAGCAACATAGTTCAGTTTGAAGTGTTAGCTCCACCCACTTAGGCTCTTCTCTCACTCCGATAATGGCTGTTGCTTCAACATTTCCTTCCAAAAATGTGGTCCTGGATAAAATGGATTATCATTCAGTCTTGTTTTGGTGGAGCAAATATAGCTGCTTTTACATTTTAGGGGCCTACTATTATGAGATAGGGCCTTTAATCTTAGTGTTCAAAGGAACATGGGATTGAGCAAGCGCTATGAGAGAGGACATTTTCCAGACATGCATATCATGCAAAAGTGTATTATTCTATTCTGTCTTAAAAGCGCTGTACCTGTTTTTACTGTCTTAAAAACATATTCTGTTTTGTGGGAAGAAATCTTGTACAGCCCATTGAAAGCAACAAGTAAAAGTACAGTCTGCAACAGTGTTAGTTTTACTGCGCGTCAACATGCTACCATCTTCGAAGCTTACTTTTTCGTACACTTTATCTATGGGAATTTTTCACGCAGCCGAAAGAATACTAGGTCCTGTTTTACTTTGAGGATGCCCGTGAAAAGTCTTCGTGGTGTCTTGAATTTTTTTTGGCCACTTTCAAAATCTCTGAGTCTGAAGACACCCACAAGACATCAAAGGAAATTAATCCCAAACTAGCTGTAGAATGACTCACATTTTTATCTATCAAAGTCAAAGAGAGACAGATTTATTGAAGTAAAAACCCTCTTTTCAGAGACGTGCTTAGTCAGGCACACACCCCACATATGCTGCTCCTCCATTGTTTAGCTCCGTCTCTCAAACAGACACAGATGGATAATGGTGGCAGTAGCAGTTCAGTTCAGCTTGATGCCTGCTGTTCCCATCGTCGAGCCTTGCATATCAAAGCGCTGCACTTTCTCCCCGTTATCTCCAACTGAGGACGACGAGCAGCTAGCACGGGGGAATTGGAGAAACCTTAGATGGCAACTTCTCATTCATTAATCACGAGCGACCATCGTTGGGATTAAACGCCCTCCCACCCAGTCCCATGTAGTTTGGGTTCACTATGGAGATGTGCACAGGGCGCTAGCCTCTTTGCGTCGGCGAGGATCTATAATTCATGTTCTGAAGATGTGTTGAAATGAACGAAGCTCCGACTTCACCATGTGCCCTTTTCTTTTATCTGCCAGAGTGGATTATACCTAAAACAAGGCTGTACTGGAGACTTACAGGAAGGCATTAATGATTTATTTAAAAAACTCAAAAAAGGTACCATTCAGAGTCAAGTCACATTGCAGCGTGAAATTTTGCCACTGTTGCTTTCAGTTGAATATATTTAGGATGATGAGTAATTTATCAGAATCAGAATCAGAAAGGGTTTATTGCCATTGTCAATGAACAAAATTCCCAAACATAGGAACTTGTCTCGGCCTTAAGGTGCAACATAAAACACTGAGCAATAATAAAAACAACATATATTCAATCCAAAGGGCATGCATTAAGAAACAATTTAAAATTACTAGTGTAAAATAAAAATAAAAATATGCCTTACTATGGACACAAGAGTTACAGTTAAATTTCAGTTGTAGTGCAGAAAGTGACAGTGCAGTGAGTGGTTGAATATTTGCAGTTAAAGTGGCAGGTGTTTAAGAAGTGTTCATGAGTCCAACGGCAGAGGGAAAGAAACTGTTCTTGTGGCGGGAGGTTCTGGTCCGGATGGACCGTAGCCTCCTGCTACGGGGGGGAGTGGTTCAAATAGACCATGTCCAGGGTGAGAAAGGGTCAGCTGTGATCCGACCTGCTCGTCCCAGAGCCCTGGAGACGTACAGGTCCTGCAGAGATGGAAGTCTGCAGCCGATCACCTTCTCAGCAGAGCGCACAATGCGCTGTAGTCTCTGTTTGTCCCTGGCTGTGGCTCCAGCGTACCACACGGTGATGGAGGAGGTGAGGATGGACTCAATGATGGCCGTGTAGAACTGCGCCATCATCTGCGCTGGCAGCTTGGCTTTCCTCAGCTGCCGCAGGAAGTACATCCTCTGCTGGGCCTTCTTGATGAGGGAGCTGATGGAGGGCTCCCACTTGAGGTCCTGGGTGATGGTGGTGCCAAGGAAGTGGAAGGAGTCCACGGTGGTGATGGGGGAGTCTGTCATGATGAGCGGGGGGCTCGGGGGCTATGTCCTTGATATTAAACCAGTGTTCAGGGGCACTGGTATGCCTTTAGGTATTGCTAAGTGCCTTGGACAAAATTCCAATATCGATTTTCCAACTGATTCCAAACAAATTCACGCCCAATCCAAAAAAGGAAGCAAGGGTTAAACCTCACTCATAAACAATCACCATTGCCAAATGGACCAGACACACTGCTAAGAGCAAACATTGGTAGGTACATTATATAGTATATGCTATGTAAGTTGACAGTATTATAGTGCTGCAAAATATTGTCAACCCAAAAGTGTGTCATGACTCAAAAAAGGTAGAAAAAGTGGTTTCAGTGATAAAGTGGGTGACGTACATCCATTGCTGCCATAAGATCTAGAATGCGCTTGTGTCCTTGAAGAAGACATCTCACTCACTAGTTAGGTTTAAATCATTTTGGCAAAATATGTAACTGCAGTTCTTATGACAAGCATTGCAATTGTGATTAAGATTTGTATTTTATATATACATCTTTATATTTGTCTTGTAAAATTCTGTCCAAAGTGGACATTTTAAACACATTCTAAAGCATTAACCTTTGAGAAAAACTGAAACATGAACTAAATAACGACTACAAGTATCTCAGAGCATGTTTGTAGCAGTTTCGTAGATATTTTGTTATTTGCACAGAAAATGACAGTATGTTACTTACTACTAATTTTACAATTAGGCCACCATTCAATTTGCGATTTTGATTGAATTGCAGTAAATCTTGCAGCTTTTGCTGTAGTAGTTTTACAATTTGCAATGTAATATGACTTTGAGTGGCCGAAAAAGTGCTGTATCTAAGACTGAGGCATTATTAGATTTTCTGTGGTTGCAAAAATTTGAAGAAAGAGGTTGATTGACAACATATTTATTCACTATAGGTTACAATTCACCTTAGAAATGTGTGTTTCTGGTTGGTGGGAGGAGGGAGAAACCTGTAACACTGTAACTTTACACTTTTATATTATTTAATTAAAGAGGAAAGAGACACGTAAATCCATCCTAAAATAAGTGTGCAGGATCACAAAAGACTATGTAACAATGACAAAAACTCACAACTCAGCTCCAAAAATATTTTCAAATGTATTTCTTTTACTTTGAATCCACTCCCCCGGAGTGCAGGCATATCTGTGCTTTCTACTTCAATACATTCCTGAACTGGACTGAAAAGTGGAACGTATATTTACTCATGGGTAATGCTGCAGTGGCGGAGGGGTTGTTGCTGACATTGCCTGAGGATTTTGATTTCAAGTCCCAGATTTTTGCTTCCGTACATCTGTACTTTTACTTAAGTAACAAACTTTAGTACTTCTTCCATCTGATCGATACCAACAAGCATTCAACTAGCATTTTTACTAAGATAGCTACTTACGTTGCGCTATGGGGGAAATTCCTGGCAAAGTAATAACATTTCCCTGGAGACAAGCAGGTGGCGGATCATTAATGAGAAAAGTTACATGATGCAACCTTTAAAAATATGCAATCTATATGGTATTGCATTATATCCTTCATTTCGTCCTCAGAACAGAATGTACCCTCCATAAACGCTGAGCCCTCACATTATTCATGATCCGGGGACATATCTGTGTGTCAAACCAAAGCCTAATGCGGCCTGACGCGGCTTCTTTTAGCAGCTGTCAGAAATGTCCTTAAAGACCGCCGTACTTTTAAACATGCTTTTCTGATGTAAATATGAATCCTGCATCAGGAGTTAAGGAGTTGATAAAAACAAATGTAAAATGTTTGAGGGAATCGCTGTATATAGAGGATTAGTGTAAGCTGGTAGAGAGTTTGCAAGTGATCCGTCCTCTTATAGGTTCTGCAGTAGTTAAACAAAGTGGGTTTCTGTTAAAACTGGTTTTCCCAAAAGGTTTGTTTAGTTCAGTCTGTAATAAAGAGAGAGAAATAGTCAGTTTGGACTTGTTTTATGCTCAACTATTTCAAAATCCTATGGGTTTTTTAAATACCCCCATGTAACTTTTCTGTTGGGGGGTTCGGCAACTCCATTTCCATGTAGATGTCATTGTTATCAAGGAGGAACTTTTGTCTTTGCAGTTGACCCCCTTTAGACATTTAGTTCTTGAATTAGGGAAGACAGCGCTTGAAAAAGCCAAGTTTGACTTATTAAACATTAAACACAGTCTTTTTATATGCATATTCTGACTGATTGTCTCATTAATCTTCAGCAGCCTCTCTCTGTGACGATGTAGCGTAAAGTGTGAATGCAGATGTAGTTGTTATCCACTAACACGGCCTCCTAGAAGCAGAAGTTGAGACATGTTTTACAATTATACAATTTGAAAATGATTTTTTTTTCACTCATATTACCTACTTCAGTCCTTATTTCTGACTTGAAGGGCATCCCATTAATGTGGAGAGCCGATAAAAGAGAAGTAAAAGCACAAATCATCAGAAAATAATATTAATATAATAATAATTATTGTTACCACTCATCTATGTATATAGTACTTTTTGTTCTTTACTTTTAACCATGTTATAACATTGATCTTTCATCAAAAACATACTTGGAGTTGCATTTAGCTTCAGTTACATTCCGTTACATAGTTTCATTAATCCTGTTTACGATGTCTTCTCGCTGTTATCCCGGATGTACAATGACTCCTGTCTGGGTGCGGCTCAGGACCCGTAACAGTCTATCTTTGCCGAGGACCGCACTGGTGTGGTGCAGCTTCCCGGTCATATGGCGAGTGTTCTTGCGTGAAACGATGTGAATCTCAGTGGCGTCTAAAACGGAGCGCAGTGGAGTGGAGGTGGTGTTAACAGGCAATATCGTGAGAGATTGCCTGTTAACACCAAGGTCGAGAGCCGGAGGTCTCCTATGCTGCTTTTTACTAAGCTAAATCATTGCGGGACTGATCATTTCTGCTGTCAAATCGCAATGATTATAACTGCATGCTTATATTAACATGCCATCATTTTCCATGATACTTCCCTCTGCTGCCAGTAGATCCTGATAAGAGAATACCTCAAAGCAATGTATGAGATGGCTCTTTTAAGATACAACAGTTTTTTTCTTCACATTTTTTACCAGATTGCTTTTTGCGTTGGGGGTTGTTGAAAATGTATGTCAAAAACAAATACTGTAAATTCATTCATTCAATATTTTTCTAAAAGCTTCACCTTTTGTTTTCACTCCACCAGGTCTTATCGCTGGGTGCGGACGTCTTACCCGAGTACAAACTCCAGACCCCTCGCATCGACAAGTTCACCATCCTGCACTACAGCCCGTTCAAAGCCGTGTGGGACTGGCTCATCCTGCTGCTGGTCATCTACACGGCCATCTTCACGCCGTACTCTGCCGCCTTCCTCCTCAACGACCAGGAGGACCAGAAGAGGCGCCAGTGCGGATACTCCTGCAACCCGCTCAACGTGGTGGACCTCATTGTGGATATTATGTTCATCATTGACATTCTCATCAACTTTAGGACCACCTACGTGAACTTGAACGAGGAAGTGGTCAGTCACCCGGCCAGGATAGCCATACACTACTTCAAAGGCTGGTTCCTTATCGACATGGTGGCGGCCATTCCTTTTGACCTGCTGATCTTCGGCTCCGGATCAGATGAGGTACGTTTCGGCATGCGTTTTGATCTGGGTTTCCTTTTATTTTACTGCCATCTCCGTCCTGTCATCAAGGCTAGACTTGTGACGCAGAGTTACTTCAAAAAACCTTGAGGGATTTGGTCCGGCAGTCAAGAATTTGGAGAAAATTTTAACCCAGATCCAACTATTTTTAGTCCAGTGACTGTCCAGTTGTGATTAATAGCCAATCAATTCATGCAATGTAAAAAGTAATCCAAAAAATACCCAGATGAAGAATTTGCACCAAGATTTGACATATATTATACATAATATAATACTTTTTCTTGAAGTTGTTAGTTGATAGCACCACCTTGCAAGCCATGCATGCACTTTAAAATTAATGTCTGTGAATATTAACGATGTGCCAACGTGTTTGTGAGAGCTAAGAACTAGTTTGACAGATTTGAATACCTACTTCCAGTTCTGTGGTGTGAAAATCCCGTACCCCAGCTTTAATGGCTTTAAGACCAAACTACAGCCATCTCTTGCTTCTTAAATATTCACACTTCCCACTGTGATTGGTTAAATGGACTCAGAGAGTGACGGATACTAGCCAGTAGAGGGAGAAAATAGCATACCATTACAGAGATCTGGTTTCAAAAAATTGCGTCCTATCACTTAGCATGATTACCCAGTAAAAAAATAACCGAAAGATCTGTCTCTTGCTGAAATGCCTTGGTGGAGGTCACTTTTCCATCAGCCTTTTGAGCACCAGACATCCATATCTGACCCTGCATATCTTTGCCTTGAATTCATTCTGCTTTTCTTTTCTCATGCATTCTCATTTTTCCCAGGAAGCTTTATAGACCACATGGCTGCCCACCGCCATCTTGTTATCCATTCACTCTAAGCCCAGACTTGTGCCCTGAGGCCTCTACTTACAGCCTCAATCTTACAGTCTCTGCCCTGGACGGATTACTTTAAATTGCATGTTTCGTTTTTTCTCTCTTTTTTTGAATGGTTTTCATTCTCGAATCCATTTACACGGATTAATGGCTTACCAAATGGCAATCAATGATGCATTTCAGTGAGGAGAACGGCGTGTGTGTGTGTGTGTGTGTGCGTGTGGTAGGAGAGGCGGTAGATGCAGATGTGGGAGGGCCTTGGGTGTATGTTGAGTGCCAGGGCTGTCAGTCGATGGATTGTTCGAGCTCCAAAAGAACTCCATTTCACCAGAAAATCTCCTGATTATCGACCATAATCATCTTTTCCTCTGAGCGCCGCTGAGTCACTACTGTCAGACACAAAAACAACAATAAAATCACTCACTCACTGACGAGGATTGCCATTGCCATCAGATTTGCGATTTACGTTTTAATACGAGGATTCTGTTAAAAGTGCACATTTTCAACATGTTAAAAAGGTGCAATTTTATAGTTCTCGAGACACCTGCTGGTCTCCATGTTATTGCTATGCCTGGAATGTTCCACAGTATGGCATTAAGGGCATCTACCTTGCCACAAAACTGAAAGGAAAAGACACAAAGACAATAACATTTAGGAAGTGTAATTACTATGGCTGTACAAAGTATTGCATTATTGATATCGCAAGTAGTATCGATATTGCTACAAACGAAATACATCCCAAAAACACCAAAGTCCTCCATCGGACAGAAATGTACTGTTTTTAAAGGTTGCTTATAGTCATGATTTTCCTTTATCAGTCTAAATGATGGCACTTTCGGACCGCGGCGTCGGTTGTCGGACCTTTTGAGGGCAGACGCTGGAGACACGCCCTATGTATGTTTGAACGAGACACTAATCGGGTTCTTGCTGTCTTGTGCAATGACTTCTCAGAGGAATGACTGCTCTAGAGGATGATCCTGATTGGTTGCAGTTTAACACAGTTGAAAGCCACACAGAAATGAGTAAATTCAAAAACAATTATAAAAGTTGTTGCATAAGCAGTTAACGAGCACATTTCGCAGGACGGCACAAACAGGAAATTCAACACAGCCGGAAAAATACGCACACACATTCTAAACATTAGCAAATGCCATTTAATATTCAGCTGTACCTGACTGGAGCATCAGCAGTATTCTATTATGTTTTATCATGGACGCGTCTCATTTTAAAGGTGCACGATGTAACTTTACTGACGGAGAAGCTTGTCTACTTAAAACTGACTCATTGAATGAACTGTATGGCATATGATATCTCCATGGAGACAAGCAGTTGCCCCTTCAGGCCCAGTTACAGGTCAGATCTGTGTAGAGGTGACCCTGCTCACAGTAAAAATAGTAATTTTTAAAGACCGGGCAAAGCAATAACATCTCCATAGAGACAAGCAGGTGGCGGACATTTATGGTTAGCATGGTTTTATACATAATAAGAGTAAAGTTATAGTCTAATCTAATTTTATTGACTAAAGGGGGCGTGGCACAAACTTTTGAAACGCTATGATCTGACCAAGCATCTATGCATACAGAGAAGTACTTAAAAATTCAAGCAAACTCATTCCTAGCTCTCTCCTCTCTGCTGTAATCCCAATAAAATAATTAGTAGTAGATTTGAGATCAAAATTGACAAATGAATCAACTAAACGACTGAAGAGGACAGGGTATTTCTGCGTAGAATTGTGGTCCTTGTTGCCAAATGTGTCTGTGATTCATCTTGCAGCCCTATCAACGCTATCATCATGAATAAATAAACATTCATAAAAATACGACATTAATAAATCCGCTGCCGTCGCGCATGTGTTTTCATTGAGGAAAACGGTGCAGAGACGGTGGCAGATGGTCCTCAGCCGACCCATTCATTTAGCTGCTTAATAAGACGGTTTTAACCTAAAAGCCTGTTTGATTAAAGCGCCCAATGTATCTGAAATAGATTTTGATCAGTGACGTGTGAACATCAAAATAATTTCATTTTACTAAACTGTATGCACGATGTTATAAATACTGCGGAAATTAATGTTGGCCCTTGAGTTCTTGTAATATCTGGCTTATTTAGCTCGACTATATTTTGAAAGATAAAGCCAGGAATAGGGCGATGCTGGAAGTCTGTGTAGTGCAGGTGCGTAAAATTAGATTGTACAAAGTTTTCTAATTACTAGAACATCTTTTCCTTCAGGGATCTTATTTTGTTACGGTCTTGAGCAATAGTTTTGTAAACAAATATCATCCTTAGATAATTACATTTCTGTTGGAAGGAACTACTGCACCAAGTTTTCATAATAGAAAATGCGTGTGGACTTTAAACTTGGTTGTAACGTTTTGTTCATTCTGAGATGTTGGGTTGGACTTGGAATGTACCACAGTATGGCTACAAACATATCTGTCTACAATTTATTTAATTACAGCTCGCCTTTCCACAGATCTGACATGTTAACTGGCTATGATGAGATATTAGAAAAGTGTAATGTCATATTGTGGAACATTCCAAACTAAACAATACAATTTCTATTGAGACAAGCAGGCGCCGGACCCCTCACCTGAAAAGTTACTTATTGTACCTTTAAATTGTTTCCGAGAGCAAATGGAAAATATTCCCCTCAGAATGTCTGCACGTATTTGATCATTTGGATAAATCTAAATGTATGTGAATAAACTGGTTTACTGAAGTTCCTGACATGCTACAAAACTATCCATGGGTTTCAGCTTCCTGTTTATAGGCAACATTTTGAGGACTTTTCACCTTTAAAACATCCGATATTTTGTTCAAATTGTTAATTGCTATGGCAACGGGCCTAATTTGTCATCATTCTGAAACTCATGGATACTAAAATGTTACTGCTAGTTAGTCGGTCCGAAGAGACAGAAGTGATGACTAGCTCTGGTTGCTCTGGTTGCCTGGTAACGCATAGGGCCTATGGACAGGTCCAAACAGTTTTTCTGTCTTACATTTTATTCGATCGTGTATGATGAGAGGAGGCTAGTAGGTGACCTTTTTTTTTTCTCGTATTACTGCTGCTAACAAACCCCAATTATTTTCTCAACCCTAATCTTAACCAGGATTTTGTTCCTATATGTATGTAAACCCTAAATTTAACTTGAATTATAACCCTGTTCCTAACTGTCATCACTTCGAATGACCAATCACAGCAGACCGGACCCAACACTCTAGCATAAAGCGTACTACAAATGTACCCGATATCTCCACCTGCACCTGACATAACCTGCAGGATAAGCCTTGCCTCGCTCAGGCCTGTCTCTAAACTGCTGTCCTGTCTCCAGACGACCACTCTGATTGGCCTGCTGAAGACGGCTCGCCTGCTGCGATTGGTGCGCGTGGCCAGGAAGCTGGACCGCTACTCCGAGTACGGAGCGGCCGTGCTTATGCTGCTCATGTGCATCTTCGCTCTCATCGCGCACTGGCTGGCCTGCATCTGGTACGCCATCGGCAACGTGGAGAAGCCCTACCTGGAGCATAAGATCGGCTGGCTGGACAACCTGGGCGTGTCCATTGGCAAGAGGTACAACTACAGCGACCCCACGTCCGGTCCCTCCATCAAGGATAAGTACGTCACGGCCCTGTACTTCACCTTCAGCAGTCTGACCAGTGTGGGCTTCGGAAACGTGTCCCCCAACACCAACTCTGAGAAGATCTTCTCCATCTGTGTCATGCTCATCGGCTGTGAGTCTTTTATTTACAAAGTGGTGGAATGTAACAAAGTGCAAAAGTAAAAGTACTGTACTTAGTGTCATTTTTAGGTATCTGTACTTTACGTTTACTTTAGCAAATTTTACATTGAATACTTTTTACTTTTACTCCACTACATTTTTTAACTGGATTTAAAAGTACACCATAGTTTTTTATGCTTTGATGGGTTGTTTTTGTGCATGTTTCTTGAGACATCTTGCCTGAAAGTTTTTAGTTAAAAATATATATGCGAAATTTACTCAAAATATGAAGTCTTTCGACTGACATTCAGAAGCATTCTTTATCATTTTACTCTTCTGAAAATCTGTGTTTTACTTTTTTACTCAAAAAGTAATTTTTTTTACATTGTATGTGATACTTGATATATTACTTGAGTATTTTTTTGTCTCCTGTATCTGTACTTTTACATTTTGTTACTTCTACAGTTTTACTTAAGTGAAGGCTATGAAGTAACAAAATGTTCTTCCACCATTGCAAATACATACTAGTACTGTGTATTTAGAATAGTGGAAGGGTACAAGAGATATTTTTGCCCTACTATCATTTGTCCTTTTTACACTACTGTCACACACAATTAAATATCCTTCCTACACATAAGCAGTGCTATTATGCCAACGAAGATAATAGGAACAAATGTACTGTGTATAGTATAGTATCCATATGTGGTATTAGGATTCATAATTCAGCCATAAATATGATAGGCTATATGATGATAAATGGGCTCATTATTAAAGTATGAATTCATTGTTTTTATAACTTACTGGTGCATTGGATTGTACGGGTAATGCTCTTCAAATGATGAATATGAATATGAATTTCCTAAATGCTAACATGCACAGTTCAAACTAATGATGTTGAAAGCATTTATTATTATTATCATCAGTTAAGTGTATCTTTTTTTCTATTACTTTTGGTAAGGGGGAATAAACAAAAGCTAGCTTTCCCGCTAATGTAAGTATGCAGTTGTAAGGAACAGGATTTGACAGCAGAAATGATCAGAACAAGTCTAGCAATGATTTATGGACTTAAAAACTATGGAGCAGATCACTGGATTTCAACCCATGACATCACAAATTGGAGACATTTGAAACAGTGTTTTCTGAGGCTCAAAGAGAGACAACCTCGTAAACAGGATTAATGAAACAAGATTGAATTAAGTTGAATACAACTCCAGATATGTTAAAGCACCAAAAAGCTAATTAAGCATAAATTAGATTTACTGTGATCAATTCAGCACTCAGATTTTCTTTGCGATCCAGCTAATCCACTTCAACGTTAGCAGCAATTTTGAAAGTAAAATGACTTAATTCTTTTCTGTGCATCAGGATCTTTAGCTATTAGTTTGGGGGATTGTTTACTGAGATATTTTGTGTTTTTACATTTAATAATGTCATTGACAGAAGTGTATACATTCTACACTAATTCTACAGTATTACTTTTTATGAGAACACAAACTTTTTCCAGGCTTAGAGGAACTGCAGAGCTGTATTGTATGAGGGGAGAGGACTATTTTAATCAAAACAAATATATTTAGAGGTACGCTGACTAGGTACTACGTACATTATTATTTTCTGAGCCTGTCTGCAGTGCTTTAGTGCCTTTCAAGGCAGTGTTTTTCCACAGCCCTCCTCTTCACGCCTGTCTCAGAGAAAAATAGTGCCCAAAAGATGCTGTAGGTCGCATTCTTCCAAACACATTTATTCAAAAATGTTTTTTTCATTTCTGAAACTGAATTTACTGCTTATACGAATCTTACATTATCCACGATTTAAATAATGTATAATACTAATTGTTTTTAAGAGTTTAGATCAAGTCACTTGCCTGCAACTAAAGATAATTTTAGTAGATAATAGTCTGGCTAGTCAGTTCGATACCAAGCATGAACAAAGACTTAAATTATAGTGATCAAATTGTTAACAAGGAATGAATTGTAGTTAGTAAGAATAATTGTAATTATGGAGCTGGGAGTTAGGGTGTTCATTAAGTAATAATTAAGTAGTTACTAAGTCTGAATCATTCATATCCATTTGTTCATTGTAAATTCAGCCTTAGTTCATACTTTATGAAGGCTGATAAAAAGTGTGGTTATTATAAACTATTACCATCAGTTTTTGTTTGTTTTTCATTAGTTGACTTGTCAAGCATTTTTTCTATTGTGCCTTTCAAAAATGATAAATATTTTTGGATATGATTTTAGCCTGATTAATGTAAAAATGTTGACAGAAAACATTCATCCTGTTTAAGAGGTCCTCTGTGAGCCTCAAAAAACACATTGTTTCAAATTTCTCAAAATTGTGACATCAAGTGTAGGAGTCCTGAAACCTCCTGTGCTGTAATATGAATTAAAGTGTAATTATCAACAAATGTAAGTATGAATGTGGAAAAACTCAAAATGAAAATGTGTTATTGTTGTGCCATTTTGATAAAACATGTTTATACCCCAGAAAATTATAATTAGTCTTTGCAGCCCTAATGAGCTTATATTTATCCAACCAAACTGCTGCGTATTAGCAATCGTCAATAATATTTTGATGTCGTTAGCAATAGCACTTGTGTTAGCATTAGCAATACCACATTTGCCTAATCCCCGTTTTACTCTGGGATGTCTCACAGCTCTCATGTACGCCAGCATATTCGGGAACGTGTCAGCCATCATCCAGCGGCTCTACTCAGGCACTGCTCGGTACCACGCCCAGATGCTCCGAGTCAAGGAGTTTATCCGCTTTCACCAGATCCCCAACCCGCTGCGGCAGAGGCTGGAGGAGTACTTCCAACACTCCTGGACCTATACCAACGGCATCGATATGAACACGGTACAGTGGTTGTGAGGAAACGGGGGAAAGTCAGGTTTCAGGTTTCAACAATATGGGATTTTAGTGAGAAATGTGTAAATCCACAAATCGATGGCTGAGAATTAAAAGGACAAAGTTGAGTTTGAGCGTTGTATGTGTGAAATCTGTTTGATTATGTACAAATAAAACACACACACACACGCATGTATCTCATAAGATTTTTAAGTGCCATAGTTGTCAGCAAATTAATTTATTATTAGTCAACTAGTTTTACGATTATTTCTATTGTACGTTGAGACTTTTAAAATACATTTTCAACCAAATAAATGTTGTAATATGGAAAAAAGGCTTCTAAATAGAGAATATTTACAAGTATAATAAAGTGTATTATTGATGTAGATCAGAAATTGTTTATTCTTTTTTGAAGTTTTATTTTAATAATGCCATTTGTGTATGTGTTTGAGAGTCTGTTCAGTCCAAATAATGGTTTTGATTATTTATTTTTGTCTAATTCTTTGGCTAAAAGGTTAGGCTTTAAAGATGCAATCTGTCACTTTCCTGATATACGGTCTGCAACATTGCTTTGCCTGGAATGTTTCACGGTATGGCATTAAACACTAAACATTCTTAGAGTCATCAGGCTTGCCTCTTCACAGATCTGACCCGTAACATGTCCTGATGTTGGCACTTACTTGCTTGTCTACATTGATAATACTTTGGAACATCTCCATGGAGACAAACAGGTGGCAGACTTTCCACCAGAAAAGTTACAGGGTGCACCTTTAAAGAAAACTAAATGTTGTTAATAATTTGCTGATAATGATTTTTCTTGATTTCCCCCTCACAGCCACCCCATGGTGGTAACTCGCTCCCAAACTGTGCCAACACACACATCACATTTACAAAATTCCATCTAGGCCAGGGGCATCCAAACTTTTTTCACGGAGGGCCGCATTTTGAAACTTATACGGAGCAGAGGACCACAGGCAACCCGACAAAGAAGTGAATCATTCGAAATTTTGCATTTGACATTGTTCTGATGAGCTCCACACCTTTAATAAGGCTTGGAACATTAAAATTAGGTTGGTATAACATCAACATTTTTCCAATTTGACGTTAAAAGTACAACTTTTTCTTGTTTGGACCAACTTAGCAGGAAGAAAAAGTGGTCTGAGGGCCGCGTTTGGCCCCCGGGCCGTAGTTTGGACATGCCCGATCTAGGCCCTTTTGATTCTCATTATTGACCAACTCAATGTTTATCCAATCACTGCGCAAAAACAAAATCCTACTTATTTTACTTGCAGCAGTCTCATTTACATTACTACAGAACGGTATAATATAGTTTGAAAGTTAGCTATACGCCACAGTAATCTAAACAATTATGCAAATTCCTAACTTTTGTTTCCTCCTCTTTGCTTCACATGTGGATGAACTCGTCTTCGACAAGAACAGGAGGTACTTGCTCTATTCACTCTGCATTTGCCATCTGAATCGTCATAACACTATTTTTAATCAGTTTAATTAGCGGGATGACTTGGCAACTTTTAAATGATCTGAAGATTGAGATGAATTGTGCATTCTGCAGTATATGAAATAATGAGTGCGTTTATAAATTCAGATACAATTAAATGTGAAATGTGTTGGTTTATTAGTCCTGACAGCCAGAGGACAAGATATGCTTTATGTCGCAGTTAATAATAATAAGAATGGGTTTATGCACGCAGCTGTCAGGGAATAATACAAGCAAAAAAATGAGCTAGTTGCATGTGAAGCTAGCGACAATAAAGTGGGATTTCCTGAGTTAAGGAGAGGGGAAGTTTGATTGGATCAGGGGACTCTAAATCCTTTTGGGTGTGTTTGACATGCAGAGTAAAAGAGTTATTTTTAGCACTAAGCCTTTGCTGGTAAACAAAGTCCTGGGTGTGTAGTGCTTTGAATGTTTTTGGAGTCTATTGTGAGCTTTTAACTGCCTTTTTAGTTGAAGTTCTTTACTGTGTGAAACTTTCTTTTTTAGTTGTAGGGTTCATTCACACTTGAACGTAGACCGCATCAAAATTGGAACTAAACTGAGTCTAAATTTGCAATTAAACCTGGACTAGAAGTGTGAACGGACCCTTTATATAGTTTTCTCATCCAAAAGTCTAACTCCAGGTGTGTTTTTGATGAGGGAACAATGCTATAATATGGCCGAATGCTCAAAAAAGTACATTTTTCATTCTATTTGCCCTTTAAAGTCCATACAACTTTCTCCAGACTAGATCAATTCAGCACTCAGATTTTCTTTGCAATCCCCTTCAACGTTAGCAGCTATTTTTTATTAAAACAATTTCACCCTGCAGATACTGATGGACAGCACCATTATCTGCAGACTTTGTGCCATAGATACAAATATAATGGCTTTTCTATTTTCCTCAAACAACAGAAATAGTTCTTTAACAGATGTATTCTAGACAAGCCATTAATTGTTGAATCTGACTTAATTGTGCATCACAGTATTCTAAAACCAATTAAAGCACATTGCAGTTGACAATTCTGAGATCTAGAAAATTCACTTTATTAAAAAATAAAGGTGATCATAAGATTTTTTTAATTCCTTGTAATCCCTGGTTCTTTTCAAACTGAATGTTTTAAAGCACAAACACCTTCATTTCCCTCTAGTGTGTGTACAGTTGGCAAAGCCAGCACTCGCATCCGCTGCTCTCCGTTGTGGGGGTGTTATCTTTTTACACATTTAATAATAATTGCCTTGCTACCTTTCCAATTTATCATGGGAGAAACACATGAAGGCTATACGCTCGCCTCCCTATGTATATGCATGAAGCGTCTATAGAACAAGCTTGTTTTGATTCAATATTTCCATCTCAGTGTGCCATCGAGCAGAATTTCATCCAAGTTCATCCGTGTGCATTCCATTCTTGGTCATGAATAATTGCATAGAGCTAGCATAACAGCGAATGCGCTTCCCTCACTGTGTGTTTTTTTTTTTTTTTCCCACTTGACAGGTGCTGAAAGGCTTCCCCGAGTGTCTGCAGGCAGATATTTGTCTCCACCTCAACAAGAGCCTGCTCCAGAACACCAAGGCGTTCCAGGGAGCTTCACAAGGCTGTCTGCGAGCGCTGGCCATGAGGTTTCAGACCACCCACGCCCCGCCTGGAGACACCCTGGTCCACAGTGGCGACGTCCTCACCGCGCTCTACTTTCTCTCCCGCGGCTCCATAGAGATTCTCAAAGATGACATCGTGGTGGCCATTATAGGTAAAGTTACTGCTTTTGTCCACGCTATCAACATCTTTTCCATGGTTTTTCATTCTTCTGTTTGTGTGCATAGTTTTGCATCTCATAGTTTTACTCCTCTCTAAAAAGTGTTTTATTTTGTTATTTTTGAATGCTTTTTCTGTCTTAAAGGACAAATATTATGCATAATTTGTATTGTTATGGTCCTTTCTGTTTAATACTTCTGCTTTGGGATCTCATGTTATAGAACTTAAAATAAAGTGTTTAGTGTGAAGTCATTTGGAAGTTTAGTCGTTTAAAAGTTGCGTTTCCCACATCAGGAATTGAAGTAGAGCTCCATCTACTGGCTATAGAGGGAGCTCAAACAAACCTAGCTTTCCCCCGCTGGGCTATTGCAGGCACGCATTTTGAATGAACAACATTTTGCAACAGGAGTGCTCAGAATGTGTCAGCTGATGATTTATGGATTTAAAAAAAGAAGATCAGAAGAGCAGAAGATCTCAGAGCAGACATTTGAAACTGTATTTTTGAGGCTCAGAGGGAGAGGACTTACTAAAGCATAAATGGAGCTATCTACAACTCCAGGTATGTTTCTGGTGAGGGAACAATGTCACGACATGCTTAAAGCGCAAGAAAGTTAATTTTGCATAATTTTAACTAAAGTATAATATTCTAGTTAAATGGTTAGATTTAAGTCTTTTTTAATAGCAGTTATATTTATTTTTGATTGCATTTCTTTTATTCTCCTGCTCCCATTGTGGGCCAAAGAAAGGTTCTCCTATCTTTTTGGAGGCTCACTGTGAAGTCTGTATTCTATTTTGGTGGGAACAAAATGTGTTTGTTTGGTTTTTTATTTTTGGTGAGGAATCAGCCACCTGCTTGTCTCTATAGAGATGTTATTTCTTTGCCTTGAATGTGCCTCAATATGACATTACACGCAGGTGTCACCACCAGGCCAAGTTACAGTTAAGATCTGTGAAGAAACAACCCCACTCTTTGTAAGAGAGCATTTTTTTCAAGGCATCTTTTTTTAGCGCCTGTAATTGAATAAATGCAAGATTGATAAGTTAATGCTATACTCTGGAACATAGGCAAAGCAGTAACATCTCAGGTGGCCGACCGTTCACCAGAAAAGTTTTCAAATAGTCAAATGACCTACTGATGTGTTCAAAATAGTTGCAATTAAGATGCTCATGCCAGTGATTACAATACAAGTCCCCAAGTAACCACGGTTCAAATAGTGCACACAGAGGAGTCATTTAGTACAGCTTAAACAAACGAGCCAAATGAGTTTGACAAAGTTTCCACTCCTCTGGTCACTTTCGAGTTTACAGTCCATTTCATCACAAAGTTGTCAACAACACCTGGGCACCACAACTGGGCCATTTAGTCCAGCAACCATGTCTGTTTTGTACAACGCAGATAGGACTTCCAAGTGCCCTATGTACCTTTTCTGGACTGTCCGCCACCTGAGATGTTATTGCATTGACCAAAATGTGACACAGAATTGCATTATTATTATCACCATGGAACAGGGATGTCACAATATCACATTTTAATATTACAATTATTGTGCGAAAAAACATTACGATTTAACGATTATTCACTATTGACGCCGTGGCCAAACATTTGTAAAATACTTAATTTCTTCTCATTCAAATTGTCTAATAGATCCCCATTCTTCTAGTCTAGTGAAGTTAATGTGACACAACCAGATATAAATACGTTTTCATTCAGATTTAGATTTTTATACTAGATTGAGTATAGATCCAACTTAATTGATTGGTTATTATGTTTTAGTTCTTACATTTATATGAATCTAAATTATCTGAATAAGCTAACTGCAGCGCATTATCATCACAGTTTGATTTAATTTGACTGGAGAGGCACATTCTACAAACGAATCTGCTGATGTTCGATGGCGTTATTCACCCTAAACCCACAGCCCGCCGCTCGTCAAAACCTGCTTGACTAGTTCGGACCCGGTTTTTATCCACTTCGCGTAAAAATCCTTAAGAATGCATGTTTTTCAAGGTATTTTCTGAGCAATCCTGCCTGTCATTTAGTAGATTTAAGATAGATTACTGTGAGTTCAATGTCGTACTGTGCAACATTCAGTGTGAAGCAATACAATCTGCAGGTGTTGGACGCCTCAACAGAAAGGTTACATAGTGCTCCTTTAAATAGTGACCCCAACCAACCTGATGTTCATTTTGTGTTTAAAACCTGCTAAATCCCCACACTGAAGTTAAACCGACTGAAGAAGAGGCATTTTTCATTATAAAAACGTCATAAAATCCTCGGCAATGTTTTGTCAGAACTTTCACACCAACCATTGCCCACACATTCAGCACTCTGTTGATATGCAAAGACTATTTCATATGTCAAACTGTATGACAAATGCAAATGATGTTGAAAGGCTGCTGTCATGTGGAAACAATGGGCAAGCCTGGTCTCTAATGGACACAGAAAGACAGAGCGTTAGATACGTAAATGCTCTACTCCAAGAAAATTAATTCCCCCTTGCAATTTTATAGTAGCTCAAACAAATGTTCTCACGTTTTGACGGAAATAGCAGAAAATGGCTTGGGTCTCGTCCTCTTGGCAAAAGGGGTTGTTCATGTGACAGGTTTGAAGCTGTGACATTTCTATTAAGTGCCTCCGTGAAAAGGTTGTTTGGCAATTTTAAGACAAAATGGGAATATCGCTGCCATTCTCTTGACAGCAGCAGGAAGCAGCTCGTAGCGCCGATACAGGAGTATTGGAAAAGGTCGCTGGGTGACACGTCCATGTGGTCGCTGGTGAATCTAAAACATGCTCTTTTTTATTGCATGAAAAGACTTAGTATTAGACCTCTTTACACTGCACTTGTATGGTGATTTACCACACTGTAGCCACAGCTGCCCCAGGGCTGACTGATAGAAGTGAGACAGCCAATCCATGGCATCAACCCCTCCGACCGTCACTAATTCACACGCTTCATAAAAGTAAGGTGATATTTCTGCACTTTTGTAATTATTTTACAGAGATTTCACATTTACCAGAAAATGAAACCTCAACCAATACAACAGTGTAATCCCTCATTTGTCCAGGAGAGGTCTATCGTACGGTAGTCATCTGGACACTTTTAAAAATCAAGTCGTTTCGACTTCCATCCGAAAGTGATTTTCAATCTGAGGAGCTGTTTAGAGAAACTTGACATAATCCTGCTCTGAGCTGCCCTCAGGGAGGAGTTTTCCCTCAACAAATATGTTAAAGGCATGTTTCAACACATTTCTATTGGACTGACATAATATCGTCTGAATATGGTTATCAGGCTGCTCCAAAAAACATTGCCCACCCCTACCCCTACTCTGCCATTGTTCTGTAATGACTGAGACCTTTAGCTCAAGTAGTCTGTAAATAAAATAGCAAAACATTAGACAAATTGCAAAATTCTCTTCCTGAGATGAAATTTACAGTGATTCATTCTTGTCACAGTATTTATTTGTTTATTTATTTACAATATAGCATAGATTTGATTTTCTTATACATATGTTAACATCTGCCTGCTTGTCAAACAAAACAAACGTGAATGGTCATCATTCATATTAGAGTAATGAGTATTTCTCTGTTACTTTACGGCTGAAGCGCGACCAGGTGCTGCAGGCCAAGCCTGGATTAAACTTGCCATTATTCATGAGATGAATGCCCGGCAAAGCTGCACCTGACAGAATGGGGTTTAAGCTTAGCAAAAGCTGCTGCATCACACAAAAGCCATTATTAACAAACACATGCGGACAGTCAGTGATCGCACAGATCAGCTCATTTATGAAGATACTACTCACAAACATACTGCACCTTCAGCACTCCACAGCTCCAGTCTTTCTGCTCACTGTCCATAGTGTGTCTGGAGTGCTGATGCAGGTATTCTCCTCAAGCTAATAGTACTATTAAAGCCACAACTACTGTTTTTAAGGCAGAGATACATCCCACGGCGGCCGCTAGCTGTGTAACAATATCCAAATCTCTCTGTATATTACCTTACACACAATACAATACACCACTGGGAGCTATTGCAGAAATGCATACACACCTTTAGCTATCATTACTATCAAAAGTATTAAAACTCTTTTGTTTAAGGCGAGACACTGCAGGTGACAAGGATACATCAATGAGACATCAACATTCTTCTGCAGTGTACGTTCAGAAATGTAATGGATTTTGGATTTTGGGTTTTTTGTGATTGTGAAAATTGAGGTAAAAAAGCCCAAACAAATCAAGCTTAACATTTGATATCAACAAATCCTTCATCAAAATCTTGCAACGTTTTTATGGGAGAATGTATTTAGAGAAAAGAGCCTTCGAAGTTTCAATGTCCTGTATAAATCTATGGGTGAAAGCTTATTAAATGTCATAAGAAAGCATCTTTATGTTTAGATTGGAAAGTTTTGTTGTTTCCAAGTGAAAGAGAACAAACGCACAAAAAGTAGTAGTACCTGTAATGTCTCTTGTGTAGTTTCCAACAAAGCAACACATTAAGGCAAAGGATCTACAGTTATTTTTAGGCATTTTTGGTATTGAGACTCGACACAATCACTGTTACTGTTACATCCTTACTGGCCACTACTGACAAGTTTATGTGCTACATCACTGGCCCAATCAGAGCTGCCAGCCTGGACTTAAAGGGAAGAGCTTGAAAAACTGCTAAGATAAACAAAGGCAGTACATCACAGTAAAATCCCAACATGATTCAACGGTACAAACTTGGGTAAACACAGGTTCCAAATGCACCTCCAGAGTAATATAATGAGTGTAATGTTGGCGAGGCCTGAGCTCTGCATGTGGCCGTACAGTGAAAGCCACACTGACTGCAGACATATTATCTCTGCTCCTGGACACTACTGGACTCCTGCAAACTGCACCAGCTTCAAATAAATACACTCTAATTGAACCTTAAGGCTGTTTCAACATCCCATTCATTTTAAACTGTTGGAGAGGGAAGTTGTAGATAATTTACTATTATAATGGCCACGTTCAAAGTTATACATATTATTATCATTTTTTTTGCTTTTTTGCCTGTGTGCCAGAGGAAACCTGTGTACAATTGAAAGGACGTATGATTTACTAGTATTATGTTCTCAAAGTGGAAGTGGAAAGGATGCTCTGAACAGCAAATATTTGTATTTTCTATTTTTAATTTGTCATACTTTGTCATATTTTAAGTACTAGTACTAGTGGCAGAAGTAAAGGTGGGTGAGGCAGAATAAGGTTCATAGAAGTGTACAGAATGTCGGAGCATCCATGCACTATGTGGCTTTTCTGGTACAGGGTCTGGCACCTGCTTGTCTCCATGGACCCAGATTATTGCTTTGCCTGGAATGTCCCATAGTATGGCATTAAACATGTGTACCTTACCTTTACTCAGTTACTGTTTATTGCTTTGTTTTTGAAACGCTTGAAAAACAAACTGTGATAGGGCTTGTCTCTCCACAGAACAGACCTGTAACTTGGCTCAGTTGTGTCACTTGCTTATCGCCAAGTTGTGGAGCATTCTCGGCTAAGCAATAACATTTCAATGGAGACAAACTAGTGGCGGACCCTACAAAGTTGCACAGTGCACCTTTGATATTAGACGTCATGTCCTGTCGTTCAACCTGCCAATGGGACTACGGATGAAAGTAACATGTTGGACTAACACGTGTTAATTGACATGCACTGTTCATATTAAATAAAATAAACATTTTCATTCACAACATTCAACATTCTGACTCAGTGGCATGGACTATGGACAGTACAAATGACAAAAAGTGTTTGTCTCTGGAGCTTATGTTTGGCTCAAATTTACTTACGGAAAAATGAAAAACAGAATTTTTGTTTTGTTCTTCTTTACCCTTATTGCTCCAACTGCAGAACTGAGCAAGCTTGTAAATGGTAGAGGGAGATAAAGGATACTTCAACTTGCCCCACAACCATTGCGGGGGATCGGCTTGGGGGCTTGAGCCCCGGATGTTTTTTAAAAAGCCCCGAATGTTTTGAAGGTTTGGTGTGTTTTTTTTACCTGTAAATGTGAAACAAGTTATGTTTATTCATGCATGTAAATATATTAAAATAAAACAAAAGTCTCCCACATTTGGTACTGTCCAACACCGAGCTCGTGCTCGGGGCGTCCCCGGTGTTTTCCCTTTTACAGGGTAGTAATATTTTGTGGTAAAATATTTATAATTTGCCTTTTTATTTTGGTCCTATGTATAAGAACATTCATTGATCACCACCATGAACACCATAAACTTAATCTTTTATTGTCCCCACCATGGACATTAGGTTTAAAAAATATAACACAGAAATAAAACATGTCAACCCAGCTAAGGGGAAAGCCAGAAAGAAGAATGAATTCATGTGAATCCAATGCTGCATAATAAAACATGTATTGTTTTGATGCCTGGTTGTTAGCACAAAGAGGGAGAGATGAAGGAGAAGGAGACACAGACACAGGACAAAATGTGGCCAGTACGTTGATGGAAGCAGAAACAGGTGAGATAGCTCATTGTTTTTCAACCTTATTTAAGTGCAGCACACTTTTTTGGTTGAAAAAGTTCCGCGGCACACCACCCACTAAAATATCACCAAAACTTTTAGAAGGGAAACATTTTTTTTATATAAGACATATTGGCCGTGCCACTTTTGTCTGCTGCAAATTGGAGATCATTTCAACGTTCAGCTGACAATACTTTTGGTCCCCGGCACACTGGTTGAAAATCAATGAGATTGCTGACAGTCAAAACAACTCTCCCTTAGTTCTGTTTTACCCCTATTCACGATGTAAGTTTTACATGCACTTCATTTAAAATTGTGTGGCCAGCCATGGGTATATAACAAGCAAAAATGGTTACTTCAGCCATCAATTCAAAGGCTAAATAATTGCCATAATGCGAAATATTTAGTACATTTACGATGTTGCGATCTTAGCACAAAGAGGAAGAGTACAGAGGTCAATCCAGAACCAGGTGAGAAAGTTTTTTTTCCCCATTTAGTAAAATTTTTATTATTTAGGACAGTTTACACAATAAAAAGTTGAATTAGATAGAAATGACTGCACTCAAAACTTATATTAGTATGACATTTTAATTAAAGTTCTTATTGGATGTTTGGGCCTCAGCACAAAGAGGGAGAGATGGAAGAGAAGAAATCATGAGCCACTGTAATGACTCATCCAGTTAATCCATTGGCCTATAAATTCTGAAATCTTTCATTTTATTACATGGTGATTAAAATACGCATGCCCACAGGGTTAATATTTCACATAAATGTGCAAAAAAATCTGTTTAGTTAACCCCTCCCCACTGCCTGTCTTTACCGGGCTCATATACCTGAGGCAACAGCAGCACTACTGTAGAAAATGTACTTATATACACAACATTTAATACAGTTTTCGTCCTTACTCAAATATAAAGAATCGTCTTAAGGTCCTTAGAAGTATAAATTAACTAAATCTGTATTTGACAACTGCAATAAATGCCAGCCATAAAACAGAAAATTAAATTGACAAGTTTACATTAAGCTAGAAATTAAAGTATGATATTTTGCATTGCATAGCCCACCGTAGATGTTGCAGTGCTATACAAGTCATATGTCAACGCTCCTCTCAAGTTTTCTGCCTCTTGCGCTGCTGCTGGACTCGGCAAACCCATCTGACCATTTATGCAGTTTGTAAGTTTGTCTCCCTGTACCTCATTCACACAGTTTCATACATACAAAAATACAGATGATGGTGTTAACTTTCTTCCAATACTTAGAGATGAATCTGGTTAAATAATACACTTTTTGTGCAATTTTAACCTGGTTTTGTTTTAACGTTTCCATTTTACGTGTGTTGTAAAAAACTGAGCGTCTCCATTTTTCTGATTATACAGAGGTCAGGAGAAATCAGACGAGACTACAAACAAGTAATGTCTATGGCCCGTTTTGTATAATAATACGATAATGTTTGTCTAAATGACATAAATTGACTATTATTAAAGATGTATCTGTTGACCTAAAATACTCCAGATTAAAGGAATTTGCTAAAATTTTGCTTAAAATTTCCTGGGAGAGGCCCCTGATGCTTTCAGCTGAGGTCTGGATCCGGGTCTGGATCCGCCCCTGCCAACAACAATTAAATTCCACAAGAAACAGACTCAGAACCGTCTTATTTTTGGAAGGAAAGGTAATCAGTTCAACTGTGTGTGATCCCAAAGTCTGTATCAGTGATAAATGTGAGAGTAGCTGCAATGTTCCTGTTGCTCCTGCTTTCCTACTTTTTACCTACTTTTTCTTCAATAAATGTCAGGCACAAACTCAATATTAATCAGAGTTGTAGAAATGTAAATTTTTGATTAGACTTGAGCAGTTAATCCTTTGTAAAGGGTCCTTGAGTGTCAAGAAATGAATGATTAGCTCTTTCACATTTTAGATGTGTTTTAGCTTTTCCAGGAGAACATTTTATTACTCACTAATCACTATAATTCAAATGTGATGTCATCGGATTAACCTCTATTTACATTCTCTGAAATGTTTTGAATTGAAGAATTTGCACAACTAGACTTCTGCATCGTACCATTCATATTTTTTTTTCAATGCTTATATGTCTGCTGTATGTCTTCAGGAGCTCACTGTACATTCCTTATACTTATTATAAAACATCTAAAGCACTCTCGTCTAACCCTTTCTTTTATCTGAAATCAAAGATCTCACACTCCTCATCCTCGTTTGAAATCAAAGTTCATCATAAACGATCATAATTCCGCTATCTTTTTTGTCAAGCTTCATTACCGCCATTGCTTTTCCAATCAAGACACTTTCTTTTGAAGCCCACAGTAACGTCAAGTACGCCCGTCACAATCAGACCTGCTTTTTCTCTCACATGAAAGCACTTGTAGCTCCTCACTGTTATACATAATGCATCAAAGTTAGGCGGTACCAGTCTGTGGAGAATGTCTGCAGCGAGAGGAGGAGCGGTTTGATTTCCATTAGGCACCGAAATAAACATGCCAAGGCCGTGTTGTGCGGAGGCTCAAGGAATCTGGGAAATGGTACTCCCCTGTGTAACGAACAGGAAACATGCAGGAGAATGTCATTGGAAATATTGTGTTTTTCCATAAGGACTCTCTAGATTTAAACAGGCTTAGACTTTATTGATGCGCAAGGGAAATGACTTAGTTATAAGCCAGGCAAGTTTATTTGTAGAGCACAATTCGGACACAAAGCAATTCAATGCTTTACAGTTGCTGAGTGGCACAAAAATCTACTTTTGAAAACACAAATGCAAAATATGAAATCATAATATGGATGGCTTTGTTGAATTTGCATATCTTCACGGCAACAAAAAACAAGCAAGCAATTAGCATAGTTCATTTTGTATTGCTTTTTACAAATTCAGCGCTCTTCTCTGCATCTCAGTAACTCAGTATATACAACTAAAGTATACGCTGGACAGAGCAGGAATTTAACAATCGACGTTCCAGTATTCCGATGGAACATATGGTGCAATCATGTCATAAAATTGGTGGAGGATCATTAAAAGGAGGAGCAATAAAGGAGTTCGAACCAAACATGGTGAAGGCTCATTTTGTTTCTACAGTATGCAACTCTCTCCTGTAATATAAATGCCTAAATATTTTTAAATCTGAAAGAAAGACCTGTAAGAGAGAGATGATTGGTTTATACGGCTCTGTTATGGCTACTGAGGGTTTTTTTTTAAGGCTCTTTACCAATTCTGAGAGATGGAAGAAGTTAAATGTAAACTGTAAACACCAAGCACATATTTTTGGTTCCAAGATCAATAAAAAAGGATCCCTATTACAATGCAGACAGCACACAGCAGGCATTTTTTTTCACATATTGCAACATACCGTACTCTATGGAGTCAAAGGATTTTACTAGTCCACACAAGAGACAGATACTGGCGCAGGGTGTTTGATGTACTTGTGTGTGTGTGTGTGTGTGTGTGTGTGTGTGATTGCAGGGAAAAACGACATCTTCGGGGAGCTGATTCACTTGTATTCCAAACCGGGTAAAGCCAACGCGGACGTGCGAGCGCTGAGCTACTGTGACCTGAGCACCATCCAGAGGGAGGACCTGCTGGAGGTGCTGGACATGTACCCGGAGTTCGCAGATTACTTTTTCAACAACTTAGAGCTGACCTTTAACCTCAGAGACGACCCAGTACAGGTACAGGATTTAGCTTTTACATGTTTTTAAAGAGGGAGTCTTATGTCTTTTGTTGCCTTTGATATATATATATATATATATATAATTTTTTTTATGAATTAAAAATATTCCTAATGTTTGAACATGTCGGTGTAATCCCTCATTTGTCCAAAAGTGTTCCATTGTCAAAAAAGATTTAGTTGTAGTCATCTGGAAACGTGTTATTTTTCTAAAACAGAGTCCAGATGACTACAACTGAATCTAATGTTTTAACTGATTAAAAAAACACTACAAAGAAAAACTACAACTCTAAGCAACATTAGAGATAATTACTTTGCAGCCATAGACACCAATGTATATTTGTATTTTCTGACTAAATGCTACTATGTAACATTTCAGTTATTGAAGCTTATAATGTATAGTGTTTGAATCTATTTGCAGAAGAAAATAAATGGACTATATTGTTTTTGGGCACCAATGTTGACTTTAGGAGTTATTTATAGTCAAGTACTCATGTGTATCCTTAAACTTTCCCTAACACCAAACTTAGCATCTTATAATACAGTCTCCTCACTTTACATGAAAATTAAATTACATATTTTCTCATTTTACAGGCCTCCGGTTCCCAGGAGTGCGAGTCCGATTTCGAAGCCCCAAAGACTATTAAACGAAGAATCTCATTTACCCCGGATCTCCCTAAACGTAAGTTAATCCTAACACATCCCCAACACTGCATTTTCTTCTTATTAGTATACTGTTATTGTTTGTATGCTGCCCCTGGAGGATGCTTTCTCCCTGTGGAGTTAACTTTATTGTTGTTGCTCTTGCTAGTGTTAATTGTGGTCCTACACACTACACAGCAGAAAACAAGGAGACGGCGAGGGAGCAGGGGTCTAACTCGTGCCTGAAGAGATACTCGGACGTACTCACGATCCCGTCCCCCGACACGCCTACCCTGGAGGTGCCGCTGATGGGACAACTGCCAGTCACCGAGAGCATGGTCTGCACCGCCTCCTACCAAGGTACAAGTATAACATGTCACCAGGGAGCACAGGCAGATGTGGAAATGAGGGTGGTCCTTGAGAATAAAGCATGTTTTATTCCCTGTAAATAGACCCTTTAAAATGCTCTGTCATCAGAATATTGAAAATGTTGTAGACCATAGTACATTTTCAAAGATGTAATATATCCATCCAGGAGGCATCCAGAACAGATGCCCAAGCCACCTCTCAAAGTGGAGGAGCAGCGGCTCTACTTCGAGCTCCTCCATCTCTAAGGGAGCGCCCAGCCACCCTCCAGAGGAAACTCATTTTGGCCGCTTGTATCCGCGGCTTTGTCCTTTCGGTCACTACCCAAAGCACAAATGAGGGTAGGAACGTAGATTGACTGGTGAATTGGGAGCTTTGTCTTTCGACTCAGCTCCTCCTTCACCACAACAGTCCGATGCAGCGACCGCATCACTGCGGACGCTGCACTGATCAGCCTGTCAATCTCACACTCCATCCTTCCCTCAGTTGTGAACAAGACCCCGAGATACTCGAACTCCTCCACTTGGGGCAAAAAAAAGCTCCTAAATAAATAAATGCATGATTTCTAGGTTTAATGTCATACTGTGAAACATGAAAACAAGCAGAAGTGGCAAAGCAACACAAAGAACACAATATATTTATATATATATATATATATATATATATATATAATATTTCATATTTATCTTACAGGGGCTGAACCTAATTTTTTGCCTAGGGCAGTATGCTGCTGCATTTAATTCAAGAGCCTTTTATAATTCAAGAGCCTTTTATTTTCCGTGAACCAGGAAGGTTGCTGTTAGCATGCTAATATTTGATAGCTTTCCTGTGAGGGTAAACTCTGCTCTGTCCTCTGAAAGTTGTTAAACGTGCTTATAAACAAAAAATTCAGTTGTAGTCATCCGGATAAACGTATAAACTCATCGTAATTAATGATTACAGAGCTTAGAATGCATCTGGAAAGTGAGTGGTACAGCACCTCTAACCTTGCGCTACCCTCAAACATAGGCTACGTTCACACTGCAGGTCAAGTCTGATTTTTTTTCCCATATGTGACATGTATCTGATTTTTTCAGGGCAGTGTGAACAGCACACATCCAATTTTTTCAAATCTGACCCAAGCCACTTTCGTACGTGGAAATAAATCCGATATGTATCCGCACTTTTAGAATGCGACCAGTCTGAACTCTCTGGTCTCCAGATTTCCGGGATAAACGTCACATTTCTGAGTCAAAGCGCCGTATAACAACAGAGAAAGTGGAGAGAAATGGCAGATGAAGGACCCAAAAACTGTCAGTGGAAGAAGGAAAAATCAGGCAAAAATAGTGGGTTCGTACCATAATCGGGTGGTATTTGAGGAGATTGCGTTCACACCAGACACAAACAGCAGTCGCATTTTCTTTGTAATGTGAAAGACCATAGAAAAAAATCAAAAAATCTCAATTGGGTCTCATACCCTGCAGTGTGGACACAGAACATAGTGTTACTTTTTGTTTTCTTTTTTTACAATCTATTTTTTAAAACATAACACAACAAAAACAAACATTTAACAAACAAACAAAACAACACCCTTTGTTCATGTTGTGGAGGGAGGGGGACGCCTGGGGGTCACCCAGACCCAAAGATAGCATGAAGGATGTTATATCCATTTGTATTGACCCTGGCGTGCCATGTAGGAGCTGGAAGAAATAGACCTTAGATGTGCTTTATTTATGGTCCTGATCAATAAAACCTATTATACATCATTTTAAAAGTGATGTACCAGATTTTCTTTTACTGTTTTAAAAAAGCCAGAACTAGTTCACAACTTTGCTCAACTTTATGAAAAAGAAATCAGGTACAGCCACGTAATTATGGCTCCTCTGACTGTCCATCGATCACACAGAAGTAGTGATCAGTAAAATGTGTCAATGCAAGCAATTATTACTTCAGCACCTGCCTCTTTGTCCTCATCTTTCAATCTTTATTCAGTGTTAATGTTTCCAAATTGACAGTTGTTGAAGAACAGAGTTTTACCAGGTGAGCTTTTTTATTTCTGTCTGTTGGCTTACTGCATTTTACAATTACAAACGTATTGATCATATTTAATCTCAGACAACCATGTATTGCGCTTTCCATTTTCTCAGCTGCTATTTATTTCAACAAAATGACTTCAACAAACCCACTAATGACCAAATAGCACAAATAACCCTAAACAACCTCAGCATTTATTGACTAAATCTGACATTTCATAGATCAAATGTGACGCTACACATCCAATTCCAACCTCGTTACCGTTGACTTTAACAAATGCCTTGACCCCATTCCTCATAATCCGCCCATTTACAAACTTGTGCCCACCTTTGCTTTGCCCATCACGCTTACAATCGATACTTTTCGCATTTTCTCTCTGCGATCTGCCATTAGTGAACGACACAACGCTTTTAAACTGGATCTTTGGTTTACTTCAACAGTCTGGCCCTATCTTTACAACCCAACCATCTGCAATCACCAAAGTCCCATCCCATAAATGACAATAGCCTTAGCTTGACAGTGAATTGCATGCTAACATCTGCCCGGCAAAGATAACAACACTTCAGTTTGCCGCTGAAAAACATTGCCTAACAATTCCGTGGTGCACAGGGCCCTTGATAAATTGCCCCGCACCACCCTCCTGTAGAGATTAATTAGCTTCTATTTCCGGGGGCCCTTTTTTGTTTAGTGGTGACGTTGTTTTGGCCCACATGTGCACCGCTCATGTTTGCCTTGGCTCTTCCCTAGATGAGTGCGGTGATAAATGGAGCTGTAACAAGCCCACGGAATACCTGGATGAGTCAGCACAGTTCCGGGACCTGCGAGGAGAGGACGAGAGCTCGGCCAGCGAAATCACGTACGGGGAGGTGGAGCAGCGCCTGGGACAGCTGCAGGAGCATCTCAACCGGTACGTGGTACGAGAATACATGCAGGGTACACAATTCAGAACAAACAAGAACAACAACAGTTCCATTTAGGCTCCTCGGCTCTGGGTTTCATTCAGTTTGTGGACATGATCACGAACAATACACCCGCTTTACACACGTGTCTGAATGTGCTGCGTGAGTGATTGACGTCTCCATCTACAGTTGCCAAAACAGAATCAAACCTACACACTAATCAGTACTAGACACACTTTTGAGCTGTACAGATACTATAAATTGGCGTTTTCAGAAGTAACATGAACCCCACTGTATAATTAAACGAGACATGCTAGGCCTTGGGTATTTGATAATAAACTATAACATACATAGATCTTTATTTGTTGTGATATTGCTCTAAAACGGGTTCAATTACCTCCTTTTCAAAACTGCAGAACTGATAAGCTATTTCATTGTTAGAAGAAACTATTGCCGAAAAATTGTTGTGACAAATAATAATCACTAGTAAATACGGAGCAGTGGGCGGAGATAGGGGGTAGGTGAAAACAGCCCTCAAGGCTCAGTTGCAGGACAATACAAGATTATTTAAACATGCAAGAATCAATCGAAATAAAACTTTGAGTAAACTAATGATGAAGGAACTCTTCAACATAACACTGATATAAGGTGATTTGACAAAATACGTCTCCTTTAAAGGAAATGTTCATACTGTATGTTGAAAATTAGATTATAATGTTTACAAATTATTTTAATATTTTGATGGTAAAGGAGCCAGGAGGTCACAGTCCAGTACCAGTACATCAATGTATCGCATTTTCACCAAAAATGAATAACCTGAGGATCTCGATACAGATATTCAGACAATATTTTAACGATGCATCAGGAATGTGCTAAAATGTCCTGTAAATGTCTTGATCGAGTTTCAAGTATCGCACAAAACATGAATGGACCATGAAATTAACCCCAAAAGTGCAGAAATATCACTTTACTTATTTATTCCCCTTGTTGGGAAGATTACAGTGGGCCTTCTGGCGGTTGGTATCCATAAAGTGTTACATTACCGCCACTTACTGTAGTTGTACGTCTTCAAAGTATGTGTTTTACGTATGTGTTACACTGTAAAAAAAAAGGAAAGTAGAGAGAGCTTACAGTGGACCTGTTTTTTTCATGTGATTTTTAAAAATAGTTTTAATTAAGCCAAATTGTACTTTTTTTCTTCTTCTTAGTCTAGAAATGTTTGTGTGTTGATAATACCACGTCAGTCTACCCCAGGGCAGCCGTGGCTACAGTCGTAGTAGAAGCAATGTCTAGTGTATGACTAATGACTGCATTATACAGTATTGCTTTGGGAGTATAATCAAACTCTCAAAGCGCAATATAGGTCTTTCCCATCAGAAAACAGAGGGTCAGCAGTTTAATTCCAACACTGGACAGTCCGTAGTTGATTGTGTCATTGATCAACTCCCACCTCGCCCAAGTATGAACATGATTTACAGCCTCGTCTCAAGTCACAAAGCCCCACAGCATGCTTCAGGACTCCTTTACTCACACTGAATGCAATGTGAAGCATCTTCACGTGTGCAAATCGAGTCATATTATATTGTGAACATGCCACAATTCTCATAACAAGTGCAGTTCACGGGAGCGTTGCAGTGCTGCTGGTGTAATGTAAGAGCACTGGTGGTGAAGGGCAGTGTGGGACCGGACCAAACCCTCATAAGTCATGGCTGTCCTCGCGCTCACCTCCGTACCTTCTAAACACGGCTCTATTTATGGACTGACTGATGATGTAGTGACGCTAGCACAGAAGGTCAAAGGTCACAGTGATTTCATACTGCTGCCTATGCACTTTTTACCCAGGGAAACACCTTGGACACAAACGGGACCGAGCAAATGCATGTTGGATTCAAAGTGAAAAATTGAAGATATACGCGTGTTTGTAACTGGTAAACTAAATGCACTATTACTAGTTTCACATTCTTAATAACATGACTGAGCAAATATCCCAAAATTGTTACGGGGCAATATCCATCTCTCAAAAAAACGAAATATATTGGAAAAACACAACGTTTTTGCTTCCACTACTACACTTCCTTGAATGATGACTGATGACTAATGAACAGACTTGATTAACAAATAGTATACTAAGAATGATTCAGGATTAGTAACTAGTTAATTAGGTGTTAGGGTATTAATTCAATAATTTATACTTTACATTAAAGCTTATTAAAGGGGACATATTATGCTAAATCAACTTTAATGAGCTTTTCACCTTGTTACAACAGTGTTTCCTCATCATTATCTTGCTCAAAGCCGTATTTTGATAGATTCATGCATGTTCGAGTTAATCCCCGATCCCCGTCCACATCCCTGCACTTACTTGTGATTATTTGAAAAAAATCAGATACATGTAGAGTTCTAAAATGTCACATAGCCACTTTTCAAAAAGAATTATACGCTGCTTATTACACTGAAATAACACTACAAAGACTTACAATGTTGTCGTAATTGAGTGGATCAATACATTTAATCATAATTGAAATTGTATTAACTACACATTTATAGCTGGCTAAACTAAATTCTCACTGTCCAACTCCATAACAATTTTGAATAGACTTTTCCCACATTTAATTAGTCTCCAACATCTTTTTTACCCAACTCCTGAAATACCTTTTTTTTTTCCCAACCTGACTTCCTGTTACATAGTGAGCGTGCCACCTAATTAAACACAGGGAAGCTATGTCAAATTAGGACACCAGCCGACCAATCACAGCTGAGCCCAGGTGAGCCCCAGGACAAGCTCCCATTTGTTTATTTCTCTACATTAAAAAATACTGTATCTTTTTTAAATTCACACTTTTAAATTAGGCCTTCGTCTTTGTTAAGTTGCCACATCCCACTTGGTAATGGAGGTGCAGTTTTCTTGCTGGCAGTTCTGGAGGAGTAGGTGGAAGGGAACAAGCTGGCACTGGATTCTTATTGGACTCAAATGTGGAAAGCTACTGTCATTTAGAAGTCATACCAACAACTCGCAGAGCCTTGAAACGACTCCACAGAAATACTATTTAGAATTAAGCCGATTATAAACCTTGGATAGACGTATCGGAGTGGCTTTATTTCTATTCCGTTGCGTGCCAGAGTGCACCTGGAGCAGCGCGCAGGACGGCAGCTGGTATTTTTAGACGGGGTTGTTACAGAAAAAACAGGGGGGGAAAGCTTCCATAGCGGCTGAAATCCAGGACTGCCTCATTCTGCGCTGTACATTTTCACCAACGCACTTTACCTGACCTCGTTTTTTACTGAATGGGAGCTGGTATTTGGGGTAGAGAGGTTGTCGTAGTTTACTCAGAGTTGTAGTTTTTGATTCCTGCCTGTTTGAGTAATCCTGTGTTGTCCTGCAACCGAGGCCCGAGCGCTCAGAAAGTTTGTTTGTTTTCGTTTCGATAATATCGTAGGCAAAATATATCGAGTATGTGGTTTATAGTAAAGATGTTACAAAAAGTGCTGATGGAAAATAAAAATGAAAAAAAGTGATGATGTAAACTTTCAAATGAAGGTAGAAGGTGATATTTCTGAACGTTTTTGATTCATTTTGTAGACATTTCACGTTAGTCTGATACTTAAACCTAAACTAACACATCCAAAGACATGTTTTAACACATTTCTGTTGGACTGACATAATATTCCAGGTCCAGGAGCACACCATATTACTTGTAATGGAGTGTTTTTCAAAATGTCGCGCACATAATCCATTCACTACTTGGTCGCGTTTGATATTGAGGTAAAATACTTCTGGGGCAGACTGACAGAAGAGTGGCTGCCAGTCTTCGCCAAGCGCCTTTCGTCCAATTACTTCAATCCGCACGTCGCACAGCTCTCAAACTTTGATCATGTGTTTGAATTCTTAATGGCTGAACCCCTGCCACATGAACAGTAGCCAATATTTCTCCAACCGAGCATGAGAAAAGCCAACTGCCCGGGTTAAAATAATGGATTACACAGCTATTAATGTTATTGAGCAGAAATAATTTTGTTCACAGCTCTAAAAATAGTGGAAGATCATAATTAGATTGACCACATGAGCGTGAGGCAGCCATTTCCACAAAAGAACCCTCATTCACGCCTCCCACACCAAGACAATTATCACTCCAAGAAAGACCTGGCTGTTGTACGGCTGCGGCTCTGCACGAGGCACCTGCAGGGCAAGAGGGGGAGCAGCGCCATCTGGTGGGCGTTGGGTGCAGTGCGTATTCTCAATGAGCAGGTGTGTTTGTGGACTTTCCGGTGGATAGATATTCTCAGGCGTTAATGGAAAGAGCTCTTAGACCTGAGCTAAATATTTGACTTTACGTTCAGTCTGAAAAATTTTATAATATAGAGATCAAAAAGCTTGTATATGTTTTGTTGTTTGTTTGTTTTTTAGAATACTTTAAACTCAGTTAGGAAAAACATGTTTAAGGAATCCTAAAATAAAATTAAATAGCTGGACATATCATGCAAAATCAAGTTAAATGAGCGTTTAACCTTGTGATAACAGTGTTTCCTCATCATTAGTTTACTCAAAGTAGTATTTTGATTATTTTGACAGTATTTCCTGCATGTTTGAGTACTCTCGTATTGGAAGCACGTCAGTCCTGGACCATCTGAAGTCTGTTCCTCCGTGGGAGTCGGATTGCCTTTCACTGTGGTTCTTAAAGAAGTTTCTACTATTTCCCAAAGGGTTTTGTAGTTTTTCCTTGCCGAGAAGGAGGGTTTAAGCGCAGGGGATGCTGGGACATTGTCCATTTGCTCATTTCCTGTGAACATTGTTTAATCTGCTTTCACTGTTGCACTTCAAGATTGTGATTTTGGGCATTACAAAAGTACATTTAATTTAATTTAATAGTATTATATTGTCCTGCAACTGCCCTGCGACGAGTTGGCCACTGTCCAGGGTGTACCCCGCCTAAGGCCCAAAGGCACTGGGATAGGCTCCAGTCACCCGCGACCCCTAACGGGAACAAGCGGTAGAAAATGGATGGATGGATGGATGGATGTCCTGCAACTTAGGCTCGAGTGCTCAGAAAATTCTTGTCTTCACAGAGTCACATAAATGAAAACTTGTAAATGGCGATCATTTTTTTGCCATTTAGAAATGTCACTATGGAGAGGCGGGCTTATCAATTCTGCAGTTTTGCTTGAAGTAGTCAGTGGTCCTATTTCTACTATTAGGCTGTTTGAGATCAATATTTAGATTTGCAGTGACCAAAATGTATATGTTCAGTTAAATACTAAGTACCTGAAAAAAAATGATATCATCTATATCCACCCTTCCCTTCAATATTCTTTGAGCTCTTGTAACTCTGTAAATGGTTCATCATTGTTGTACCTCGATTTACCAATTCTCTGGTGCTGCTTGGACACTTGACCACTGTGCACTGCACATACTGGTCACTGAACATAGGGACGCTTAAATTGTCTTTCTTTTAGATAGGTCTAGACTGCTGTTGTCTCTGGCTGATTGTAGTGTGTATGCGTGTGTAATGCGTGTGCAGAGCGCCCCCTTGGGAACAATAACGTTTATCTTATCTTATCTAATATATCTCTTTTAAAAGGGATATATGTATCGTTTTTTTCTGATTAAAAATGAAGAAAAGGAGAAAATCTGATGACCTTTACGACGGGCCGCATATCTATAGAAATGCCTTTTCCATGCCCTCTGCTGGTAACAGGCTATTATGCAACATGCAACATGCAACATGGCTAATGTTGACATGAAATAATATGCCTGTAAAATATATTTGCTTTGTTGTGAAACAAATTAAAGCACAGAAATGATTACAAAGTTTGACCTTTAAAAACTGGTTTCATTTGTCTTGGAAGACAAAACCAGGCTCAAACATCCATGTTTGATTCTGAGGCTCAGACTAAATAATTCAAATATGTTTTCAATTTCAATGGAGCAAAATACTGCAGGTGCTGTATGTAATTATTAGCCCCTCAGTCTTGCCCTAAACCTTTCTAACGTTGTGTTTCTTGTTGTGGTTGTTCAGCCTGGAGACGCAGCTGATGACGGACATTCAGACCATCCTTCAGCTGCTCCAGAGACAGCCAACCCCAGGACCCCCCGCCTACAGCACGGTCACAGCCAGCCCCGAGTACCACAAACCAGCCACAAAGCTCCAGCCAGCCCCCCTGTCCACCAGCCACCTGTTCAGCCACACAGGGGCACAGGTAAGTAACAGAACCAAAGTAAACTAACATCATGTTTAGTACATTTTACAGTGGATACTTTTTACTTTGACTTGGTTTTAGTTGTAGGATCTGGCATGCATAAGTGAGGAGCTCATTCGGCTTTCTGATTGGGTGACTGACTTGAGAACCCAAACACAGAAACATTTTTATATCATTATATCGTTTCAGCTTTGTGTTATGCAACATCTGTAGACTTTTTTCCATTGAAAAGATCTAATATTTTGATTTAAATGATTGGCAGCTGTCCTAATTTCTCATCATTCTGAAACTCTTGTATAGTCAACAACTTATTTGTAATCATGTAAGTTTTCTAGTTAGATGTCATAGCTTCACCCGGATTGTTTCACAGTATGGCATTCAACGTATAAAGCTTGTATTTGTTTATTTGTTTGTTTATTAGTTTAATAAGTTGGTCAAGACAGTGCATGTTAATGAACATACATGAAATACATGCTTAATTGCAAATTACTGGTTTATTATTAAAAAGGTCACTTACTGTGAGTGGGATCTTACCTGTAACTTGGTTTGACGTTGGCACCTGCTAGTCTCCATGGAGATAGAGGTAGAGTTATTAGCATTCTGAGGAACCTTCCTGGCAAAGCACAGTTCCATAGTGCAGCTTTAATTTGAACATTGATAGAACATAGGTACTAGTCAGAACCATTTTCAAGTCATCTTTTCTTCAGACATTTGGCATCTAAAGAGAACACACCAAACATTGACATTCCTGTAGACGAATTCTGTATGTAGTCTCTTAATAAACACACAATACGTTTTGGTGGTTTGGCTGGATCGTGGCTCTACGCGAAAGTCTGTCTGCTAGAGTACTCAATCATCTGATTTGGGAGATGAGCAGATGGAGTAGAAAAGTAGTTCAGAGAAAACAGTATCTATTCAGCGAAAAATAAACTACACTTTTGATGCCGACAATAGAAACTCTAAGTTGTGACGTTGATCGATTTTCGTTCTTTATCAGACCCTGTTCTTTCGGGTCGACGCATACCCCAAGATTGCGGTGTCTATATTCTTGAAGATTCAACAGGCTTTCCCCCGTCAGGACGTCCCGCCTCTGGCCTTCAAGTTTCTTGTTAGACTTTCTTTTATTGTGATCACTGTGTATAGATTGTGCGTAAATTGTAGATAAGATAGACTCGTACAGTCTTGCCTCTATGTACAGACCTACGTTGTGTGTGATAAGGTTCTCTTCAAGCTGTGTCCTGGGCGTGGTAGTTTAATTTACCGCACAAGAATCAGCATGTTAGTGCGGACCTTTAGAGATGCCAAAGATTTTTGTTAAAAGGCTCATCTTTGATTACATTTGAATTTAAAAAATTTGTTAATCTTGGCCCTGATATCGTATTTTTAGGCCTAAAAGGGTATGGTAGTACCGTTCTGAATGTCGCTGTTGCGGTCCCACTTATACCTGGCATGCCACTAGAAGAGAATTGGATACGATATTGGGCGGGGAGGTTCACTTCTCTCTTCTTGATGATGATCACTTTATGTAGCGAATGTTCCTTCTTATGGCTCACGAGAGATTGTATCGAAACTCGGTGCACATTTAAGCTATTGACATAAACCTGTGTATTCTTTTCTGTGATGCGTAACCCTTACCTTCTTTTAATATGGGATTGTTGGTCGCTCTCCAACAAATGCGTTCCGCCAGCAGTCACCGAAAGATATTTGGTCTGTCCTTTTCTTTACTCTACAACAAACAATCGAGGATGAGTAGCTATAGGCTGGCATAGTCGTAAGATATTAGAGTTTTTAAGCCAGACGAAATTGATAATGAAGAGCTTTTATTATGTAGTACCATCGTGCTCTCTGTGTCTGTTTCATATTGTGCTTTCTACGTATTGGAATAGACGTGGCATAGTGCTTCTAGCTATTTGAAGGTATATTTTGGGGTTCAAGGAGTCTCTTCAGGCCATGATCAATTTTCCGTCATTCAATGATATCCACCGAGACAGAGAGCCATCATTTGTAAATTAATGATCCAGAGCGTTGCATCTGTAGTGCTCTAGGTGACATTTTGGTCCACAACATAGAGCTCCAGTTACATAAAGTGGTATACTTTAAATATGACTCGAGGGGTTTTGCAAGTACATTTCTCGTGCGCGTATTTAACAATTCCTGTCACGTATCCATTTGAGTTTTTGATTGCGCGGCTCATCTCGTCCAGAGTGAGGATAATATCACTTTTCACAGCCGTACAAGAGAGATTCTACAGATAAGTTGCTTACGTATTGTTCTTTATTTAACACCTTAACGAGTTCAAACTCGTGTTAGCTAGGTCCCTACGCTTTGGTACATATAAGATAGATCGACACATTGGTGAGATGGCTGGTTATCAAACAAAAATAATGTGCAAGCAGATAGATAAAGGCACTACTTCATCTGATCTGGATATTCTCATATCTTATTTTTAACTCTCGTTGCGCTCGGTTATTGTATATCCTATCTCAGAAGGCACTCTTGTACAGCGCAGAAAGTATATGTTCGCATGATTCTTTTTTTCTCTTTTTCTTTATCAAGAGCCCTACTGTTTTAATTATTTCTGGCTGATTGTTATGACAGTATCGCCTCGCTTAGTTCCGCACTCTTACTCGAGCTCAGTAATGTTATGACGGACTCCACGTGTGGGCCATACGCATCTGTCGCAAGGCTGCGTTCTTCCGGGACCAGCATTTTCTTGTGTTCGTGAAAAAGAGAACGCTTCAGACCCATGCAAGGATGATGAGTCCACGGTTACGGACTCCTTGTGGTTGATGTTTTCCATCATAAGACCGACTGCATCTGGGGATTTTAAAACAAGATAGGGGTATTTTGAAACTCATAGACTCCTAGGAGACTCGCAACTACATTAGATAGACGTGACATACCGACAGATGTAGATTGGTAAAATGTATCAGCGATCCAGAGATAAGGGGAATTAAATCCGAAGAAAGGGCTTCACGGGCTGGATGTGTTCACTCGCTTACTCGGACACAAAGTTGAGAGATGTGAACAACGCACCTGCGCGCGTGACCGGTGGGCTCGTAGGAGCTGGTATTCTCTCCATGATCCTGGACTTTTTGAAGGAACTTTAAAAAAAAACAAACACTAAATTTGAAGAGTCATTTCTGGTCAAATTAGATAGCTTTTAAAATTTGTGCTAGTTCTCGAGATTCACCGGCGACGCAAGAGGTGTTACGAACGGTTGGGTGTTATATAATTTCCTATCCTATTAAGCTGGATGATAAACTGTCGTTCTATACAAAACACAGTAAGTAGGCGGTAAAATATGTGCATAGACAAGGGCGCTTTCGACAAAGCTAGCTATAAGGATGCATTCCGATGCTGATCATGTGGTATGTTCTTCGCGCACAAGTCTTCTTTACAAGTCAAGATAGAGTAGGACACACTTAAGTTTGAGGAGTGAGGAAAGTTCTAAGGCGATGTGCGCCATTTAAGGTTGGTGACAGGACACACTCTCCAATGGACGGTTACTCATGCAGAGGAGTCTTCGAGGAGGTCTTCAGAGATATAGACATCTATTATTTAATCGCACGCAGTTACTGGGATAAGTTTCCAAACCTCACAAAAGTCACTCAGGTACATCTTGTCGTCATAGACAATTGTCGAATTCGTGAGGAACAGCATCATAACCACACAAAACCATAAGTCAAGTTTCAACATATTCAAAGAACAAAATCACCACTAGTGTCTCCTCACTCCAAATCTTGCATTGATTAGGCAATGCAGAAGGAGGCAGCGCACAGCGGCATAGAGATGAGACCACGGGGGTCACAGACTAAGATTGCATTGTGCTACGCAAGAGTGACTGGATTTGAGGCAAAGAGGTTTCTCCGAGCGACTTGGGTCGCATATTATCCTCACCAGTACAACTATAGCGTTATAGAAGCAGTGCATGCGTACATATCTGCGTGAAACAACCTCCAGCCTCCGTGTGGAAGGAGGGAATACGCGGCTATCCTCACAACACAGCACCAAGCGTCGCCGTAGACAGCTCATCCCCTGTGTTGGACACTTAATGAAATATGACTATAAGCAAGAAACTCCGTCATTCTATAAGAAGTATCGCCGTTTGTGGTCTAGCGCCAACACTTAACAACCCTTGTTCCTAGTCTCCAGGTTTGATGTGACCACGGTACAAAGCATACCCCTGCCCCCACAGGTGGCCACCTCCGCCAACCTCAAGACCTGGTCATCGGCCGTCCTCTCTTGACACACGCAGACGATTGTCCTCATTTTTACCCAAAACGGCTCAAAGCAGCGTAACAAGTGCATGTGCAGTATGAGAACCCAAGTCTACAGACTCGCTCTAACTAGGTCATTGCTCTCAGTTCAAGGTGGAAACAGGATGTTCAAGGCTATTTCGGAAAATGCCAAGACAGCACGCACTGACCTTCGCGAAAGAGCTTTGCTGGACACAGAGACGGGCAGTTTCTTCTCTTGCCGCTATAACAGTTTTAAGTCTCAGATTGAAGATGACCATTGCGTACACGAAAACAGATTCCTTCATTCTGGAAAGTTGGAGTAGTCTAGATGCCCGCCGTCCTTCAGATACCAAGACATTTTTAAAAACTCCCTCCTGTCTAGCCCTTGCTGGGTTGTGCATTCCAGGGATGTCTGTATGCTCTCTCTTCTGTAATGCATCTGCTCTCAAGTCTGCATCATTGTCCCTTCCGTCACAATGAGATCTCTAGATAGTAATGGGTCGGCACGTTAGCCGGATCAACTGGATTCTTTTTATGAGGAACAGGCATATGTGATGCTCGGCTGAGAGCTGGTTGTCTGGTAGGTCAGCGCAAGAATCAAGATAAGGTTTCATATCAGGTTGAAAGAGCTCGAACAAGTTGCAAGACTCGGGCTTACTCTGCAAACACGCCTAGGGTCGCGTCCTTAAAACTGTGTTTCTGGATATAATAGAATCACATTCATAGAGAAATGCATCCTTGCCAGCGATCGGTTTTATTACTGTATTGTCACAATAGAGAATGTGCCACACTCCATCTTATTCTCCAGTCAATGTACTGGATTATTGACCATTAATTGTCGAGCAACTGACAAAGACTTTACGTCCGAACTACGCAAGAGTTTCACCAACACGAGAGATCTATTAACAATTATTTCTGTGGACAAGCAACCGATATCGATCATTGAAACACCCTGGCAGACTTCCACTGTTTCATCGCTGCACATACATTCTGGATCTCCGCGGGAAACCTACGCACAGGGATCCTGTTTGTGGGACTTCAGCTCTGCGATTCATCTATGCCAACCTCTATCTCGAAAATAGATTCCTCACTAGCTAACAACGTTGCTCAAGTTAACTTGCTTAATTTAATTAATATCACCATATATAGGACATTACGCATTCTGAATTCCCAGATAGTATTCACGGTGCTCCTCGAACTCCGTCATACCTGCAAGTGTGTAGATTTATCAGCTTGGCTTGTTGGATTCTTACACTGTAGCAGAAGTGATCCTAGCGGCCAAAGTGCTTATGGGGCGTCAGGCAATTTGGTAAGACTTTGGAGGGGGAGAAAGGAATGATCTAGAAGAAACGTACTATTCAGCTATACAGGAGCTCACCACAGGCTTGTACTTTCTCCTCTACATTACTTCTCTCCCTGTTACATCAAACTGCTGGCACTATTCCAGCCACGACTTACCGTAAAATCGGGCATCAAAGTTTTGCGCGACAAGACACTTAACCTTAACCTCTCGGGCTCATCTCAGGACAGGTTGTTTTTGTTGTGCATGAGTAGTGAGTCCCGTCTACAGGAGCGGATAGTGGAGACATTTGAGAAGTCTGGTGTCTTGTGTTGGGGCATTTGCGGTAATGGTATCAACTAATCTGGAGTTCAATCGTCCCAGAGTACTGTTGGATGATTGATCGTATCTGAAAATCGGAATAATTAACTCAGGGAAGGCCACAGCCCGCATCCCCCCTCAATCATGACAAGAACTTCAGACATTCTCTTTCCCCATTCTTACTCTTTTTCTCTGTTTGTTGTGTGGACTTCTTTTCCGCTTCTCCTAATCCGGGTCACTACACCTTATGGCGGCGACCAGTCAAGCTCGGGAGCCCTCCAGATCAGTCCCGTCATCAAGACAGGCTCAGCACAAGAGGAATGTACCTCACTAATTCTTGTCCGGTTAATTCAAAGCTGATAGGGATACAGCCACTTAATGACCCTTGACACTAGGACTTCTGGAGACTGATGGTGCACAGTTTCTTAACACTGCGGCCGCATCATTGAGGTCCATGCCTCAGCCTCTGCCTCTCTATCATCCTACACCGTTGTCTGGTCTAGACAGTTGTCTCTCGGAGCCAAGTTTAGCGCTCTTTCAGTGGGATATAACAAGCAAGACTGCAATAACAGGCGCCAAATGCTGGTTGTGCGCGGTCTGCTGAGAAGCAAGGTGATAATCAGAAGGTCACAGGGCGCAGGCAGACTTCCAACTCTGCAGGCGCTGTCACTGCAAAGTTCTTCTCGCTACAAAGGTAGGCTGTCTGGGACGGGATCACTGTGTGAGCAGTGCTTTTTCGTGATCATAGACGGTCGAGCTCTTCTCACTGAGCCCCCTGGACAATATGCGTCTTGTTGGATTTAAACCACCGCTCTCCAGCGCAGAGGAGGGCGCCTTGGATTTCGGGTTCTCTATACGTGCTTGGTGCAAAATTTCCCCGCCCCAGCGTTATTCTCATCCTTTCTTCCTCCATAAGGCGCTACCATGTATCCCGTTCCTCACCGCACATCTTTATTCTGGAGAATAGTTCCTCTTTCCCTCTGGCTGTTGGACCTCCCCTATGACAGCACCCCTTGAAAACATTGAAAACACATACTCGTCACCCGCCCATTAACAGGCACGCTAACTCATTCATCACTCGTCCCTGGCTTCTGAGGGCATGGAATCAATCTCTGGCCACCTATAATTTAAAAACATAACTGTAAACTTGTTGTACATAGAAACTGCCTGTAGATTTTGGTTAAATGTTTTAAGTGGCCGCCGCGGGTATCACGTATACGACTGGAACTTAAGAAGATATGTTCTAGGCCTATAAATAGAATATAAGGCTTTCAGGCACCTTGCTCGCTGTTTGATTGCAACAATATATCGTTGTGTTTAATATTTTATTACTCCGATGGTCTCCATCTGTCCTCGAATGGGCAGTTGTGGTGATTCAGGTAGTTTTTGAAAACATTGGATGCGCAAGCGCGGGCAAAACTTATTATAGCGCAGCTATAAAAAGTGCCTACTAAAAAGAGAGGGCATGATATGATAACAACGTCTTCCTACGTTTTTTGAATTTTGTTCATGGCCTCGACACAATCCCCTCCACTCTTTCGCTCCACCTCTACAACTAGTCTTTGTCTGTTTCTCCTGATCGTTCCTTGTCTTGTACATGATCTCTGATCTTCTAGAGTTCTTGCATTGCCCTCCCTCGGTCCGCGCACCATTGGCGCAGAGTGAAGCCACGCAGGTCTACACGAATGACACGATGTGAAGACCGGTCACGGCCGACTGACAACTGCCCACAACAGTGAGATCTTGCTGACAACGTCGTACGGATACGAAGCTGTTTGGAGCTGCTTTTTGTCCTTTTTTTACCCGTTGCCTGGTCTCTGAGGTAGATGAGACAGGGATGTCATGACAGGGTAATTTCACATAGTGAAATCGGTCATTGATATGAATCTTGGCGGTCTGTGTTTTTCGCACGCATGAGTTATTTAATATCTGCAGTAAACAGTAACAGCAATCAACCGACGCAAGGAGAAAGAAGATGATCAATTCTTAAGTCGCATCCTCTCTAGAATAGTTCCCAGCATGGCCTCTCGTCTCATCACGCTCTGTGTGTTTGCCGCTGTGTTTTTAACGCCTTAATTGACGCATTGCACCCTCCCCCTTCACCACTACTTGCTAAACACTCATTCTTCCTCGCGCTTTATGTCCTAACAGTGGTCCTCTCCGTAATGAGCCAGCCAGCCACAAAAGGCGAAGTGCGTGGCTTCGCCTCTCCAGAAAGACATGAGCATTTTGCCCTTTTTCTCTGGGTGTTGTTTGAAGGCCTGTTGGGACGTGATTCTGGCTGGCATTAGCCTTTGATCAGAATTACAATTCCGCTAGGCAAGATGCAACCTCTCACCGTTTTATAATCTGCAGAATACTAAGTCCCCAGCTCAGGGGTGATCTGCCTACCGAGATACATGAGAGGATCCCCGCGAAGCCTAGTACGCGCGTTGCATCGATGAGCATAGGCGAACGAAGCATTATTTTTGATTATGCTCTCTCTGCATCAGCACTCGCTCACGTGTTTGTTCCTGGACCTCTTGCAAAATCTAGGATCATATCGAAGCTTTGTGGCTACATTTGTACTTGTTTGGCTGATAGATTGGTTGTCTTTCACACAATTGCATATCTTAGGGTGCTTATTTAACGTGCTGTGTGTGAAGAGAAAAACACCTCAATTATTTATGAAAACTAGTACACCTTTTGATTTTTAATATATATTCTCTTTTTTTTTTATTAATTTGATCATTCCTCACATGTGAATAATACAAGATATTGTGAACGCCTTGTCATATATAATGACCCCTCAGTTGCAGTGCTGGGTAGATTTTGGCCATCTTATTACTAACAAATGCTCGTGATATTCAAGTTCCAAAGGACCCTGGAGTTCCCAGGAAACTGGCTTGTGCTTGGGCAGCTATTGTTCATCGCGCCAGTAGCAGCATGTTTTGGAACGCGTGTTCTGAGATGAGGCCTTTCTGGTGCTCATCCGGGTATGTTAGAAAATAATTGTGATTAGGCCAGTGAAAGTATTGAGAACAGACACAGTTATGAACATTGGAGGCTGTCGCAGGAGGAAGTCGTCATAAATATGACGCGTAAAATTACTATTGTTAAATCCATCCATTTATCCTTTAGTTGTTCAACGAGAAATGATATTATAATTGGTGCTGGCATTGTCATGTGTGTTGGAGCTGTATTCTTATTGCTATTCAACACTGCCATTTCAGTGCAAACACCAGAGTTAGGATGGCATTGAGAAGAAAAGGCGAAGTCAGACTGAGGAATTTTGATACTGGATGCAGACATGTCCCACTGAGTCGACATGCTCCGTGCAAGACAACAATTAGAGGAAACACCGTACTACTCTCTCTGTCGGCTTATGATGTCTAGGATTTTTTATATTGACTCTTAATTCAGATGTTTGTTTAAGATACACACTTATCTTCTCCTTAAGTATAAATAGAACATCAAAACACCGGTCTTGTGAGATATATCATTTTGTTAAATAGTGCAGCGGATAGACTGTAGTGTCGCAACTCTATAATTGAGTGACGCTACTGTCACCGGGTTATACATGCTATGGAGACTGATAGCCTATCTTCTTTACTTGGATCAAACTGCGATGCTAGAGCAGATAGCACTAGGAGCTCTTCTCAGGCAGAGGGTTCACTGAACCATATGTAGTGAGCCACAGGCTAATACCGTTTTTATTGCCACAAAAATAACCTGAAAAAAAGCCTGGCATGCTTATAATTTCGATAAAGGTGGAGAAGTTTACTGTCATATTGATGGAACAGTTCAGGGCAACCGCTTAGGCGCATACCTTGGTCATATCATAACTCCATAGGTATCAGAAGACAAGCATGCAGCAAACCTCCGTCACTGCGCACGCAGGAACTTCCTGTTACCACTCCCTCTAGTGGACGCTCGCAACCGGATCTCCACTTGTGGAGAAATTCGCGCGCAGTTACTCACTATCCGCCTCTAATTCTACCTTTCTTCTGTGGTGCTGAAGCCCTCGAGATGAAGGTCGCAACTAAATATATCACATTACTTTTTATTCCTCACTGACGCGGGGAGTCTGCGTATGTGTCGTGGTGAGGTTGTGTTCTCCACATACACCTTGGCTCTGCTTGTATGCCCTGTCGGCTGGGCTCCATTAGATTTACTCCTGGACTTAGCGTGTCTGAACGGCCAGGTGTGTATACCCCCATAAATCTTGAATATCGGCAGCATCTCTTACATTTTACTGTGGTTCTCCTCTTGCTCCCTCATACATCCTCTAGGTGCTCATGGTAGCTACCAATACTGTGCAAGAGGACACGGAAGTATGGGAGCGAACGGCACTTTTTCGAGATTTTTTTGTTAAAGCAATAGCTTCAATTGGTTATAATGAAAGGAGATATATAATTGGTTCCTGCATGAAATCATTAAAGAAAACATCCTACTGTGTACGGATAGGAATCAGTGATCTACAGCCAGATGGTCTAGAAATCCTTGCTCATCGAGGAGTTCAGTGTTGAAACACTCATAGGTATCTCACGATCTCTATATGCTCTCTTGTCTTCGCGACTCTCCGCCAACAGATCATATCGATTATCGTGTATGCAGGCTACTATATAGGATAATAGATTTGAGTGCTCTCTGTTGTCTATAGACTGATACATTATGTCGAGCAGAAGACCGTATCGTAGCGATTTATAATATTGTATACTACATGCCAAGTTGTCACAGTGTCGACGACGTGGTGTTAAAGAGCTTTCTATCAGCTAGGATCTCGCGGTGATAACTAAACAATGTATTGATATTTTGTTCCTTAGTAGCTCTAACCTGAATGTTTAGCAACTAGCTGTTAATCACCTGTCTCAGGGAGCCCCTATGCGCGTGGTTCGCGGGTGAGTTAGTCTACTTATGTGAGCATTGCGGCTGTCATCGACTTGTAGATAACAGGAACTCTGTGCTCGGTATTACAATAGGATTGGCTGTCTCGATAGTACTCTGAGGCTGTTGCCCTGGTGATTGAGCATGTGACCTATTAGATAGTTCTTGTTTCATAACCGCTTCGATGCCCAGAGCAGTACACATTAGGAGCTTACTAGATAAAAAAGTGTTCTTGGACACTTATATATTATATAAATATCACATTATTTTCATAATGCTAGTGTGTCGCTTGTGTGTGTTGTAGAAGATGTGTGTTGTGTGTGTGTAAAGCGTCCAGATTTGAGGGCGTTAGAAACCTACTGTGACGCATAAATTGAGGAGCCCCATAGCTTGCTCATAGATTAACAATTGAGGGCATAGTTCTAGCCATGCGGCTGCACTTATTTCTACTAGATATTTTGATATCGGGAGAACAGACGTAACAACTACTAAGGTGTTAGAGCGTTGCGCTTATGTCCTCTAAAGGATGCGCATACACCTCGTCGTAAATGTGTACCCGAGTATACATAGTATCATAGAGATAGCATACAAGGATATGATTGACGTTAGTAGTGCTCACTGTGTGATAGGCACTGTCTAAATATGACCTCACATATATGAAAGCTTGACACTTACTTGTTGGTGCTTTGTCGTATACTATCCTGATTTAACGTTGTCTAGTGTCTCACAAAATTCGTCAAGAGAGTATATGAGCACGTTACGCTTAAACAAATTTGTTTGGACAATAGTGGATCGAAATTGAATCTATCTCATATGGCCAATGGTAGATGATGCATTAATTGAAGAGTTTGGCTTGTTTCACGCATACTATTGTATGGTTGTCTCGTACTTTTCGCATGAGTCTGCTTTAAGGTGTTCTTTTTTGAGAGGCGCTGAACTTTAGTTTTGGTGGGCACCCTCTTCAGCTACTTTGTGTCTCTGTTACTCGTGTCCAGCCTATTGTTCACCTTTCATCGAAGGGGTTTTGCAGACCGCAGCACTGCTATGACATGTGTGTGTAACATATCATGCACGGAGTGTGTAGGGGGCTCGGAGAAGACGGCTCTAACTGATGATAGAACAAATGAGAAGATTAATTTGTGGTTTCACAAGTTGTGTGGTAGCTATCTATTTACACAATTGTTTGAAGTAGATAGTATTAATCTATCGAAACTTTCTATTTATTGCAGCTTTTTTTAACAAACAACAGGCAACATGTGCGTCACAAAAAAAGGAAAAAGAACGAATATTCCATAATTCTTGAGCTTGTTTGTATGACGGGATTGGAAAAGTGTTAGAGAGTTTTTGGATTTCTCTTGGATTCTTCACGCATTAATAAATAGATTATTATCAGCAGTTAGTCTTCTGTCGCTGTCTTTCAAATCACAGTCGTATTCTGTCCATAACAGGGAACAATTCTTTAAGTGTAATAAAAATATCCTATACGCCTGAGATATAAACGTAAGATAAACCATGCGTATAGAATTATAGTTGGTCATGTGTTTCGCCTGTTCGAGCTTAGTACGTACAGCATATAGAACCAGCTAGTAATAAAAGCTATTTGTTTCAGGGAAAAAAGTGAGAATTGTCTCTAGACGCCTTAGTTGTTAGTGTTTGGCCATAGTATAAATTAATCATCAGATTTAGTTCTGTCTCATTTATAACAAAGAAGATTAGTTGGGATATCCTTATTCGGCGACCTTACATTTTTCTTTAAAAATAATGTGGACATGAAATGTAGCTGTATAGCCTCTTATTAATTTTGGCGTATGGCTTGCTAACGCTCTCTAGACTAAGGTCCCTTCATAGAAGCAAAAGTGATATAGTGGACGTGTTCTAGGTTATTCGTAAAGGGACAAGTTGGTTCATAATAATGTGCTGTAGGGTAATGAGTTGGCATCGCTTCAGTTAGAGATGTGCCTCTCGCACGGAGAGATAGATCAAGAAAAAATATTTTCCGCAGTCGCTGAGGAAGAGGAGACTTCAGGGCCCTCATTACACTCTGCCCCTGGGTATTTTTATGCCTTTTATTCCCCGTCTAATGAACTGTTTACATTTTTCAGCTTTCCAGGCGCCACAATTATTCGTCCTGCATGTCACTCGTCGCACCGGCCAAAAAAGCGAGGAGGGGAGTGTAATGGCACTGAAATGTGGATACAGTTGTAATGATTAGAAATGGAAATTCTTTTATAGATGTTTGTAAAAGATGAAGATTGCCAACAGCTTCTGAACTAATATTTGATTTGTCAGTGGGGAGTTTATTTGGACATTATTCCCACAAGCCCTTGCACTTAAAAGGCTTGCACCAAAAAGACCCATATATATTTTCCTATAATTAAACAAATATAATTTTCTACTGGGAGGATTATGCTGAGCTTATTAGCATATCTGATATGAATTGTTATGCATGCATATGTAATTACATTTTGATGCCTTTTCTTGTGTGTCTTCTTGGCGCTCCATGTCAGTGGAGCCAAAACGTGTGTTTGTGACAAGACAGCCGCACCTCTATTGACGCATTTGACGGGACGCTCCGACTTTTAAAAGGAGGGCCACTTTGCATAAAGTTAAGATGTATCTTTGTACTTTTCTTGTGTGCTTCCGGGAATAGAAGCAAGTTCTCACCCAAGATTAAAAACCCTGACAAAAGACAGACCTCAAAAGGATTAAAAAAGCCTTTTTCTTTGTGAGCAATAAAGGTATCCTTGGAAGTGCTCCTTTCGTTTTTAGATTTGGGGCTGATTAGTGCTGTTGGTTTTAAGACCATCTTGTATTGTGTCTATAGCATGACACACTTTCTTTGTAGATCTTATAGGTGTGTGTAGGATTACAGTAGAAACAGCACTACACTCATGACCTCATTATCATGTACTATATTTGATATCAATAATTATGATTCATGACAATGTCGTAAATGTGACCATTTCAGATCACAAGATATGACTTATATATCAATTTAAATGCAATTTAAAGTGCATATGACGGGTTAGACTAGTAATTTCACTCAAAGGTAGTAAAACATAATTATTATGTTTAAGATTTAGCTCAATTTCTTTCCTACTTTTCCATAGTTTTGACAGTTTTGGTGACGTTTTTACTTTCACTTTCTGGTTGCAGCAGATGTGACATGTGCTGCTTTCAGGTGCTCCTCGAGAACTCGGAATTCAACTTGTGTGTATTCATGCGCTTTTTATACGGGAAAGTGTGGAGTTTGATTTGACCAGTAATAAAATAACAGAGTCTGCTCTTCAACAGCGTTCGCGTTAACCAGTAAGTTTGTTGTTGTTAGCTTTCGCAAAAGCTAAAAGCTTATTTGTTTTTGAAAAATGATTTTTACCTTAGTTAGCTAATATTACATCTTCATTAAAAGTAGTATCTGGCCTTTCTTTAGCAAATCTGTTGCTCTTATCTGCTCTTAACTGACTAAGGTCCTAAAAGTAGTGACGTTTCGTCAAAGAGTGCAAATGTTTAGGATAAATGACTTACACGAGTTGTAAAATATTTTCCCGAGGAACACATGAATGCCGCAATATTACATCAAGGTAATTCCATAACAGAAGAGGTTTTGGTGATAACGTTACCTAGCAACCATCCTGTAAACAAGGACAAAGGTCATAACACATGACAACACTTTTAATATTTACCCCTGCATTTTGAATAGAAGTTTGAGTTTTGACAACATCTCAGCGCTACTTCCTGTTTTGATCAATTTTCCTTCACAAACTGTAATTTGACCGATGCAAAAGTATAATATATATTCTCCACAGGTACTATCCAAACAAAGCCATCCTCAGTAAAACATAAAAACCCGTCATAATCACTTTGAAGCATATCTTTGTTCATCCAAGTCCATGTTGTTGTTGTTTTTTGCCGTATAGAATGCTAAGCTAATACAAGATCCACATATTTAAAGTGTATACAATATTTCCTGCCACTTTTTAATGACGAAATGTTTGAACCATTTCCTGTTTTTTGTTTGTATGTAAGCCTGTCTTCTCTGAAGCGTGACTCAGGGGTTATGGACTCTGCACTGCAATACATACTTCTACTACTACTGCTACTACTACTGTTACTTTACTACAAACAACGTGCATTACTACTGTGGTCACTGATGTGCACCTACCGAATTTCAATAAGCCAACGGGACACATCCTACCTGCTTGTCGCGGCACAAACAAGTACGATGTTACAGCTAATCAGTGCATGTCTTTTGTATGTGTTACTACTTCTATTTTGCACTGCTTTTGAGCCCAAAGTAGCACATTATATGAAACGATGTCAGATTCATTTTATAGGATGTAATTATGCTTATTAGAGACTATGAGAAAAGAAGAGTATACCTGTGTATATAAGAAGCCTATGAGATGGTTTTGTGCCTATACAAAACATCCAAATGCAATGTTTTATTTATTAATTTATGACTAACCTACACACCAATGCGTCATATCAGCAGCACCCGGTACTGTAGACTGAACAAAGACTGGAGTTATATATGACAATGCCAGGATGAACATGTCTTTTTTTCTCTAGTGTTGGAGACAGACTGGGGAACCTCTTAACAGTAACAGTAGTATATCATGTTTGTTCTGATGCTGTTGGAGCAATAAATGAAGACACATTTATAACGCTGTGCTGGTTTTGATTGTGCAGGTTGCGGGCGTGACGTTTTTGCGGGTCTTGTACTGTGACGTGAGTGATTCGCGTGAAAGAAGAGTGAAAGGAAGACAAAAAGTACTGTAGATGAGGGATTCACAAGCTTTTCAGCCGCGATTGCAAAATCAAATTGACGCCCATAACAATTTTGAAAACATGTAATCAGGTTTTATATGATTGATTGATTGATTGATTTATTTATAATTTATTTAAGTGGGCTATTGTGTTATTTGTCCCAATTCCACAAGAATATCCAAGAATATGTCAGAATATTTAAATTATATTTTGGAACCTCCCCTGCTGTAGACATGTACATCTTTTAGGTATTTTTACTTCACTTAAAGCCCCAGTATGTAACATTTTTAACCAAAAAAAACAGACCTCAAATAAAAATGGGCTTGCGTCTCCACAAACTCAGAGCCTCCTCCTGCATGTTACCATGGAAATGTTGTACGTTTAGCTATAACATTCCACAGTATGGCATAAAAGATGTATCTGCACTGAGAATGTTTAGAAGTGTGGTTTTAACTCTCTAATTCTATTAATTTATGCCTCTAGAAGGTGACATACTGTTGCTTTAGGTCAAACTTATAATGTGTATGTTTACTTCACAATAAATTGATAAATAGTGGCTATCTCTACTTTTGAGTTCACTATTTTATTTTATTTGTTTACTCTTTTTGTGATAAAGGACATTCTGTACTTCCATTACTTAATTGTGTGGGCACTGATAATGCACTTTTAGCTCATAAATGTTATATCAAATTGGATATCCTGTTATTAGGAAATATAGGCAAAACTTATTTCAGTCAATGTTATGTTACAACCACTCCCCCTAGCGGTCAGACAAGTTACTGTTTTTCTATTGCCCAGAATCGAAAGTGAAACTGTCATGTTGTTGCGGAAAACGAAGACACAGATTACTTAGGGAGGTGTTTACTGCAATCCAAGGCATTTGGGTCCATTTCCTGCCTCTAGACGGACGCTGCTGAACTTGTGCTCCCCGATCCAAGTGCCTAAAGTATGGATGCTAACCCGGACGAGGTGCAGAAAGGTCTCATTGAGACGTTCAGGCCGCAGCTGAAAAAACTCATCAAAGCAGACCAGGTTGTTGATTTTATTAACTTTCTAACCCCGGAGCAAAAAGAGCAGATACATCAGACAGAGGGAGATCTGGCGGGTGCGGATAAGCTGATCACTGAGGTTCTGAAGGGGCCACACGAGCCAGGCTGGTTCCAGGGGTTTGTGGACGCACTGGGGCAAGCGGGATGCGTACCTGCGGCAGATTACGTGAAGGGTGAGCCGCCCAGCCCTGAGGAAGAGGCAGAGAATGTCATGTACACCGAGCTGCTTAGGATCCTTTACCCCAGCCTGTTGGAGAAGATGAATGCCGCCGTTCTATGCGTGGACTGCTTTGCTGCTAAACTGATCACTCATGCAGATATGGAGATCGTGAGTTAAACTGTGTTACTTTCCCTCTTTTGCTCTCTCTCTCTCTCTCTCTCAATTTGAGTAAGCCTATTATATACATTATTACAGCGATTTGCTTACAGGTTGTAATTGCAGACTTTAAGCAGAAGATGGCGCACGAGTGTTTTGTAGCTCTTCCAGATCGTCAAACTTCACACAAATTATTATAGAAATAAAGTATGAGTGTTAAATGTAATTAATTATATTAGTAGTAAAGTTAATTACCTTGTGTTTATCTAACCACGTCACAAAATCTGCATATTTAATAAAGCTCTGTTACCTGTATATAATTTAATTTGCAATATTAACACTAAAGTATATAACTCAAACAAGAATGAAATATTTGATACGCTCAACAATTAAATCAAACAATACTATATGCATGTTTTAATAAGCTGTACATCATCAAGACTTTTTTCTTCACTGTAGGTAAATGCAGAGCTTGAACCTAGAAGAAAAAATCGTAAACTTCTGGGGCGAATCATCCAGAGTGTTACATGGTACTCTCCGTTCCTGAATGTTCTATGTAAACCAGAACACAAGGGCCTGTACGAGCTGCTCGTAGGGCAATCTCCAGATGAACAAGACAGTGAGTAGAGAAAATTTATAGGGATTTCCTCTAACAAATCATTCAAGACAGCAGGATATTTGAACTATTTTTAACCAGTGAATGTAACATCACCAGCTGTCTTCTCCTTTGTAATCGCAGTTGTGTTTTGTTTTGTTTTTTCCTTGTTGAATTGATCAGTTATGTTTATTCTGGCTTGGGAAAAACTTGCTATCATGTAGGTAGACTTGATTTTCTTCTCTGGACTGTGATTTATTAAGATTTAAATATTCAAAATTGTCCTTCTATTGTAAACAAAGAGAAAACACAGGCTAGTAAAATGGGTTTGTATAGGCCATTCACCATTCATTTGCACTTGTTATGGATTTGAACCCAATTTAGTCCAGGTCTAGACTTGGTTTGGTCCAGGTTTAGTTCCTGGTTTAGTCCCAATTTTCATGTGGTGTGAACATCCTTTCTCACAAAGACTCAGATTAGATTCTTGCAAATAAACAAACAAAACAAAAACAAATTTCCCTCTGCATCATTGTACGGCACATTGATGTCTCTGACCCACACCACATTTAACACATCTATCCTCATGTAGTTATAGTACATTTAAAAGGCCTTTATTAGCATGTAATTTGAGGTTTCTTGTTTCTTAGCGGAGAAGACGCCCTCACACAGAGATGAGCTCACAGGAAATGAATGTCCAGCTCCAAGGCCAGCCAAAGATCTAAAGGGTGAGGACTGTCCTGCGACCACCTCCCCCTCGGAGGAATCGACAGGTGATTCACTGATGTATGCAGATAGTAGTAGTGGTGTCACAATAACATTACACCTTTTTTATCAAAACAACATAACTTTTTCTAATTAGGACTTAGTTTGGTACAATATCACCCATTGTAAATATTTATCATAGTTTTACATTCAGGAATTTGCAGTCTGAGAAGACATTTTGAAAAATAAAACTTACAGGAAGTAGAGCCGAGTTCGTAAACGTCCCTCTGTGATGTCATCAGTATGTGACGTGCCGCTGAAAATACAATTTACACTTAACTGACAGGTTAAATGATCATTCAATAAAATAAAGGTGTTATCAGGTAATACTTCTTGTCAGATCATAACTATTGTAGAATTTATATGGATTCTTGTTTACATTATGGTTGCTAAGAAACAGTTGTGGAATTTCCCCATGTCATAGTTGAAATATAATTGTGTTCACTACATATAGACTTTAATGTCAATAATAACTTACTTCTTATTCCTGTTGATGATATGTAAACAAATATTACACATTTAATACCGATTTGAACTGTCTAGCTGAGATGTCAGTTAAAAAGCACAAAATATATTAAAAATGCATCAAATCTGGTGAATAATGTCATCCTTTTTCCCTTTTCATACATACATTACAATGTATTTCAAAATAGTGACAAAGCAGGTCAGTTACAGTTGTTTAAACCTGCAGAGTGGCAGTGCATTTTGTAAAAGTCCTTCTCTACTAAGCTTTTATTTGCACATAATAATCTTAAAGCAAATTTTTGGATTTACAAACTGTCCATAAAACTAACCACAGTCAATTTACACGGAAAAAAAGGCTTTATTGTTGATGTGTGTTAAACTCTGCTTGCCTAGATGAGGACAAATTATATGGTTTACTTTGATATTACTTGTGTTTTTGTGTTTAGTTAGACTATTCTTCACATTATTTTTCCATGTAGGCCTTATTCACTGTTACATGGTGATTGTTCTGGGGAGAATTTAAGTAAGAGTCCACCCATGATGAGAACAGGAAATCTCGCTAGCAAAATCTTAAAGGGGGCTGTACGTTATTTTTACTTTCTTAAAAAAATAATAAAAACTGGTCATCTTAAACTGTTGGTGGCATTCCAAAGTTATTCCTCATATTCTCACGTGTTTCAAGCCCCCTAATTATTCACCGCAATTAGTTTATAAGCACTTTTCACAACTTTGAAGTCATAGTACAGCTAACAACAACTACCATGCTAACAACGCGTTTTCTGCTTTATAAATAGATGCAGAGCACACCGTTAATATAATACATCCATGGAGCACACTCAGCGGTCTTATTCTGACCCCAGAAGCGGCTTTTACAATATATCTGCACTGGAGCAAAACAATTTGTGCTCAACACTATGGGTACAGGCTCTTTAAATCCATAAATAACTGTACTGTACCCTTATAACTAGCATATAGCCTTGTAGCCCATGCTAATTCAACAATGCCATGAATTTCTAATCATTTATTTAAAGTCTATATGACAGGTTAGACTACACATTTCCCTAAAACGTAATGAAGACAAATATATATATTTACATTTTACTAAACATTTTGCCTATTTGTCCTTAGTTTGACCATTTTTGTGAGTGTATAATTGTACTTCCTGGTTGGACATGGGCAGCAAATATGACATAGGTAGAGGTAATTCCATACGTTACCTAGCAGCCAGATTGAAAACCAAAATCCATATGAATTCCACAATAGTTATGATTTGACAAACAAAAATCCCATATAACACCTTTATTTTGTTGAGTGATTGTTTAAAGTGTCAGAAAAGTGCATCAGTTAAGTGTAAATTGTCTCTGCGTTTACAATGGCACGTCGCGTTTGAAGAATCACAGACGGATTCTGTTATAGAACTCAGCACGACTTCCTGTCATTTAAAACTTTTGTTTTTCAAAACTTCTTCATAAACTGCAACTTGACGAAAGTAAAACTATGATAAATATTTACCACAGGTGATATCGTACCAAACTGAAAACAGGAGAACCTGTTGTATAGACTTTAAGTCTGGGGCCCATGTGAGACTTCTTGCCCTGGGCCTACAAATGCCTGATGGGAGCACTACTACAGTGTATATATAGGCTAATAAACCTTTCTTGATTAGTTTTAGGAGTGATCACACTAGTTAACATACATTTATATCTAAATTTTCAGAATAATTCCTAAGGTTTAATATTTATTGTTCTACTTCAGCAACATTGTGGATAACGTAAACAGATGAAGTTGTGTGGTAGGTAAATTTAAGCTTATGCTGACGTCCCGTTTCCTTCAGTGTAACCCAACACTGTTTTCATTCCATTCACCTGCCCTTTGAGCTGGAGTAGAAGTGTGCAGAGGCGAGCTAATTCAAGCTGATGGCTACATGTGAACAGTGCGTTCAAAAAATGCTGTTTTGTATTATAAAATTGGACAATAATGAGAAAAAGTGCTGAATTGGCACATCTTCCGGGACAGCTACATGAGGAAAAATGCATGTTGGTGAAACTGAAGCATAGTACTACGGCTGTAATTCTTTCGGTCGATAGTGTCTACTCGACCAACATTTTTATTTAGATTTAAAGGATGCACAGCAAAAAAGTAGAAGATATGGAGTGAGTTAGTTGAAGATTTTGGAGTGAATCATAAATTGAATCTAACTACAATGTGTCTTAACATATAATACTACTTTTCTGTATAAATAGTTTTGAGCTTTTGCCACACCCTTTTTTAGTCATTAGGGCATGTCTTTACTCAACCAGGATTTTGTTTAGTCGACTACAGCCCTACATAGTACAATACAAAAATAAAAGTAATTAAGTACTCCTTTTCAAAATTCACTTGTTTTATAACATGCTAAATAAATGCAAAATATAGTTTCTTAAAAAATATATGATCTTATAGTAGTTCTGATATAGATCAAGAAAGACATTTCTAAAACTATTCACAAAAGTTTCAAATGTATCCATTTTATGCATTTGTTTTCAGTATTGATACCTGCTCTAAAGGATTTATTAGTATATGAGTGCAGAATATTTGAATAAACTGACTAATACTGATTACTTTATTTCTTATATTTACGTTTCTCCTATTGATTTCAGATTTGTACAATGCTGAAAACGCTGAATCAGAGCAACCTGAGAGCAGCGCTGAACCTTCCAAAGTAGGAGGTGAGTAACCAGTAGCCTAAACAAACAGGAGCTGTGCATGTAACCAGTTAGATGCCATATTGTGAAGTCTGCTTGGAATGTGTTGTCATTGGAAACTCTCTTCATCCTGGCTCCATGCACGAAGAATATGTTCCATGTGTGTTCCGTGATTAGGCTGAGGGAGGTTAGAGAGGACGAAGCATGGCCGAGGCTGCAAATTCAAACCATATGCCAAAGGTTGTAAAAGAATATGAGCAAACGTAAAAGTGAAACGTATGCAATTTGTACTGGCTTTTGATTTTTGGGGAAAAGGAGACTGTAAAATGACAATCAAAGCACGGACACACCCAATGGTTGGAGGGTACAAAACTGATATTATAGTAGTACTTGCAATGTATGTACAGTTGAAAATGAAAAAGTAAACATACCCTTTATTACAGTCTGTGATCTTATGCTGTGTTCGCATTAGAGTTGGACCGATGTGTTGGCCATGGAGGCGCTATTTGCTCTTTTTTAGCGTATCAGCTAATTGGCCGTAAAGCTCAAAGGATGATATTTTGTTTTGGGCCAAAATGCCTGACTAAAGCAAAGAACATACAGGAAGTTTTATCTAAACATTTGCAAAGAGTGCATTGCAAAAAAAACCATGACTAAACTATTTTCTAAAAGGAGTGTATGAGTGCTAGTGTAGTTTCAGACCAAATCCATTGGTTGATCCAGGTGCTTTTGGGCCCTGTTTGGAACATGCTAACGCACAAACACAATAGCCTGTAGGAATAAAAGAAATACCTATCATACTGTTTTTATAGAAGGTGACCATGAGGATTCTGTCTGAGTATAAACAGACTCTACAGTGTGAGCAGTCGTTAGGCCCCTAACTGCCTCATGCTACGGCCCCGGGTTGATCACTACCGCAAATTCTACCTCCGCATCTATTCCTATTACTTAGAGATTTGCTGTATATTTTTCTTGACTATATGTGTGTGCTACTGAGTAAATATATTGTAATCCTCTTTCATGCTACAAACCCCACCTTTTTTTTGTAACCAACACCCATCAAACAAATAATGTCGGTAAAACTGGCATGACACATTCACTTTCATCTCTCGCATAGGGAATTGCAGTTTCCTTTTTGCCATAAAAGCTATATCCTGCAGACAGACACTGAAAATACCACAACTGCCTTGTCTTTGCCACAGCCCTGACTACAGCCTCGTGCGGTTTGACTCACCAGAATGGCACTGTCCACACTTTTCCCTGTTATAAGTTTAGCATCTGGAAGCTCCTAGGGCTATGCAAAGGCAGCAATTTCTTCTCTCAATGTTTTCAGAGATTTATAATATCCTTTTTTGGCATTTCTTAAACAAGATTTGACTTAGTTGCTGGGTGTGAACTTTGAACTGTGTCTTAGGAGGAAAATTAAAATCTGTCTGCACTTTCTGGGGGGTTTCATGGCCTAAAAGCAGGAAATGTCAAATTTTGACTGGAAAAGGAAGGAGGCGGTGGGGGTCTAGACAGAGGAAGACTGATGATCCACAAGCAACCTAAAATGTAAATATTTCCCCAAAACTTAAATGCAAATGCCCAAATGATAGATACATGTACCTATGTACTTTGAACATTTTCAAGATAATAAACCACCTTGGTGTCAACATTGGTTATATTTGGTTTTGCACTATTTATTATTTAAAGGTGCATTGTGTAACTTTTCTAGTCTAGGGTCCACCACCTGTTTGTCTCCATGTAGATGCAATTGTTTTGCTTGGATTGTTGTTGTTAGTATAATAAGTAGAATAAGACCTGGATGATGAATGTAAGATGGTGTCGTATTGGTTTATTTATTTCATTTATTTACAAAAGACCAGACTATTCTTATTTGGGTCCAAGTGGACATACATTTTACAATAAAAACATTATACATTTATTTTGAAAAATTGGTTTTGCTCATTGGCGAATTTATTTCCTCATTACGGGCTGGCGCCGCCCACAAATGTGGCTGTGATCAGTTCTGGCCAATCAGCACAACAGCGGCCAGAGTGGAGCTCGTGCGGGCCCAGAGTGAGGCTAAACTAATTCTTACAAAGCTAACAAGTTCATGTTCTGTAAATAGAGAGAAATCCCTCCAAAATCTGATCTTTGTGAAAGCTGCAGGCGCCCTGTCAGCCAAACACAGGCAGTTTGCTTTCACAATGTACTTTATGGGAAAATTTGGTCTGGACCCAACAGCTGCAGAACCTGCAAATCGGCTACTAACAATCTCGCTTCAGGACAGAGAGGAACGTGCCTCATCCAGCTCATAGATTACTCGAGTTATAGATCATGCATTTATATAAATACAGGTGTTTTTACGGCTCAAAAACACATTAAAAAACATCTCCACAGAACTGACCTGTAACTTACCCTGATGGCGTTGCTTGTTTCCATGGAATTAGATAAGCTTAATGCCATGCTTTGGAACATCTATGTAACGCAGTAACATCTCCATAGAGAGAATCTGAGACTTCCCTCCTTCGGAAAAGTTACATAGTATACCTTTTATATGCTGGATATATTAGCACTTTACTTTACAGTTACATAGTATGGTTGGACTGAATTAATATTGTAATTAATTAATCATGGAAACAGGACACGTTTGCCATTGTACTTTATTTTATGGCTATAAAATTAACCCTAACCCCGTTTAAAGATTGTAAACTGCCAACAAACATTAGTTAGTGTTTTGTTGGTAATAATAGGGAAACAGGGCCACTGGATAGTCAAGACAGACTGGAATAAATAGCCATTTCATCATTCCAACAATGTGCTTGGTTCGACATTTACCTTTTGTAGCCTTGGGTGGCTGACTTGGCTGTATTAAAAAGGGTTATCAAATCAGGGTTATCAGGGAATACCAAAGGAATTAACATTATATTATGTTTTTAAATTACATCGTATTGTTTTCATTGTCAATGTGGTATTAAAAAATCCATTTGTTCAACAGATTTGAAAAAAATCTGTTGAACAAATGGATTTTGTTCAGCATAACATGGTGAATATTTGTTTCTTTCTTATTTATGAATGAATACCTGGCTCACAGAGTCATATCGGTTGTGTTAAGATTCTAGAACAAGATCTGTATCCACGTTTGTCCTGGTTTGGTCTTGGTTTTAACCCAGTTTAGTCCTGATGTTGACTTTGTCCTGTTCTAGTCCTGGTTTTGTCCTGCTCTTGTCCAAGTTTGATTTAGTCCCAATTTTAATGTAATGGTTGCGCAAGCTCATACTTCTCCATTGATTACATGATACTTTTATAAGCAATATTTACAAACTAATTCAGACATATTTGTCCCATAGCTCCATTCACAGACATGCTGAATAAAACTCCATGTTTGCTCTTCCAGATGAGGCTGACTCAGAGGCTGCGGCTGATGACTCGCAGAAGGAGAAGATTGTCCTTCGAGATTATCAGATGGAAGTGGCCCGACCTGCCCTGGAGGGGAAAAACATCATCATATGTCTCCCCACAGGCAGCGGCAAAACCAGAGTGGCCGTGTACATCACCAAAAAACATCTGGACAAGAGAAAGAAGGAGGGACTCCCAGCCAAAGTCATAGTCCTGGTCAACAAGGTATAAGAAGCCCACATGCACAAGTCCCCTATAGGATACAACATTATAGCAAGGGCCTAAATAACCCTAGCAGAGCAGAACAGAAAATCTATATCTATTTCTATATTAGGAATTAAGTCCATATTAATCTTATGTCTTAAACCGGCTGTATTCGTTGTCCGTGTAGTTGGCCAATTTAGTTTTGCTCTAGGGCAGATATAGTGTAAAAGCAACTCTTAGGGTCAAAATGAGACCGCAGTGCACTTCATCTAATTATAGAGCCTTTTATTCTCTGAAAACCATGACGCGCACTGTTGTTGTTTTTATTGTTACCTTTACTTTGACCTCAAAACTTGTTCTGGCCCCTGATTGTTGTGAAAAGCATTTTTTAAACTCATTTGTGGTGAATAACTCGGATGCTCAGAATAGGTTAGGTAAGTGAGGAAACTGTTTATAATGAACTAGTTCTCTTTTTCATGTGTAAAGGTGCTGTACCGGGGTTTAACTGTCTTCAAAACGTGAATTATAGAACTAGTTCATTTGAAACTGTTTGCAGCGGTCCACGTGTATCGCTTACTTACTTAATGCAATCTGAGCATCCTAATAGTTCACCGCAATGAGTTTATAAGTACTTTTCACAACTGCCTTGAAGATGTAGGTCATGGCTAACATTAGATTATTTTTGCAACGGATTCCTGTTTACCTCTTCTCACTCCTGTGCGCGCCAATGCAGTTATAGCTTTGCCAGAATGTTCCGCAGTATGGCTTTTCTACTGTATCTTGCATTTATTTCATTCCATATTAGGTGTTTTGCTGCCAGAAAAGTTCAACTAGAAAAACATGAGTGATGCTGTGACCCTCTCCACAGGTCTGACTTGTAATTTGACCTAGTAGTGTCATCTGCTTGTGTCCATGTACAAAGAAAAGCTTAATGCCATACTGCGGAACATTTCAGGCAAAACAATAACATCTCAAGATAGTGGTAGACCCTCCACCAAAAAGTTACATGGTGCACATTTAAAGTACTTTCAACTTACAACCACCACCTCTTTGTGATTGACAGCGACTAATAATGACTAGTCAACTATGAAAATGATCTTAAACACCACACTTAACTTTGTTTTTGTAAAAAATGTGTTTAAAAGGCATTGAACTTTGTGCCAGTTTTCGTTTCAAGTGAATAGTGATTACAGAGTCCACAAGCTATGTCGAAAAACTGCATGCGACTGTTAAAAGACACATTTCCTACTGAATTCTGACCTGTCTTCCAGCTCCAATGCAAGCTGTAGCCCCTCTTCTCCGTTATGATGTTACCTGAACCAGCATATCCCTCACATCTTTCACTGTACATGTGGGTCAGCGCGCCTCAAATTACACACTCTTTGTTACGGATTGGCACAGTCTTTTTCCGAGTGTTTTTTCCCTTCTAGGATTAAACATTCTCTCAGCACACATTTGGTTGCAATAAAAGAAGGGTTCTCCAAACAATGGGGTAGGGCCAAAGTTTGAGTCACAGTAAATGGGTGTTTAATCATAATACCACTGACCAATGATGTGCCAAGAAAGTAAACATGCCCTAAGCGATTTCTCGTCCCACAAGGATAATTATACAGTACAGTGGCTTGTGCTGAAACTGAGCGCTGTAGTTCTGGGGTAAATGCTCTTCTCATTAAGCCCGCTGCTGCATAAATAACATTAATCATAAAGTGTTTCATAATTTTACAAGGAGTTTTCATCATCTGTCCAACCAGGAAGTTAAATCATACACATCAATCAATTCATTCAATCAACTTTAAAGGCACCATACCTGATTTTTACCATTTTGAAATGTGATAACAGAACTAGTTAACTCTTCACCGCAGCCCATTTGTATCACTCATCCTAAATATTCACCGCAATGAGTTTACACGCACTTTTCACGAGTCTCTTAGCTCAGAGAGTTTTGTAATACTGACAAACATTAGCATGCTAACGGCGCACCTCCTGCTTCTCGAAGATAAAAACGGGTTATATTTGGAGGTGGGGAAAGCACTGTGGTCACTTTTTCACCAGAATAGATGCTTTTACAGTATATCTGTACTGGGCCAAACAGACTTTACAGATTATATGCATAAAATCTGGTAAATGAACTAATTCTGTTTTTTATGCCCAGCGCCTTTAATGAAACTTGTTAGAAGTGTTTCCTCATCATTTTCTTACTCCGTTGTATTTTGAGCATTTTGAGTTTGAACTGCAACTATTTGCTGCATGTTTGCTGAAAGAATATATAAAATAATCATATGTGTGTTTATGGTACTTTGCTTGTTACAGTGAAATATCACTATGAAGAGCCCTTAAGTCAATGGACCCTTTTCTATTACTAAGCCATTTTAGATCTATATTGCAGTTTACAATGAACAAAATTATGATCTACATAATGATATAGTTCATTATAATGTCCTATCATTATGCCAATCAATTCTAAAGATTTTCTGTTCTGTTGGTGCCACAAATAATTCCCCAAATTTTTATTTGTCATTTTTGTGTTTGAAATGAAAGCACAGACTTCATTTAAAATTGTTTGCGTACACCCTGAACGTCTGGGAATGTGAGAGTGGTTCCTTGATGTAAAGCACTCTGCACATTAATGTGCACTGTATTCATGTGCACTGTATTCATGTGCACTGTATTAATGTGCACTGTATTCATGTGCACTGTATTCATGTGCACTGTATTCATGTGCACTGTATTAATGTGCATTGTATTCATGTGCACTGTATTAATGTGCACTGTATTCATGTGCACTGTATTCATGTGCATGTGCACTGTTTTAATGTGCACTATATTAATGTGCACTGTTTTAATGTGCACTGTATTCATGTGCACTGTATTCATGTGCACTGTATTCATGTGCACTGATTCATTATGCACTGTATTCATGGTGCACTGTATTCATGTGCACTGTATTCATGTGCACTGTATTCATTGTGCATGTTTGCACTGTGTTTTAATGTGCACTATGTATTAACTGTGCACTGTTTTAATGTGCACTGTATTCTGTGCACTGTATTCATGTGCATGTGCACTGTTTTAATGTGCACTATATTAATGGTGCACTGTTTTAAATGTGCACTGTATTCATGTGCACTGTATTCATGTGGCACTGTCATTCATGTGCATTGTGCACTGTTTTAATGTGCACTATATTATGTGCACTGTTTTAATGTGCACTATATTCATGTGCACTGTATTCATGTGCACTGTATTCATGTGGCATGTGCACTGTTTAATGTGCACTATATTCATGTGCACTGTATTCATGTGCACTGTATTCATGTGCACTGTATTCATGTGCACTGTATTAATGTGCTGTGCACTGTTTTAATGTGCACTATATTCATGTGCAATCTGTATTCATGTGCACTGTATTCATGTGCACTGTATTCATGTGCACTGTATTCATGTGCACTGTATTCATGTGCATGTGCACTGTTTTAATGTGCACTATATTATGTGCACTTTTTATAGTGCACTGTATTTCATGTGCACTGTATTCAATGTGCACTGTTTTAATGTGCACTGTATTCATGTGCACTGTATTTCATGTGCACTGTATTCATGTGCACTGTATTCATGTGACTGTATTCATGTGCACTGTATTCATGTGCACTGTTTTAATGTGCACTATATTAATGTGCACTGTTTTAATGTGCACTGTATTCATGTGCACTGTATTCATGTGCACTGTATTCATGTGCATGTGCACTGTTTTAATGTGCACTATATTCATGTGCACTGTTTTAATGTGCACTATATTCATGTGCACTGTATTCATGTGCACTGTTTCATGTGCATGTGCCACTGTTTTAATGTGCACTATATTCATGTGCACTGTATTCATGTGCACTGTATTCATGTGCCACTGTATTCATGTGCATGTATTACATGTGCATGTGCATCTGTTTTAATGATTCATGTGCACTGTATTCATGTGCACTGTATTCATGTGCACTGTATTCATGTGCATGTGCACTGTTTTAATGTGCACTATATTAATGTGCACTATGTTAATGTGCACTGTATTAATGTGCACTGTATTAATGTGCACTATGTTAATGTGCACTGTATTAATGTGCACTGTATTCATGTGCACTATGTTAATGTGCACTGTTTAAATAGAATCTTGGATTCTGGTGGTGCTTTAAATTGCCCAAAATTTTAAAGTAAACATAATTCATTCATTTTTCATTCATTCATTTTCTACTGCTTGTTCTCGTTAGGGGTTGTGGTTGACTGGAGCCTATCCCAGTAACTTTGGGCCTTAGGCGGTGTACACCCTGGACAAGGGCCAGCTCGTTGTAGGGGGTAAAAGCAGTGTAAACATAATTTAGGCCAATAATGGACTCTATAGAACATTCACTTGAAGACAGTTTTGCCCATAATAAAATCATTACAGAACACTTCCCTAAGGCAGGTTACAATAAAAACTTAAAGGATTAAACAGGTGTGTTTATATGTGCGTGAGTTTTTTTTTTTTACATTGTAAAGTTGTTTCCTGTGAACACATCACCAAATCAAATCATCACCATTCCAAACATTGCTAGCTTTCATAATAACAACAACATGCTTTGTAATGACAAATATGCATTTCTTTTTCAAAGCATAATCTCCATTAAGTTCTTACTCACACATTGGTGAACTTCTTCTTTTGCCACAGCTGCCCTTTACACTTTTTCATATTCAAGCAGGCAAGTATTGGTAGAACTGTCTTGCCCAAGGACACAAAGTATAGTGCTAGTAGCAGGAATCACCCCACCAAACCCTTTTCCCTGTCTTTTAGGTGCCTTTGGTGGAGCAGCACTACTCTGAGGAGTTCTCCAAATACCTGAAGCCCACGTACAAAGTGGAGAGAGTCAGCGGAAACTCAGAGCTCAAAATCACTTTCACAGAGATCGTCAAGATGTATGACGTGGTGGTGTGCACGGCGCAGATCCTCGAGAACTACTTAGAGAGGTCTGTGAGTGGAGAGGACGAAGGGGTGCATTTAAGTGGTGAGTTCCATTCTCATATTCAGTGTTTAACTAAGGCACTGTAAAATACTTCATTTTCTTTTTTCTTTTAGAAGATTTACAGGTTCAACCTAAAAAAACAAAAACAAATCATTTTATCACATAACTTTGGGCTTCTAGTTTGGCACTGAACTAAGTCATTGTAAGCTATCAAAGCATTCAAATGTTCACATATAAATATACATATTCCTGTCAAAAATAAGTTTGCAGATTTTATTTAAAAAAGTAAACTTCACCACGGACAATGTGGTCTTAGGAAAACCAGACCCAGCCCGTGGTATATAGGCAGTATGGGTTAAGGGCTAAGGGCGCACAACAACATAGAGTACATGCCCCTGAATGCACCTGATCATTGTAACAGCGTCACATCACATCAAAGACTCTAGAAACTGTTTAGAATCCAAAATGATGCTCTACATTCCATAGGCTTTTAGTCCGTATTTTCTGAAGAGATAATGACCTCATGTGTATAACTCAGGTTCATTCCAACTGTGTCACAAGAGTTGCAATAGTGGCTGTACAACTTGTCAACGCCCAATCTTGGCAGATCTCAAATCTGCAGGATGAGCTTGGTCAGTATTTGGATGGGAGACTGTGCATACTGTGTTGTTACTTAAGTAAAACTACAGATAAAGGAGAAAATCATCATTACTCAATTAAGTATCAATCAAGTATAACATACAAAAGTGTGACAGTACGTGTTTTCTTTTATAATTACTATTAGAGTTTTAAAAATGTTTTGGAAACTATGAAAGAATGAAATGATCTTGATTAAAAATGTCCTGATATTTTAGTCAATCAATTTCTCTATGTTTCTAGTTATATAAGATAAGATAAAATAAGATCACCTTTATTTGTCCCACAATGGGGAAATTCTAGTGTTGCAACAAAGGGTACAGAGAGAGATTATGCAAAAAAAAAAGAAAACTCTTATAAAAAACACTTAATTTAGAAAAAGAAAACTCTTATAATCTTAATAATAATAACACTCTTATTTACAGCTGTCATATGGACAGAAAATATTGCACCAGGGATGATACATTGTGACATTGTGTCACAGCATTGCAGGAGTATAACAGTATTGCACAGGGATATAACAGTATTGCACAGGATTATGAAAGCTGAATGACACGTTAAGGACAGTGTTTGTTGTAAAGTCTGACAGCAGCAGGAAGGAAAGACCTGCGAAAACTCTCCCATGTGTATGTTATTGTATGTATATTTTTGTTTACTCAAAGGCTAGACTTTAACACAAAACGTTTAGTTAGGATGTCCCCATGGATGTGCTAAAAAATAAGCCCTCAAACCACACAGACAGAACTTTTTTGCTTTTCAGTCCTTTTCAAAAGTACAGATATCTGTTTTTAAACGTAGTGAAGTAGAAGTTTCCACCTCCGTTTTAGATCATAATAATTGTGGTCATTATTATGATTTATGAATGTTACTTAGTTAGTTCTTCTTGTCAAGCTTGTAAAAAAAAATCAGTGGGAATACTGTACGCAAAGGAAATGTACTTGTGGAATAAGACAGAAACGGGCATTGAAAACCTCTCATTTTACGTCACAAGCTTGATAGTAAATTACAGAGCAGCCGCATGCTATTTTCAACCCTTTTCCTCAGTTACAATGACGTAACATACAAAACGACAGCTCTTTGAATGGGTGCCTCTTTGCTCGTCTCCAGTGGTACCTGACAGGAGCTCTCCCTGGTCCACCACAGAGGAACAGCTGTTTGCTCAAATGCCTCCAAGCCTTTTTTCCCCTCCTGAAGTAGTTTCCAGGCCGAGCGTCTGTTCAAGCCATCAGCGTGTGGCTCGGCTTATTCACCAGAGAGCTTCTTTCACCCACACAGCATCAATCTGCCATTCTCTCCATACTCTATTCCTCCAGGGCTGCAGTTGTATAAACTTGTATTGACACGTGTCGTCAGTTATGTGCCATTTGTGTTCACACTTTAGCATGCTATTGTGCAGAGATGTGCCAAGGATTCTTCAAGAAAGTCCGGATTTCTATGGCGGAATTGCAGACATTTTTCCTCTTTCAGCCTGTTCCCTTTTTCCTTTGATATTTGAACTGCAAGTTGTTTGTTTATTTGCCTCAGATGCCCTGTTTATTGCAGCTAGCCAAATAGTGTAGAGATTAAAACCTCTGTCACTTTGGTTTGCCAGAATCATTTTTTATTGTATAATTGCGGGTAGAAGAACCCAATTACATCATTTTGTGCGAGTTTTGTGCAACATTTTGTAGACTTTTTCCCATTCTAAAGATATATTTGGTTTTAAATTGTTAACCGCTATCCTACATTTTCATCATTCTGAAACCCATGGATAGACTACTAATGGATAGATACTAATAGTGACTTGTGAACTAAAAAACAATCCTAGTCTTATTCCTTTAAAATAATCATAATCATAATTTGTAATAAATTGTAATTGTTATCTGGATTAGAAAATATAATAATAATCTGTGCTAATAAAATAAAAGGTTTAAAAACGCACAAGAAGACTGTTTTATATCAAACGCAAATTACATTATTAAATAAAAATGTCAAAAAACAATAAAGAATTTCCGTCCGTCACTGTACATTTCATTTGGTGTCCTAATGTACAATTGGAATAATTATGTGATCAGGCGACTAAGATTATTCAGCGACTAAATTTGTGGACTACTACTGCTGAATGGTCTCACAAAATTCTATTCTTGAGTTTAAACTTGTTTTGATTCTGTTAATTGCCATGGCTACTATGGAACAGTTCTCTTATCTTATAAATATACGTGTAACAAACAGTGAAACAAAACCATAAAGCTGTTTTAATCCTATATCGTGTTTTCCCACTTATAAGTATTCAGAGTACAGTACTTTGATTAGACCATGTGACAAGAATTAGTTACAAAATACATGTCACTGCAGTTATTCAGTATTCTGTAACTAACTACATTTTCAGCGTGTTCTTCCCAACACTTCAAATATACATGAGGAGGTGTAACATTTCTGGATTTCCCTGTTTCTTCTTCTTACAAAAATGCCCCCATCTGTCACTCATCTGAGAGCTGACAATTGTTAGTTACGCACTCTGGTGATATCATCTGTTGATTATTTAGCCATGTATTTTGTGACAAGCGTTGAGAAATGACACTTGACATAAAAAAAATACTAAAATAACGGTTGCTGTATTGTTTTTTTTTTAATTGTTTTTTTTATTTTTTTAGATGTGTCCTTGATCGTAATAGATGAGTGCCACCACACGCAGAAAGGAGGCGTCTACAACCACATCATGATGCGCTTCCTCACCCAAAAGCACAAGAACAGGAAGCTGGAGAAGGAGCAGAAGAAGACCACGCCCCTGCCTCAGATCCTGGGCCTGACCGCTTCACCGGGAGTGGGCGGGGCTACCAAGATGTCGAAAACGGAGGAGCACATACTGCGAGTGCGTAACCATGGTAGCACATGTCAATATCCCTTGTATATGCTAAAGCACCTGTAGCTGACTTGGGTTTGTTTGGGGAAAACGTCCATCATGAAGTATGTTGTAAACGCAGCTATTTGGAATACAAATTTAGATTGAGTGAATAGTAAATGGCATTTTAATGGTTGAAAATCATATGAAAGACACACAGATAGGGTTTAATTGGCATCAAGATCAATCAGCTTGGGTCATACTAAGAGGTCCACAGCCGATCCGCTCAGTAAAACCATTTCAGTCTTTGGAGAAAACAATTTGACTATTTTTTGTGTTAAATGACAAAGGTCTGTATCGTTTGTTCTCAGGAAATTAATATTAAAGGTGTTTTTATTCGTTAAAAAAGAATAGAATAAAAAATCTAAATTTAAATTTATCAATATGAGAAAAAACAATTGTCTTATCACCCATGCCTTTGCCAGGGACATTCACTTTTGTCCAATCGAGCGCATGTTTTATGAAAAATTTATAAAGACAAATGCCTGTGACTCCCAGACTGTTTTTCTCTGTAACGATTCAGTTTAAGAGTGAGAGAAGGGACTAAAGTGAAGCTAACAGTCAAGTGAAACATGTTCTTCACTATGGTTCAATATCAGCCACACAGTATTGTATTTCTACCACGTTCAGCCAACCACAGGAAAAAACCACACCCAAAACTGCTGACAAACACAACCACGCTCAGTTATATGCTCATAGGCACGCGCTAACACACACACATGCACACAGGCTAAAATAAATGTGCCTGAGTACAGATGTGCCAGTTATGAACGCCCCATCAGAGGAGCCGCTCTAACCATTTAAAGTAAAATAAGAGTATTACAGTTTTATTCTCATCTTTGTAGATCTGTGCTAACTTGGATGCCTCCACCATCATGACCGCAAATCTCGGAGACTACACAAAAGAATCAGCCAAAAAAGTGGAAGCCATTGAAGCCCGAAAGGCGGTAAGATTTTTATGATAAATGATCTTCTTCTTTGGTTGTGTTTTACATTACCGCCTTTCTTTAGACTTTATTCCATGATAAAGTATGGTCAACAGAAATGTTCACCCCATGTGTCCTTAGGATCCTTTTGGTGATGTCATCAAGAAAATAATGAATGACATCCACACCCACGCTGAGCTGAACCCCGGCCATGAGTGCGGCTCTCAGACATACGAGCAATGGGTGGTTCAGACGGAGCGAGAGGGTGAGGGTTTGCTCTCATATGTGCAGTTAATGTTTGAATCCCCTTTTCAGCTCTTCTAACGCAAGTGTATTGGATTTTAGCGGCTAAAGAAGCAAAGGAGAAGGTGCGGGACTGCGCGGAGCACCTGAAACAGTACAACACCGGTCTGCAGCTGAGCAACACTATCCGAATGAGTGACGCCTTCAGCTTCCTCAACTCTTTTTACGAAAATGAGAAGAAAAAGAAGACTTCTCCAGATGGGGAGGTTATCAACACCACTGACACTGAGAGATTCCTCTTCAACCTGTTTGAAGGTATCTGACATGTAGGCCTCCATTCCTCTCAAATAAAACAAATTCTTCTCTATCCAAAACGTGGTGCACTGTGTAACAGACATAAACACACTGAAACAAGCAATGCAAGTGGAAACATGTTTCAAAGACCACACACCTTTATTTGTTCATTTCACCTTCACTATAATCATTGAATAGTTATATCAATTTTCTCAAATTAGATGTGTTGCCTTCTCATCATGGTTCATCCCAGGTTTTGGGTTTCAAACACATACCCAAGCTCAGATCTGAATCAAAACCATGGACTGTATGTATGTGACTCAGAACCCATTTTTTATCCATATTACTGCTCGTTACAGTAAAAACACAAAATTCCTGGGGCAAATTTCCATGGCAACACTCGGAGGATAAAGCTAACTGGAGGCACCGCTTTGTCTGAGGCTGTTACTCTAGTGAGACTCTGGGCCTTTTTTAATACAATCTAAAGTCTACTGAGTTGGGGAGCTAATTTGTGCCATTAAGTGTAAGTCCCTCTTACATAACATTAGAGTTAGAGGGGGTTTTTTCAGCAAAACTCACCTTCAAAAAACAGGCTTTTTAAATGCATTTTAGGCATTTAAAAAATTGTAGCTATGGCATGTGTGTCGACATGGTTACTGTGATTCCAGCCAAAACATACAATTATTTAACTGAAAATTATAATTACAATATATTTTTATTATATCTTATCTTAATGTTGATACAAATAAAAGCTGTAATTCTTATAAATGATGAAAGCCTCACTTGTTATCGCGGTACAGGAAACAAAGAGGAGCTAATGGAATGGAGCCTTTGCCAAGCATCCTGAGCATGAAAACGCCAGTCTTTCCAAGCTACGGACCACAATCCTCCATGAGTTCAGCACCAGAGATATGGCCCGAGGGATCATTTTCACCAAGACACGACGCAGCGCCATTGCCCTGGCACAGTGGGCCACAGGACAACCCCAAGTTCGGAGACCTGATCGTGAATGCGGCCTTTCTGATCGGCGGAGGAGACCAAAGCGATGTCAAACCCATGACTTCGGTGAGTATTTCATATTTTACTCGCGTGTAATCTTCTCTGTATTCACGCTGACACATTTTGCACTTCCAGGCAGAGCAGAAGGATGTGTTGAAGAAGTTTGGGAACGGCGAGATCAACTTGCGCTGATCGCTACAACTGTGGCAGAAGAAGGTTTGGACATACCAGCGTGTAACTTTGTCATTCGATACGGCCTTGTCACCAATGAGATCGCTATGATTCAGGCAAGTATTGTTAGATGTGTGATGTATATATTTTTTTCTTCTTTTTAAACTTTTTTTTTATGTATTTATTCCTTCATTTATAGACAAACCGTAAACAAATTATATCTCAAATATTCATCAATTTCTTGTTCTTTTCAGATAATTTTGTTATTCTTTGTTGCATTTATCTGTTCTAGTATATTGTTATTTAATTGTGTGTTTGTGAACTGTTGTAAACATATGTTTTATTTTGTTTTAGCTTTAAAAATACATATTTTTCCCGAGAAAATATATATTCAAATTATATATAATATATTCAAAAAAAGCGTAAAATACGTAAAAACATAATATTTCTGTGAGTAATTTAAAACGAAAAAAATCATCGATTGTAAAACCAGTGTTAGCCTCATTAGGGCAAAAATAAAAAGTAAGTATCTTCCATATGATATTAGTTGTTGTCCGTATAGAGTATTTATAAGTTCTTTCTACTCCTGTACAAGAGTTGGTGAAGGTGAATTTGTGGTTGTATCCAACATATTCAGAATTAATCTCTTTTCCATTTATTCCAAGAGTTGCAGGTGACAGGAGGAAACTCATCCAGAGAAAAGTCTTGGCATTATAGTAACATTACTTTTCCTTTGTTTGGACGTATCCGTGCAGGCCCGTGGACGAGGCCGGGCAGAGAACAGCACCTACACTCTGGTCGAGATCGAAGGCTCCAACGTTGCGGAAAAAGAGAAACGGTCAATGAGTATCGTATCAACATGATGAACAAAGCTATCGTAAAGATAAGAGGCTTAAATCAGAAAGAATACGACAAACGGGTACGCACATCCAAATATGTGTATTATAGATCAGCTTTTAATTTGATTGTAAACGTGCTTTTTTTCTGGTTTAGATTCTAGGAGTTTCAGATTCAGGCCATTATGGAAGAAAAACTGCGAGTGAAAAAGAGCAAGCAAAAAAAGATCAGGGACAGCAGCCCGTCTAAACTGGAGTTAATCTGTCGAAAGTGTAACATTGATGTCTGCACCGGAGATGACATCAAAAATCATTGAAAACATGCATCGAGTCAATCTCTCGCCCGAATTCAGGTGCTACAGCAGGACAATATACATTATATTACACAATGTCATGATATTAATAATTATTATCATTTCTGCAGCAATCTTTTCATGGTTAAAGAAAACAACACCCTTCGAGAGCGGAATCTGGATTATGAGACCAACGGTTTGATTGCATGTAAAATGTGTGGAAATGTAAGTTCATTGGTTCTTCACAGTCTAGTTTAAAATAACAATACATATGTTTTTGTTCTCATTTCTGAATAGTATCACTGTCATTATAAGGCAAATGAAACAAAAAATATTCTTTTCACTCTAAATTAGGGCTGTTAAAGTTCACTCACAAAATGAATTAAAAAAGTAATAATCATGCGGGCCTGTTTTGACCAAACAAACTCGGGTAAATTAAGGCTTATCAGTAATGCAGGCCAGATATTTAAACAAACTACCACAGAACACTGGAAGGCACCAGGCCAACCCAAGCAGCTTTCTGTCAACCAAGGAGCCAGTTACACCGCAATGAAGGGCCTTCAACCCCGCCAAACCTGTTTGTCATGTAGCCTACATTTACAGCAAACATGTGACCATCACACATTTATTATGACATACAATGTTACTGTGCCACTTTGGCTTTAGTAATGTATTGGTAATGTATTGCCAATTAAAGTTATAATTAAAGACCCTCCGTGTAAGATTTCTGTCCAAAAATAGACTTAAATAAACGCAATGACTTAATTACAGGTGTTTTTTATAGAACTGAAAAAAAAACTTGAAAAACTCGTTCTGACTTTGCCTCAAACATTCCAAAGAATGGCAAAAAACTGATCTATCTCCATGGAATAATGCAGGTGGCGAGCCCGCTACCAGGAATCTTACAGCTTTAATTATAGATTAATGGATACCATTTTCTAAAAATATGCAAAAATAATTTACTTAAATTAATATTAACTTTAAAATTGGCACGCAATGGATTCATTGGGTTTCTTCATATTTCTAAATTGTGATGGCATTATTCACTCACACCACTGATGTCAGTTGAAAGGAAGGTTAATATGGCCATTTCTTTTAGGACCAGATCCCTTTATTAAAAAATGATAAAGTTAAACAAATGCGGATTTTCTTTTAGGATATTTCTTTTTTTTTTTCTCTAAATGCAACCCTTGACCCCTATGACATCAAATTGTAGAGATATAGCATGACTCGTGAACAAAAGCTATGGAATCGGTCAAATGTACTGTGTTGAAAATTCTGAATGAAGTTGAATATAATATATTTTTGCAGCCCTGGGGCTCGATGATGTATTACCTCGCGGGATCGACTGCCCCTGCCTTCACGTGAAGAACTTTGCTGTGACGTTAAATGGGAAAAAGATAAGCAAGTGTTCCAAGTGGAGTGAGCTTCCTGTCAAGTTTCTCGACTTCGACTATGCAAGTTACGTTTCCCAAATGGATTCCAACTCAGACGAGGAAGAGGAGCAGGAGGAGGAAGAGGAAATAGAGGATTAGCAATGAAGACAATTAGACCATGTAATGTCAAATTTATTGCACTTTATAAGCATGTTTTTTAAAAATAGGCAGCCATATTAAACAATAAATTGGTCATTTACTATTTAGGATTTGAAAATGCTGCAGTTTGCATCACAAAACCCAATTTAGGATGAGGATTGATTCATTTATAGATTCCTGTTTGCCTTATTTAGTAAATGTCATGTTTACTCTTCATGTTGTTCTTGATGATTCTATAAGATAATGTGATCATGAACAACAGTTTAGGTGGTGGGAGTGCTGAATTTAGTTGAATATGCTTTGTTGCTGCTGTGTGAAATGTAACTACACTGTTTTATTATAGTCTTCTTACTGTTATGAATCCTGGATATATGAATTGTGATGCTGATTGAAGGGTGATCATGGAAATAAACTTGGCCTAAGCCAGTGGTCTCTTGGTGATAGTGAGAGCCACCACGGCCCCTCAGGCCCACCTGTCAAACACACTTTAACAGGTGCGCCTTTTTCTGCCTTTGAGCCCAGCTGTTAGCGGTGACTCACTTTATTCTTGCTTTTCCTATTTTGGGATGTTCATTTGTCATTTACTTCCTTGTTAGTTGAAGACGGGCTGTGTTCACACTTGCACATTCACCACTTCAAGATTGGAACTAAACCATAACTAAACTTGAAACTAAACCTGGACTAGATCAGGACTAAAGAAGTACTAGAGCAGGATCAAACCAACCACATCAGGACTAAAATGGGCTAAATTTAGGACCACAAAAATGACAAGTTTGTACACATCAGAACTAGACTAGAACTAGACCAGAGACCAGGAGTAGAATCAAGGCCGGCCCCTCCCTATGATGAATTACAGGTACTACGAGCCCCAAAGCGACCAGAGGACCCACAAGAGCGCACACAATGTTGTTACAGGGAATGTGCATTGCCAACCGGATATCAGTACAATTCATCAGAATACAGGGGGGAAAGCAGTGGGAGGACCCCTACACCTGCCTGTCCAGCGTATACTGTTTAGGGTCTGTGTGGCTGGTGTTCTTATGCCTGTTTAGTCAGACTCCCCTTTGCTCGTGGTCACACAAACAGCGGCCGAATGTGGGTCCAACTGGTTTACTGTACATTTAAATATTTATCGAAGTAAAAGCCTTCTCCCATTTTTTCTACTCCTTTTGAGCTCTTTAAACCATGCACAAAGAACTGATGTACACACAAACGATACAATTAAAACTGTAAAATTACCAAAGAAAAAACAATTCAATGTATCGGTCTGTATTTTGTCAAATTAACTTCATTTTGTCATTCAGAACAAATTTGAGGAATAGTAATGGAATGAAAGACGATCAAAGATTTCCCATGTTTGGTCACGGTCTTCAGTAATCATGAGCAGTAGTTAAGCCTTTTTTCTCACAGTGAAAGTAACACTAAAACGTACGTCGTGATTATAACCAGTTTGAATGCAGCTGTCGGATAATTCATCATCAGTAACACAACAAAAAAACATAGTCCCCCCTCAATATCAAAAGTATAGTGCGGTTGGCAGTGGTGGAAAGTAACAAAGTACAACAGTAAATGTATTCGACTTAAGTAAAAAATATAGATATTTGTACTTTGGCTACGTAATTCTTTTTTAACAGTGGATACTTTTTACTTTTACTTCACTACATTTGAGAGCAAGTAATCTGTACTTTCAACTCCACAACATTTTGACTGAAAAGTTAAAAGTACTTTTCTCATGATTTGAGGGGTCATTTTTAGCTCATGTGACATCCTGTGGAAAGGTTTTGAGTTCCAGTCTTGGATTTTATGTGTATGCAAACAGAGATTGTATACATAAAAGTCACTCGAAATTTTAAGAAATGTACCGGTATGTTTGTTGACCAAAGATCCGCCCAATTCTTTGTGAAAATCCCACAATTAATTCGTTTTTAAAATCTGTGTGAAATACTTTTTACTTTTAAAGGAGTAGATATCATGCTTTCTTCCGGTTGTATTGAATTATAACATAAGTAGATCATCATTCTAAAACATTTTTAAAGTGTAAACCTCAACACTGATCGAAGACTTAATACAAACAGATCTATGACTTCCTGTTCAAAACTGCAGAACTGATAAGCCCCGCCTCTTTCATAGTGACGAGTTTCACCTTAAACAAGCAGCAGATTGGTCATTTACATGTTTTTATTCGGGAAAAGTGACTATGGGACAGTTTAGAACCCAACATGTGTGTCACTCGGACGCTCAAGTTTTCAAATAACCACACACTATGTACAGGGATGTGGGCGGGGATAGGGGGTAGGTGATAACAGGGCTTTCCTGACCAGTCCGAAGCCCACAATACAGGACAATACAGGATGAACTCAAACATGCAGGAATCAATCAATATACAACTTTGAGTAAACTAATGATGAGGAAACACAGCTGTAAAGTTGATTTTGCGCGTAATATTTCCCCTTTAAAGTATCAAACAGGTACTTTTACTTCAGTAGATTTTTTATGTGCTACTTTTACTTGAGGGTTGTTGTGTTTTTTTTTTTTTTTTTGCACATGCATGTTTACTTTTCCTTACATAACAAAGTTGAGTGCAGGCCTTCCTCCTCCATCCCTGTCCCGCTGCAGTTGGAGGAGTTTTCCCTGCGCTCTGAACTGGTGAATGCCGCGCCAGCAGCAGTGAGATGTGCAGCGGGGGCACTTCCACTCAGAAAACCAGACCCCAACCGGGATCAGTCATGTTTTTACCATCAGGACCACTAATTAACGCCGCCATTCTTTTCTTTTATCGCGAGACTATGATTAAAAAGTTGTAAAAATCCCTGTAAAAGTTCGCGTGCGCACGGGACAAGTTTGTGAAGTTCCCGACTGGGACCGTCCCACTGAGTGCTGAGGAACTCATCTGCCACAACATGGTCTGTACGGTTTGTTTCATGCTCAAAAGGGGCAATCACAGAAGTTTAACTCTTCGAAAGTTTAATCAAGTGTGATTTTGGTGCGTTTTTTGTGCGTCAGGTTTACCACGGCAAGGTGTTGTGGTGGGTGATCGGAGCCGCTGTCGTCATCACGCTCATAACCATCCCAGCAATTTATTTGAACAGTAAGGTCTTGGGTTTTTAATGTTTTTTTTTTATGTCTTTATAATTAGTTATTTCACTAAGTTCTATTTTCTTTTCCTGTTGTCCGTGTTTGAGCTGTCTAACCGGTGTCCTGCGTGGCATCTTCGCAGCGTTTCTAGGTCATTGAAAAAAAAAAAAAAAAAAAGTAAAGTTTATTCAATTGTCACCAAACTATTGAAAGGGTAAATAGACCGTTTTTCATACTAACTTGTAACAGTAGGTATATTCTTAATTCTGATTTTGTTTCATTTTATAAGTTAGAGAGACTTGCGAAACTTTTTACGTTAAAATAGCGCCTCCTTGTGACGAAAGTAGGTCGATAAGGATGTCAAGAACTAAACTTTATTGTAATTGTGAGAGTTTTAGTGGCAAAAGTAAGTATTTTTTACTTCAATCCATGAAAAGAAAATACACGAAATTGAACTGATTTTATCATTAGGCCGTTTTTCCTCACATCAGATTTTTTTTTTAAAGTCATGAAGTTGAAGAATAATAATGAAAATAAAAATTAAAGCTGTCACAGTTGTTTTGTCATGGTCACAGTAATGAATAACAGTTCATTAAATTGTGTTGTTTTTTCCTCACAATAATTGTAACCCTAATATTTGATATGGTGACATCGCTTTCAGGCTGAACAATGAATACAATCGAGGCTTGATCTACCACCGATTTACAAAGGCCAATAAAAGATAATGACCATTTTACTTTCAGTCAGTCAGCTTAAGTGTGAGTAAGTGAGCTGCAGATGGAAGTTAACCATAGGCAAATCTGGCATGTGTCTAATTGTTCATTATTGTGTGGAACAGCAACGATTAATCAACTAATTGTGACTAGTCGACTATAAAAAAGAATCACAATTGTATTTTAATCATTGCAATTGTTCTCTGGACTTTACAGACTCTGAAACACCGGAAAAAAGAGCTTTTATAAGATAGCGGTATTATTAAATCAAAATGTCAAAAAAAAAAGATTCTTTCTCGGATTTTTAATCAATAAAACACTTTGTTGGTAAATGTTCGCCATCTAGACGCCTTCAGTCACCATATTGTAACCTTTATTTGGTGAAAAATATATTGAATTTAATATATAATATTTAATCAATTGTCTCAGTGTACAATAGAAATAATCCTTTGACTACTAAAAAAATAAAAATAAATAAAAATGGTTGCTACTCCCTGAATATGCAGTGTCCCCCTTTTACTTCAATAAATAAATACATTACACTAGCATTTTAAGCATGCTTACACTGCTTTAAGTAATTTAATAGAATAACCATAAGCATGTACTCCATAAAATGATGTTAGGTGTTATTTAGAATCAGAATCAGAAAAGGGCAACATACGACAATGAATGATAATAATAGCAAAATGCAGTATATCAAATGAGACATGCATAAAATTCATTGAGTAATTATTACGGTTATTATTACGGTTCTCATCCCAAAAGAATCCCTTGCATTCAGACCAGTTGAGTCTGAAATAAATATTGATAGACTATATTATTCAGTCCCATTTATGCTTACAAATTGCTGCGGCTCTAAACTATAGTGCAAAGTGTGTTCTTCTGCACTAGAATAATTAAAAGTCAGGTACAAGGCCTCTAGGATAATATTTAGGTGTGCTTGGTTTGTTGTTCCAGAAAGTGCTCCCAAAAAGCTGTTTTCCATCGACGATTACTTTAACGACACTATTCGATGGAAATCCTACAGCATGCATTGGATCTCAGGTACCACTTTTTACTCTCCTCCAAGTGGTATCAACATGTCGTTTCTTAAATTTGACATGTCATTTCTATTTGCAGATAAAGAGTATTTGCACAGATCCAGTGATGGGAGCTATATACGTTACAATTTAGAAACAAAAGAGGAGTCCCTTTACATCAGCAATACGACATTTTTGTAATAGACATTATAAATAAACCAATAATGCACTTCAATGAGTTGGATGACAATCTTAAAAAAAATACTGCTGTTTTTATTGTAGACACAAGTAGACGCCACCGATTACATGTTGTCTGGTGACTACAATCACGTAGCCCTTGAGAGTAATTACACAAAGGTTAGTATTTTATTTATTTGAGTTTTCAAGACTAAAATTCAATCGTTTTTATTATATGAGTTTGTTTTGTATTTTGTCAGAAATGGAGGCATTCTTACTCAGCCTCTTACACCATATTCAACAGGGAAACTAAGTAAGTGATATTGATCAGATTTAGAACACATTTGAATGATTTTTTAGAAAACTTTTGTTCATTTTTTACGCTCAGTTCGTTTGTTACACCTGCCAGTCTTCCCCGTTCCGTCCAGTACTTTTTCTGGGGTCCGGTCGGAAACAAATTTGTGAGTTTTTGTCCTGAATTTGCTTGGATTGTGTGAATAAAAATGCTTACAACGCAAAGAAGCTCACTGTGTCGTTTCCCGCAGGCTTATGTTTCAGATTTCAACGTGTTTCTAATGTCGGATGTGACTGCGGATGCTGTTCAAGTGACGTACAATGGAAAAGAGAACGAGATCTTGAATGGGATTCCTGACTGGACATATGAGGGTCAGTGAGAATAAGAATATCACTCTTTGTAACATAAACAACATCAAAATAGTCAAGTAAAAAGCGAATAACGATAAAACTTCTCTCCGAAAGTTACTCCCCAAGTATAACTAATCATTACAAATTTGCAGTATTAAATAATGGATTTTCCTGTTTTATGGTTTCAGAGGAGGTGTTTGCATCGAACGGAGCTCTGTGGTGGTCGACCAGTGGGCGTTATTTGGCCTACGCAGAGTTCAAACGACACGCAGGTTCACAAGATCGAGTACACCTGGTTCGGGAGTGAGCAGTATCCTGAAACTGTGGCCATTCCATATCCAAAAGTACGAATATAACTGTCACAATTACATTTCATCTCAAACCTCTGTCAAAACTTAAAAAGAAACCTAAGGGAGAGTTAGCAGGAAAGTAACAGAAAATACAAATATATTAAGCTTTATGAAGTTCAAATTCTTTCTTAAATATCACAAGTACAATGGGATGTTTGAGGAGCTGTTCCATCAACATTCTACAGTCTGCCATCAGAAATTAAAGGTACACTGTGTAGCTTTCTGGCAAGCCACCTGCTGGTTACCGTGGAGAAGTAATCGCTTTGTCTGAAATGTTCAACAATATGAATCGATCTGTCTTACATTTATCCCATTACAGGTGATTTTATTGATTTAAAAAAAACTTTAAAAGCTCGATTCTTACAGAGAGCTGATTCACCTCTTCACAGATCTGATTTGTAACGTGGCCGGGTGGAACATTTCAAGCATAGCACATTTACATAGAGTCAAGCAGGTTGATTACAATTCCCTAGAAAAGTTAGGCAATGTAGCTTTAAACCGAGACTCGACTAAACTGATCTTTGACAGTTTTTTTTTTGGTGAGTTTGATCACAAAAAACATTTGGGCAGATCGCACACAGGGATTTGTTCATATCTAACTCCAAGCCTGATGTATTACATTTTAACAATTGAACAAATTAGGTGACATTTGTAAATCTCCAGTAAGATCTAATTTACTGAAATACTAATACATTTGTAAACTATCAAAGTAAAGCATCACATTTATATCTCTAAATGGGTTAAGGCTTTCCCCTATTCACCTGCAGTGTCTCACCTTAAAGCAAATATAATCCTAAAATTATAAAAGAAAATACATGAAATACTTATTTTAACTCACAATTCCTTCTTTTTTCAGTTATTTATTTCCATTATTTAATTTAATTTAATTTAATTTAATTTATTTTATTTTATTTTATTTTATTTTATTTTATTTTATTTTATTTTATTTTATTTTATTTATTTTATTTTATTTTTTTATTTTATTTATTTTTATTATTATTTTATTATTATTTATTTATGTATTTTTATTTTTTATTTATTTTATTTATTTTGCTATGGATGGTCCGTGCCAGGGTAAAGTTGTATATTCATTTAAATGGTGTATTTCAGCCTGTTGTTTTGTATTCACATCTCCATTAGCAACTGAAACCACTGCTTTTCCTGGCCTTCAGACAAGAGGTGAATTTCTATAGCAGATTATACTTACTATTGCATTTCCCAGGCGGGCTCCACTCTCCCAAAGGTGCGCCTGTTCGTGGTCGACACCTCGGACCCCTCTCGCCGCTCTCAGCTCTCGGCCCCAGCGTCAGTGTCGTCCGGGTGTGTATTTTCACATTTCACTTGTATCATTATGAACGCGGTGTGACTCCTCAGAGCATTATTTTACGCTCCATCTTTCCTAAAGCATCCATGTCACTTTGCGTTTCCTCTTCCAGCGATCACATTTTGTGCTCAGTGACCTGGGCGACAGACCAACGCGTCGCTGTGCAGTGGATCACCAGAAAACAGAATTATGCGATTGTACAGTTCTATGAGTTGGACGGAAGCAGTTGGGTGGAAAAACAGGTAGAGTTTATTTGTTTTTCATATTGAATAAAATCAAATTAAGATTCAATTCACTTACCTCATGCAGGAGTGTCAAACTTGTGTTCCGGGGGTCTTTTGTGTCTCATCTCCCCCAGAATTATGTATATTTAAAAACCCTGTGTAATTTGGCCTGTGAAATATTTTAGGCAATTTCTTTGTATTACAAGTTTAAAAAAATATATACGTTTCTGGCTCGAAAGTAGGCCTGCTAATTTGTCTAAGTTCATGGCCAGTGTATTTGCCTTACAAATATATAACTTAGAAGATTCATGCAAAATAAAATAACAAAATAATATAATAAACTTAATTCAGTCTGTACGCAAAAGGGAAAAAATTAAAGGACCTAAATTACCCTCACTGTAATTGTATTATTATTAAGTGAAGTAAACTAATGACACTTTCACTCTGTTGCTCATATAATCTCTACATATTTTATTTTGGAACAGGATCTCAAGGCTTAATGTTGACAAAGCTTTACTTTGAATGACTTATTTAAGCTGTAAAAAGGCTTAAAGTGCGTATGACAGGTTTTTATGATTTTCTAATTTGGACTTTATTTGTTGTACTTATACCTGTAAAAAATAAATGATAGTTTTACGCCAATCAAGCAGCTGTTTGTGGAGAAAAGTTGATAAATCGGTAAAAAAATGACAGGAAGTGACATCACACTAGGGACACTCACACAAAGTTTATGCATAATTTACACAAAATAAACTGCTTTTTTGACCGACAAAATGTTGATTCAACAAAATAAAGGTGCTCTCATACATTTTATATTTGTTAAATAAATAAAAAATTGTGACATTAGATGAGTTTTGGCCCAGTGGAAGCTGGGTAGTTTCCTTGTGTGACGTCATCCATTACAAACAGGAAGTAAAATGCTACTACAAGCTACTACAAGCTTCTTATAAATATATTTATCTTAACTGCATTTTATTTCAATGGGTGCTCCAGCATGTCATAAGCACTTTAATTCAACCGCACAGTGAAATCTGACATTGTCAGGTTTAAACATACAGTTCAGTTCAATAAAAAGATTTTTTCTACAAATATATTTCATAACTTTTTATGGAGAAATAGTGAATGAACAAGCTATTTTAAACCGCAAAACCCACCACAAATGACAGGAAATCACTCTAATAGGCTATTAAGAACTCAATATATAAAACGTATTTACATGACTGGTTAAGCAGAGCAAATCAAAGCAAGTTTTCATATCTATGTTGACGTTGTTGATGGAGACCCCTGAACTAACATGCCAATTGTATATTCCACTACCACAACAAGAATTATCATTAATTCTTTCTTCTTATTTAGACATTTGAACAAACAAGCACGACTGGCTGGGTTGGCCATGTAAGTTTTCCTTGAACAACACTGAAAAACATGTTTACCATCTTATACATTTCTTTTAACTAATATTGTGTTTATTTTTCTTTCAAGTATGTTCCTCTTCCTATTTTCATTGCCGAAGACAAGCTGAGTTTCTACAAAGTGATGAGTGACAGCCGCGGATACAAACACATTCATTACGTGAAAGATGTAAGTGTCATTTTCCCATATAAAATACGGCTTATCACTTGTTTTGAAGACTTCATGTTGTTTATTCATTAGGGCCAAGCCACGCCCATAACTTCAGGAGAGTGGGAGGTGATCTATATCAGCAAATTAACCAAAGATGCCATGTGAGGGATCATGCCTATATGCTATTTTAGATCATTAAAGTGCTTTATTGAATATCATTTTAATATTGAGTCTGTAAATATCATGTCTCATTTGCATACAGATATTTTGTGAGTAATCAGCATGAAGGAACTCCAGTAAAGAGGAATCTGTATCGGTATGTCCGCTCAGTTCTACATCTATAGGTTGAATTTACTGTTCATTGGGCAATTTCCCTGCTCTCTATTTGAAGTTATGTTATCATCAAATTTGTATTCTAATTTTACAGATGTCCAGTAGGGCTTCAACGATAAGTCCAGTCATATTTTAATGATCGTAATTGTTATCTGGACTATTTTGACTCTTAAACACATACAAATACCTTTTTTTTTTTTTTATAACAAAGACAGTGGCATTATTAAATCAAAGTGTCAAAAATATAATCAATAATGCATTTTTGTTGTAAATATTCTCTATCTGGAAGCCTTCTCATACCATATTTCAACATTTATTTGCTTAAAAATTCGTTTAAAAAGTCTCATTGCACTAAAATAATAATAACAATGAACAAGTCTGCTACTAAAATAATCATGAGCTGCAGCATTTATGTCCAAATATGTTGTATAAACTCGCTCATTGTGAGAGAAAACATACACGAGATTAAAAATGCTTCAGCAAACCGTAAATAATAATAAAGAAATAAAGAAATAAAAAGCTGTGACTTTGTAAAAAACTGTAATATGACGTGTTCAGGATCAGGATTGGCAGTTCGCACTCGGCGCCGCGGTGCCTCACCTGCGACCTGCGCACGGAGCGGTGTCAGTACAACTCAGCGTACTTCAGTTACGACGCCTCCTACTACCGCATGGACTGCACCGGTCAGTTTAACACCTTCGCAGCACAAGTCGTCCCCGTTGCGTAATCTGCAGCGGCTCTGTAGTTATTCTCAAACGCACTGGTACTGTAATTGTGTGCTGGACTGTGTTTGAGCAGGACCCGGGCTGCCCCTCTACACCCTGATGGACAACACAGGAGCAGGTGTAGGTATGCAGGAAAGCACACACGCCTTTGTCACAGCGATGGGACACAGCAGCACCAAAAGAAAAAGAAAAATGCATTTACATAAGCAATTTGTTGCTGCATCCAGTTATTCATTTTCATTTGTTACTATAGAATGTGGTAATCATGGCATCTTCATGTACTGTTTTTATATGACAGAATAACTCTCTTTTTTTTTTTTTATTTTCTTTAAAAAAAAATAAAAATTAAAAAGTGAGGACTATAGAAAATAAAAATAAATGGATCAAATTGAAAAGAAGTTTTTTTTTAAATAATAAAAATAATACAAGGTGTATTTGTACCTGTTGTGAATATAAATGAAAATAACAGGAAGTGACTACACACTAGGGACACTCACTCTATGCAAAGTTTAGGCATAATTTACACAAAAAAACCTACCTACATATTTTCGACCCCTAAACAAAAATAAAGGTGTTCTCATATATTTTTATTTGTAAAATGTAGTTTGGATACATTTATAATAGATACGTTTTGGACCAGTGGTTGCAAGCTAATTTCCTAGTCTGATGTCATCAATTACAAACAGGAAGTACGATCATAAACCTAAACTAAAAATCAAATGTGTATAATTTTTAGCAACATTTTAAATTGATTTATCTTAACTCCGTTTTTAGTTCAATGAGTAGTCCAACGTGTGATAGGCACTTTAAGGCACACAATGTCCAGATTTTGTTCAAATTTGTTCCAACTTGTTCCTTCTCAGAGCTCTCGGTTCTTGAAGACAACAAAGAACTGGAAAATGTCCTCTCAGAGTTCCACATGCCGACGATGAAGTATGGCACGTTCAAAGTAGCTGGATTTGGTGAGTTACTTCAGATTTTGTATTTGTAAAGTGTGGGGGCCTTTCTGTGTGGAGCTTGCATGTTCCTCTGGGTGTTTTGGTTTCCCCTGCTACCGCTGCAAACATTTACAAAAGGGTCACCTCTGGGGCCAGGACTCTGCTGAAAATGAGATTACAAATCTCAGTGGGGCTTCCCAGCTCAAAACATACTTGCATACCACAGTGTAATAAGCCACCAGCCCGAGGCAGAGGTGGTAGTGCAGTGACGTAAAGTACATGTACTTTTTGAAGATTTTGTAGCAGTAACTTAACTCACGTATAAGTTTTGGGTCCTCATCCCACTGTGAGTAAGTCTATAGTGACAAGAGTGTTTTTGTGTCTATTCTTTTGAAATACCTTATTTATTTCATGTTAACAAAATAACTTAAATCATAAATCATATTTTAAATACATTTTGCGTCCAAACTGTTTACTCAAGTACTCTTTTTATTATTAGCATTAGTATTTACTATGAGTTTCCCCAAATACATGTTTTACTCATTCTGGGGTGAATCAGGGTCAGTTTGGACTCCAAGATCATTTCAATTGATTTCCACACTTTTTTCAACCTTATGTACTAGATCTAATTTATGTGAACTCAGCTTAAGCTTTTGAAGAGGAATTGTCAAAACCCAACAAATGAAGATCTGGAGCAGGTTTAAAATCAGATATTCCTCTGTGCATGGCTGTGTCACCACTTATAATCAGAGTAAGTCTCAGCTTCAACTTGAACTGGGGCTCATTTTATGGAGGTGTTTTAGGGCAGATAATATGATGGAGGTTAAGCACAGTGTGGCTGCTCAGCCCACCTCTGACTGCAGGGGGCCGGCTTTGAATCTGTTTGAAGCCGTGCGTTCTGTGCGGCTGTGGCACAGTAGTCGACCTCCCACGGCGAAGTGAATGAATAATGTGTTGTTTATAAGTCCAAGGCATTATCATTATGTAAGATTATTTAACTCGTATACATTTTTTCACAGACCTTTGGTATCAAATGATGCTGCCACCAAATTTTCAAAGAAGTCCAAAAAATATCCACTTCTGATTGACGTGTGAGTAATATGTTGTGTGTACATGTTGTGTGTGTACATGTTGTGGTGTAATGTTGTGTTGTGGACATGTTGTGTGAGTATATGCTGTGTGTGTGTCATGTTGTGTGAGTACAATGTTGTGTGAGTACCATGTTTGGTGAGTATACTGTTGTGTGAGTATATGTTGTTGTGTCATGTTGTGTGTGTACATGTTGTGTTGTACATGTTTGTGTGTACATGTTGTGTGAGTATTATGTCTGTGTGTGTGTACATGTTGTGTGTACATGTTGTGTAGTACAATGTTGTGTGGTATATGTTGTGTGAGTATATGTTGTGTGTGTTGTACATGTTGTGTGTAGTTGTACCAGTGATTGTTGTACATGTCAAGGCGTTAGCACACTGGTATTTTTTAACGACTATCCAAGAGTAAAATCGACAAAAGTTGCACTTGTTGAACCTCACTATTGCACAGCTAGAGTCTTCATCTGAACAGTCCTTTGCTCCCCTTTCTCTATTAACCATAGTCTGTTGTGTCGGTGTAATGTTGTGTCTGTGTGTAATGTTGTGTCGGTGTAATGTTTGTGTTGTTCATCTGAAACCCAGCCAAAGCGTCCGCGTGCCGCTCTGTGCAGGTACGGAGGCCCTGCAGTCAGACTGTGGTCCTATCCGCTTCAAACTGAGCTGGGCCACAGTACCTCACCAGCACCCAGGACATCATCTACGCCAGCTTTGACGGACGAGGAAGCGGTTACCAAGGAGACCAAATCCTACACCTCCATCTACCACAGGCTCGGGTCGTTCGATGAGTGGAAGACCAACTCCTCGCAGTAAAGTAAACAGAATAAATCCAAATAGGTTGTGTTTTTAATGTTGGTGAATTTGATTATGTCAGGAAATAGAAGCTTCTTTTTTTATGAATCCAGTAAGTAAACCTGTAGCCAAAAATCTTCCTGTAACTCCCGATCAAAGGGGCTCTACGTAGGTTTTCATGTGGAGGGTCCATCCCCGTACATGAAAATGTTATTGCTTTGCTTGGAATATTTCACAAAATGGTATAAACTTATCAATCTGACAGTTAATCAATTGCATAGAATCATATATAATATAATAATAATATAATATATAATAATAATAATCTACTTTTACCATTGCACTTGAAGAGTGTCAAGCCTTCTTCAAGACTGTTGTAGCAATTTAAATGTTTCGCGACCCCCAGGTTGAGAACCACTGCACTAGATTTTGATGAAATTGTATTGTAAATTGCGTGTCTCTGCTGTAGAAAATTCCTCGACATGGGTTTTGTGGATAAAGACCGAGTGGCCATGTGGGGCTGGGTGAGTGTGCAGTGTCTGTGTAATATTTGGTTCCACATTGTGCTAAAGCCTGTTGGATTGTTTCAGTCTTATGGCGGTTACGTCACTGCGATGGCGTTGGGGTCCGGCAGTGGGCTGCTCAAGTGTGGGATAGCAGTGGCCCCAGTGGCTGAATGGGAATACTATGGTGCGTATATGACAGCGGGTTCTAAAGTTTACCTCAAACATTTATCAGCTCAAAACCAGACTTTATAACTATAAAAGTTTCAGCTTCCTTTTGAGGTGATATTTGGCCATTTTTAGCGAAGATGTAATATTTAATTTTGAATTTTAAAGCTGGGGTACCTGATTTATTTTGATTTTTGAAATGAATTTTATGTCAGCCGATAATAATAAGTATTTTATTTCTTGTCAGCCATAAAGTGAGAGACAAAAGCAGCGCTCTGATTGGCTGTGCACCCCAGCTTCACTTTGCTGTCTGATAAAGCCTTTGTAAAGCCGCGCACTCGCCTGAAAACAAAGGTTGTGTGAGAGCTTTGGACGAGTTGGACAGATTTAAATATGTAATTTCTCCTTTCTCAATTTGAAAATCAGTTACCCCAGCTTTAATTGCTATGGCAACCGTGCTAGATTTTCAACACTCTGAAACTCATGAATCGCTATACCTCTGCTAAATAAATACATTCATTACTCAAATGTGATTGCCATTCAAGATACAATAGTTCAGGTCTATAACATATTCTCACTTTGACAGTTGTCATAGCTCTTTTTAAAAACATTGCTGAATGTTTTCCAGCATATTTAGTCCGTCCCACTCTTCTCTGGTAAACCCAACCACAAAGTCCTTCACTGTGAAACTAACCGACTCCACCGACGTTCACAGCTACTATTCAGTGTTGCAATGCTGTAAAATTAAGTTTAATAAGTTTATGTTTTCTTTTTGAGTGGATTATAATAAAGGTTTGAGTTGGAAATTGTTTTGCAATTAAAGATTATGACCAATGAACTGTCAGCAATAATTTTTTCGATTAGTCGACCAGTCAAATTATTATTTCTATTTTACATTGAGACTTTTTAAATACATTTTTAACCAAATAAAGGTTGAAATATGGCGACAGAAGGCTTCTAGATAGAGAATATGTAGTTATGAATAACGTGCATTATTGAAGAAAATCAGAAATTGTGTAATCTTTTTTGATATTTTGATTAATTAGTGTTGCTTTGCGTTATAAATTGTCCAAATAATGATAACAAACAAAAAATACGATTACGATTATTTCAGTAGTTTGCTAGACACAATTATAATTGCTGCAGCCCTGTGGGAAATAGTAGTTTTTAATGTTAACCATTTCCGTAGCTGTGTTTATCTTTATGCAGCTTGCTTTAACGAATAAACACTCTTCATTTAGCATTCCACATGTTCTTCCAAGAAATATGTTTAACTTGCCCACAGAATTGTACAAATCCAGTTTTCCTCCCGACCTTTGTCTGTCAGTATTGTGTGTAAAGCTATAGGAAAAGTGAACAGGCCACGAAAAGTGATATTCCAACATTGTATAACATTGCTTTGTGATCATATGACTCCACCTACTGCTGTTTAATGTTACTTTCCGTGTGATTTGACAGACGCCGTGTACACAGAGCGCTACATGGGCACTCCAAAAGACAACCCGGACGGTTACAGAGTAAAGTCAGCCATTTTGCGCATCTACATCTTAAAACTTCCATTACTGCCCTAACACTTGTGTTTGAATAGAACGGCAGCGTGATCGAGCGAGCCCGGAACTTTAAAAACGTGGACTTTCTGTTGATTCACGGCACTGCGGACGGTACGTGTCGCCTCGCTCCGGCGCTTGAACATGTTGTAGCCAAGTTACCAAAGTTATCCATAGTGTCTGTTTGCCTGATGCTTATTTGGCTTTTACGCCTGGGTCACGTCGCAAACGCACTCCCTCTTTTACCTCCACAGACAATGTCCACTTCCAGCAGGCCGCGCAGATCTCCAAGGCTCTGGTCAACGAACAAGTGGACTTTGAAACAATGGTAAATATTGGCTAATGGAAGTGCTTCCCGTATTGACTTTAATGCTGTTTGGGTCAATGGACAAGCTGGATGTTTTTCATGTGGAAATGTCTATTTTTTTTTAGTGGTATACCGACAAGAACCACTCGCTGCGAGGATCAGCCTACCGCCATGTTTACACTCTGATGAGCCACTTTCTGAAAAAATGCTTTGCCAGTTCAGAATAGATCTGTGGGAATTCATCAACTGTTGAATTTTTTGTTGTATATTTTTAACATTTTTTTATATGCATAATTTTAAAATTTCAATCACAAAATATGTCATTATAAAATTCTTACTTCCACCAAAGAAGCATTTTTGTAGTAGTTAAAAGGGTTGTACCAATTTTTTACTGTCTTCAAAAAAAACATGAAAACCAAAACTAGTTAATTTTAAATTGCAGAAATACACATGTATTACTCACTTATATGATGCTTGTTTTGCCATCACAGTAAAGCTAAGATGAACTAGCATGCTAATAGTGCACTTCCTGCTTCAAGGAAAATAAAACGCCATAATTAGATTTACAAGAGATCTGTACTGTGACAAAACAGTTTTATTGCATGAAAAAAAAAACTAGTACAGCTCCTTTAATTTGTTAAGGAAAGGTTAAGGAACGATCAGTAATGTGTTAAGAGTTTGTTTTTAGGTCTCCTTAACTTCACATTTTACCATTCTAAAATATGAGGTAATGAATAGAGAGCTTTCGTCAATAGTTAAATTTCAGTTCTTAGCATTATAATATCTGTACATTTTTCACAAATGAAGAAGTCGCCAAGTGCCTGTAGCATACACTGCAGTAATCTGACAACCAATTAAAGGCACACTCTGTTGAGAGCCACCCTCCAGCTTGTTTCCAATGATATTGCTTTGCCTAGACGGTTCCTAAAGCGGGCATATTATGCAAAATCAACATTAATGAGCGTTTAACCTTGTGACAACAGTGTTTCCTCATCATTAATTTACTCCAAGTTGAATTTTGATTGATTCCTGCATGTTTGAGTTAATCCTGTATTTCCTGCAACTGACTGAGTGCTCAGAAAATTCCCGTTTTCACCTACCCCCTAACCTCGCCCACATCCCTGTACTTATTTTTTATTTGGAAAAGATAGGGTAATAAAATGTCTAGTAGTAACTTTTTTAGAAATACAAACCTGGAAATACAAATGTGTGAAGAGGCGGGGCTTATCAATTCTGAACATGAAGTCAATGGACCTGTTTCTATTACTAAGACATTTTAGATCAATATTGTGTTTTACAATGAACAAAAAGGTACTATGAGGAGCTACTATGTTATAGTTCAATACTAAGAACCTGAAAAACAGCATAATATGTCTCCTTTAATATGGCAGTAAACTTTTATATCAGGCATGTCCAAACTATGGCCTGGGGGCCAAATGCGGCCCTCAAACCAATTTTTGTTGGCCCTCCGGCTTCTAGCCAAGTTGGTCCAAACAGCAAGAAGTAGTACTTTTTACTGTAAAATTGGGAAAATTCAAGCATTCTGTTGTTATACCGATCTGATATTAAAGTTCCAAGTCTTATTAACGGTGTGGAGGCTCATCAAAACAAATGTCAAATGCTGGGTTGTCTGTGGCCCTCTGCTCCGTATAAGTTTCAAAATGCGGCCCTCTGTGAAAAAAAGTTTGGACACCCCTGTTTTATATCGTTTGCATTTATTTAAGGTGTTCACATTTCTACAAAATAAAACTTGAAAAACATGCATTCTTAGTGTAAGCGCCTCTCCACAGATCTGATCTGTAACTTGGCCTGGTGGCATCATCTGCTTGTCTCTATGGAGAAAGATGCGTTTAATGCCATACTGTGGAACATTCCAGGCAAAGCAGTAACATCGCTATGGAGACAAACTGGTGACAAAAACCTCCACCAGAACATTTTACAAAGTTCCCCATTACAATTTCAATGCACTGCGTAGCCGATATGGTTAATAAATATGTTCTTTTAATATCCTGTTATTCGTTTTTCTTTTCTTGCCCCAAAAGCGTTGCTATGGTGCGTTCTTTCCTTTCAGCATCATTTGTCCGTATTTCCCGTCAAACAGAAGTTGATGTGTGAACGTGACGCCTTAACCATCCGATCAGTATTTATTTTTAGACCAGTCAAATGTGTGAGCTCGACCGAATCGGGCTGATTAATGGATTGAGAGTAAACGGACGATATGTGTGACGAGGGACGGTCACTTGGGACGGCCGTGCGCAGCAGCGCCTATAAAAGTCCTGAAGACCGTGAACGCACCATAAGACTACAACAGCAGCAACAGAAGACACAGCACCAGCCACACACTGTACAGAGGAAGGACACAGGTGAGAGCAGTTCTCGCTTACCAAATGGAGTTAATAGAATTCTTCATTTAAATGTTAACACCTGTTTTATCTCTGTTTATTTATTTGTTTTTTGTATACAGTGCAACAATGAAAAGCACATACTATTTGGCTGGACTTCTGCTACTTGTTCTAGTCCAGTGCAGTTGGCAGGTTCCAGACCAGGATGCAGACCAAAACTCGATGTAAGTCTATTTCTATAAAATATTAAAAAATATGAAGTTTGAAGTGTTTTTGTGGTCACTGACAGTTATTTTAATCTGGAAATTGTTTGTTTTAATAATTCTGAGAGAAATAGGGTTAGAACATTGAAATAATATACAATCTTAAGTATGATAATCATTCAAATGTTTTTGAATTTAGTAGTATTTATTTTATTAGAGTATAGCTTGAATTTATTAAAATAAGATAATTGTTCTTTTTTTTTTATGCAATCTATTTTTTATTTATTTACTTGAAAACGCTTGTCTTTTTCTCATTTTAAGTAAAACGGAATATTTTATGCTTGTTTCATTGTCAATCTTACTTTAAGACAAAGTAAAAACATACCTAAAACAAAATTCTACTTATTTCAAACACTTGAACACTAGTGTAACAAGTATTTTATGAAGGATATGTTACCATTCTTGGCTCTTACTGACCCTAACGTTGGTCGATATATGTAATAATACTTACTATCTTTCAGGGCTTCCAACTAGAAAGATTATATTGTCGCTTTACATTTGAAAACTGTGTTGGAAACTGCACTGATCATGTAAACCTTCCACTTCCCCTGTGTGTATTTTCCAGGCTTTCAGCAGAAAACTCGGGACCAATGGAGACGTCCAACGTGAAGAGACATTCAGAGGGAACCTTCTCTAATGACTACAGTAAATATCTGGAGACGAGAGACGAGCGCAAGACTTTGTCCAGTGGCTCAAGAACTCCAAGCGGAACGGGTAAGGGCGTTCTTATGTTCAGTGCGTTCATGGGGCGGTAGTTGCCGAGTGTTCTTCCACAAACTCAAAGTGTCCCACCAGTTCACATTATCGTTGAGCAAGACACTGTGACTGAACACTTTGGCTCTTGTGACTTGGGTGTGTTGGGGAATGGATATAAAGCTTTGAGTGGCCAACAGAGGAAGGAAAGTGTTGTATAAACGCGACCATTTACCATTCACATGAGAGCGTTAGGTTAGTTATTATGTTCTAATAATGCTGCAGAAGAAAGGCTGAGAATTATCAGGGTACAAGTAACATTTGGGCAAAAATAAGCTATGCAATGTTAAAGAATGTGAACTTATTTATAGTCATAACTTTTAACCTGCACGAATTTGCAACAGTATTTTTTAAAAATGGGTTGACAATTTTTTCTTTTCTAAAAGCATTTAAGTGACTTGAAAGTGGGTGTGAACACTGCTCTATTCCAGTTTTGAGACAATCAAGTTTTTAGCACAAAATTGTTTAGATGTATCAAACCTTTTTTCACTTATTTTTTTTAACTCTCTGTACTAATGAAAATTCACTATCCTCATTTCGTACACCATACTGGTAACACTTTAAAATAAGGATCCTTAATAGTTAAGTTACAAGGTGTTAATAAGCACTAGTTATTCGTTTATACACTTTGTATTTACTTGAATTTACTCATGGCTTATATTACCTTATAAATGTTAATGAGACATTAACCAAAAACGTGTGCGTGTGCGTGTGTGTGTGTGTTAATAAACCATGTACAAATTGTTCTTAAACTGTTTTTAATAACCAAGAGATGAATGCTTATAAATGCCTTATAATTGCTTATAAACAAATATCTAGTGCTTTTTAACGCCTTATCCATAGCTTACTAAGGAACAGTACTTTAAAGCATCAACATAATATTTAGCTTTTACCTTTTATTGGACCATTTAGTTGATTTTTCTAACTTTATTTTCATGTCCGCCTCCAGCCTGTTCAGACGCCACGCAGACGGCACGTTCACCAGCGATGTGAGCTCCTACCTGCAGGACCAGGCCGCCAAGGAGTTTGTGTCCTGGCTCAAGACCGGCCGGGGCAGGCGAGAGTAGAACCCCTCTCTCCAATACAAGAATAAACCCCTTCAGCTCTCTCTCTGTCTGCCATTCTCTGTCTATTCTTCTGTCATTTTGTCTCCATTCAAATTTAAAGGACACATATTTTGCCAAATTGACTTTTTTGAGCTTTTAACAATGTTATAGCATTGTTCCCATATAAAAAATCTGGAGTTGTATTTAGCATCAGTCCCGCTTGTTTGATAAATCCTGTTTGGTAAGTAGAGGCTTCATGGGCCTCAGAAAACACTCGTTTTCAGATTTCCCAGAGATGTGATGTCATAGGGCTTTGAAGTCCATAAATCATCTCCAGACTTGTTCTGAGCATTTCTGCTGTCAAATCACGTTCATTTCAGCTGTGTTCCTGCATTAGCACGTCGGGGGAAAGCTTATCTTCCCTATGCAATTCCCACTGCAGCCAGTAGATAGAGCTCTACGCAAATCCTGAGGAGAGAAACCCCTGATTCATAGGAAGTAATGTCTTTTTATAAATAATTATTTCACGTTTTAAAACAACAGTTGCCAAAGTAAAACTACTCAAGAGCATGTTTAAAGGCCAATAACAATACAAATAATGCATAATATGAGTCCTTTAAAATGCCTTCATCTTGAACGACATCAAAACACAATACGACACATTTATTTTCGACATTCAAATAGGATTCATTTTGTCCATCTGTAATCCTAATAATTTTCTGTTTATCTTTGTTCATCATCCATCATCTCAAATTACAATCTGTAGATAATCTATACTATCTTTCTTATTCATAAAGTCATATTTAGTTTTCAATAAAGAAATGTGAATAATCTTTGACTCTTGTAACTTTTGATACAAACACCGGGGTACCTTGATCAATGACCTAATTTATAATGAACACATAGTTTATTAAGAATGATTCAGGTTTAGCAACTACTTAACTAAGGTGTTAGCCGTTAGCATTGGGGTATTAATTAAGTAGTTACGAAAGTATTTGTTTATTATGAGTTAAAATCTTTGTTCATGCTTTATTAAGGCTTTTAAAAGTGCAGTTATTATAAAGTGTTACCAACAACTGTCTCCAAACTGAACAAACAAAGCTATTTAGGCTAATTGACGCTGCGTTATCCGCTGCTAAAACACTCTGCGGACATATGCCTCTGGGGGGGATTAGCAGCGGGTTTGCTAGCAGGTGACAGCATGATTTGTGTCACCTGTCAGCAGCGAGACCGGATCAGAACTGCCCACGTTGACAGGCAGCCAAGGCAGGGTTATGCTTAATGGAAGACGGGGGAGTTGGCTAATCAGAGAAGCCGGCGACGGGGACAGGCACTCGGGTCAGCGCTCTCCAGCTCGTCCCTCCTGGCATCCAGACAAAATGATAATTCACCAGGGCCTGTGCGCTGACATGCTCAGGGATGTGCCACCTCTCTCAGCTGTCAGCGCACATCAAACCATCTGCTGAGGAAAAGAAGGGAAAAAAACATAAAACTGCCCATTGCTGTTATTTGTACTGTATAACGAGGCCTGGGAATTACATTAAATAGTTTGTTGCATATATTTCTTTATGTTGAGTTATTTCTATTACATTGGACCTTTAAAATGGTCTGTTACCAGAATGGAGGCAAAATGATGTAGGCCATAATATATTTTCAAAGATTACCTGACATCAGACAGAAATTACTGTTTGCTTTTCTGTTATAAAGGATGGAATAATTGTATTCGCAAAAAGTATAATTTGTAGTTGAGTAGAGTTTTGTCTGGGACAATTAGTTCAGTTAAAGCTAAATCTGGGGAGGGGGCAGACGAGACCGGGTCCGTCGTTAAAGATACAAAAGCGCCACACGTAAGGTGGAGGCGTCGACGAGAAAGTCGTCGTAAAAGACACATACGCTCTGTACAGCGCGATGTGCCCATCCCGGAGATATCTGTTACGCTGGCAATGTCAAATAAATATTCATGTCAGCCAAATTGTTAAATTGATTAAATAGAAATGAAGGTTTTGTGATTTATGGCATGTCTTGCATTTTTTTCCTGTTGTGTGAAGCACTTTGAATTGCTTTGTGTACGAATTGTGCTCTGCAAATAAACTTGCCTTGCCCTGCCTAGTTAAGTATGTAATACAGTATATCTGTGGATCTGTGAACAATTGTTCAGTAAAACCTATAAATAAGGATTTTGCCTCTATCACCAATAATAAGTCATAATCTTAACAAAACAAATAATGTCAAATCAAATGGCTCTGTAATCACTCACATGTGTTTGAGTGGTTTTCAATTGAACAAACCACCTTGAATGTTCATATTTTGTGATATTCTGTGGTGAATCCCAATTTCTCCGTTGAAAACACATGTTCCACTTCACGCTTTTATTCTGGAATATAAATGTTTTTGTTTTCAAACTTTTAAAGGGTCTATACTTGATAATTCTAATGAAGGTGCACTTTTATGACCAGCGAAGCTCATTGGAGAAGGTTTTACTTCAATTGAACTTCAATTACTTATATTTTTTATATATTATTTAAAAAAATACCTTGAACAACATCCATTCATACTGTGAAGCAGATTATCTCTCCACAAACCTCACAACTAATCACCAGATTATCTCCATGGAGATAGATGAGTTTATTGCCATACTGTGGAACATTCTGGGCAAGGCAGTAACCTGGAGACAAGCAGGTGACACAACCTCCACCAGAAAAGGTTCATAGTGCACTTTGAATGAAATGGAAAACAAATTAAAATGGGAAAAATAGGACATTTTCTGTTCAATATAAAACATTTGTTTTATCTTAAACATATTTATTGTGTATTCTGGCTTAATGGAAATAGTCACCATACATAATACACTTAACAATTAATAAATAATTTACATTTACAAAATACAACATCAGGGAAAATATAATATTATTGCATGTAAAGCTGTGATGCCGATTTCATAAAAACAATACATTTTGCTTTTGGTTAATCAGGCTTTCTGTCCTCCCACCCACACCTAAAGTGCTCCTTTCAATCATACACAGGTACATTCATTTATAAATACAAGTAAAAATGTTCACGAAGTGCATTTTTGTTGAGTACTTGTGGAAATGTAAACCATCCGGGCGTCAATGTAACTTTAGAGACAGTTTTATGCATTTAGCCAGTTCAACTTTACACAAAAACGATCAGGGGCGTGTCCAGACTTTTTTCACTGGGGTGGCCCAACGGTGGCACCAGGGCTGGCCCAAATTTTTAATACATTTTAGAATTTAACACTTAAATTTTATATTTTGTGTGGCACACAAAATTATAATTATTCAAGTCTATAAGTAAAATGGTTATTTATCCCCAATACACTGCCTCATTCCCTCTGAGGGTGGTGGTCCCGGAGTGGCCACTCCCAAGAAACGCCCCTGGAAACGATGGAAAAAGTCTGGTAAAACCATGGAGGTATTAAATGAATGGATAAACCCCACATCACACATGACCTGTAGTACGGGAACATACACAGAACCGCCACGTTGAGACTTTTCACAGACACACACTTTACTCTGTCTTGTCATACACAGGAGTTGTCAGGATAACTGTGGGGAAAAAGGAGGAATATATTTTACCATAAGAATGGAAAGAATATACTGTTCAGTATAACATACTTAAACAACACATAAGCAATCCGAGTATCTTCAAAAATATACTCTTGAGGTGTGTATACTACAATACTCAAATTGATGATTCTGAGGTGAGTAACTACTTGAAAAGTTGGCTCTGTGCACAGAACGTCAGCTGAGCTGTTGATTTTTAAATTGGCTAGCTAAAGGTTAGCATGAGTACTTCCTGTCTAATGCATTTCTATGGGGGTTTTGACAAGCAAATATACATGAATTAACAAATACAATAAGATCAGGCAGTGAACAGTGAGTTGTGTCGATGTTTCTGACATCATGAAAAGACAGGTGAATACTTCACCAAAGACACTTGTGTGTTTACAAAGGGACATGTTTGTGCCTCAATGCTAACGTTAAGCATAACAATTTAAAAATCAACAGCCCAACTGACGTTCTGTGCACAGAGCCAACTTATCAATACAATTTTACTCCTTTTTAGACATTATATTTTTGATATATATACATAGATCATGTAAAAGGATTGTGTGTCAGCCCAGTTTTCAAAAGTCTTACCATACAATATCGAGACTTTGAAACATCTGATCTCCTCTTAGCTGTTCCATGTGTTTCCAAAGGAGCCTTTAGACATCTCATCTGTGATGTTGATGACAGGTATTCCTCTGTTCGGAGCAGAACATAACCATTTCATCTCAATTGTACGAGGACACAACAATTATTACCAAAAGCAGTTTGTTCTCACTTGTAGCCATCTAAAGGAACATGCACAACTCCATCTTCATCTGCCAAAATGCTCTGTTCCTCGTCCTCCTGGAATAAACACAGGGCAAAAAAATAAATACATAAATATATATATATATATTTTTATTTTTCTATTTTTTCCGTATCGTAGAATTGTCTGTAAATGACTTGGTTGCAGATTCAAGTCATTAAAAGTATGCATAAATATCACTTTATACACTTATTTTACAAATAGTTTTAATTATACACGAAATTCAGTTTCAATATTATAATTTTTGACTTGAAACGACAACTACTATTTTCAATATTTAATTTTTATTTTTGCTTGGTATTGTACAATGTAAACACAAAAATGTCAGATCTTTTAGTACAAAACAAAACTCTACATTAGGAACATTATCTTATCTTATAGTGATTTGTTTATTTTTCTATAGGAAATTTGAATTCCCTTCATTTAAAAAAAGACTTGATTATCATCACCTAAAGTGCAGTTTCAGTTGTTGCACGATGTAACTACAGAATTCTGAAATGAGGGCAGATACAAAACCGCAAGAGGCATTTCACCTCTTCAGCGTCTTCCAGCTTTTTCTTCTTGCTTTCTGGCATGAGGTCGTCCAACCAGCTCAACTCCCTCTTCGTGAAGATACAGTCCATTAACTTCCTGATAAACACCAACGCTAAAACCTAAAAGTTGACAAATATTAAACATGATTGTTTTTTTCAGAGCAGTTGCACATAGATGCTGGTGTTTTCTGACCATCATAGGAAAGACGATGGCAGCCCTGGACGTCTTGATGACCCACAGGAGAATCAGGCAGCTCAGTTGGATGATGGTGAAGAGGTGCACTTTCCTCAAGGGAACGTGCCGAAGATAAACAAAGTCTGGCTGGTGCTTGGTCGGCATGCCAAACAGTGTCAGGCGGTCATAAAACTAGAGAGAAACAAATAACTCCAGTCACAAGTAAAGCCAAGGTCATAATCAAAGAAGTAAACTTGATTGGATGGTACTCTGACAACAAAACCAGAAGGCAGGCGTGAGGTGGTAACTTCAGATTTATTAAAATAGATTCACAAGTTCCATTTAACTTGCTTGTCTCCATGGACAGCAGTGGGAGAAGTACTCAGTTGTGTTACTTAAAGGCACAGTATGTTACCTTCTGGGTGTGGAAAGTTACCTGCACGATTCCATGGAAATAGAAAGTTAAAACCATACTTCATGCAAAGAGATATGTTTTATTCCATACTGTGGAATATTGTAGCTAAACAACTTTTCCATGAGAAGAATCAGGTTTATGGAGATTCAGCCCGCTCACAGTAATGAGAGTTTAGTATTTTTTAAATGCATTTTTAGCCAATAAAACCAAAAAAGAAAAATAATAATAATAATAATAATAATAATAATAATAATAATAATAATAATAATAATAATAATAATAATAATAATAATTTAAACATGCTTTTTAATCTTTTTTCTGGCTAAAAAATACAGGAGGAAAAAAATACTTAAGTAAACGTATCGAAGTGCCCAGTAAAAAAATTACTTTAGAGTAAATATAAATGTATTTCAGAAATATTGGAGTCAAAAGTATTGATCTGGATAAAAAAAGTTGCTGATATTGGTTCAACAGAAATGACTGAAATTATTTATCAGTTTTTCTAGCTGTTTTTATTTGTATATTTTGGTTTACTCAAAGTTGAGACATTAACTCAAACTATGAACGTGCTAAAAATAACCTCAGCCATCTCAAACCGACAGTCTCAAACCAAACATTTTACTTTCCTATCCTGTAAAAAATGTAGTGGAGTAGAGAATACAGATATCTGCTTTTAAATGTGGTAAAAGTAGTAAATATCCACAAAAATTAAGTAGAGATACATAAAAAATTTAATTGCTATTGCCAGACCCTCAACTAGTAAAGTTACATAATGCACTTTTAAATTAAACATAGATAATATAGCCCAATACATTCTGGTTGATGCAGTAATAATATAGTAGTCATTAGGTTTATTTGCATCCCAGCGAATATATATATTTTTTCTTGCTAAACATTCACTTTCAAACCATAAAAAGAATTGCCTAACAAATGGAAGGAAAACGAGAAGCAAGCAAAGCAATTAAATAACAATCAGGTGCTCTGCTAAACGCTGGGAACACACTGGAGGCCAATTAACACTTTCTGTGGGCAGCCAGACGAGCTTCCCTCATGAAGGCTCATTCAGGCTGCACACACCACTCAGGAAATGCTACTTAACACGGCACTCTTAAAGGGAATGCGCATTTACACGATTAGAAAAGGTAAAAAAATGTGCAAAAGGCTAAGAAAATATTTTGGGAATGTATTTATATTATGGCCCTTTTTTACTGTTGAGAAACTAGTGTGCATGAGAACATCAAAAAGGACAATTATGATTCAAGATTACATATTGTCTGCATGAGGATAAATGAAATATGTCTTCTTTTTCACAATGTATTTCTAAGGCAAAGACTAAAACAAGAAAAATAAGCTCCCAATCATAATATAAGAGGTAAGTAAAAAGCGATTAATATCATTATGAACAGATAAAAAATTTACAGAGAAGAAAAGCTCTAACATTGTAATAAATACGTTTTTGTTTTCTTGCCCTGTGTCTGTATGAGATGGGTTCATTAGAGAATGTTTTATTTCGTTGTTTTTTTAATTCCTTTTTTAGAACACAAAACAACAAAAACAAAACCGGGCAGGACCAGAGAGAAACAAAATAAGTAAAAAATGAAATTGGAAAATAAGGAAGGGGTGGCATCCAAAGACAAAAAGGTTAAAACCCATTGAGTCCAAAATAAAAGTCCCATTTAGTCCAGTGTCTGTCAGATTTGTCCATTTTCAAATTGAGTCCAAAAGAGATTTCCCCCCCCTCATTTTGTGTATGTTGATTATGTTGTCGGTCCAGTCCTAAATCGTCGATGGCCTTCTTCCCAGCTGCCAGAAGAGTATGTTCCAAAGACATCCATCCACTGTTATCATGGCAGGGGTTTTAAGGCCCAAATACATTGTTCCGAAACTGTATAGAATGTTTGCTACTGTATTGAGGGTTACACACGGTTTCATTTCGTAGGTTTTAAGTGAATTTTGGACCTTGCGGAACCTGTGTATTCCTTCTTGTACCACTTTGTTTGTTTTGCCTATAGCCTACGACAGATAAATACATATCTTCTGTTGTTGTGGTAGAATAGCAACTTAAAAGGTTGATTTCATAGTGCTGTTTGTCTCAGTCAACATACTGTAAGCACCTCACTTACGTTATTCGCCCTCTGACCTTGCACACTTCCAAACGTCTTTAAACGTCTACCATCATTAAACATCCTCAATATGCAACAACTTTGAGAATAAAACTGTCTTGTATTTGTGGATTTATTTGGACAAATGATGAACTGTAACAGGAAAATGGATTTCAACAATAAACTGAAACTATTTTGAGCTAATTTATTGAATGTATTTTATCATGTAAATACAAACATGCGCGCCTCAATTCAACTGGTCCTCAGCCTATCTCAGGTGGCGTTGTTGTTTGTTTGGCTATGTATGTTGTTTGCTTACCCACACATACTGTACTGTACCTGGATGCCTCTGAGAGAAGACGCTCCCATGTAGAGGAAAACCCCATACAGCACTGGCATAGGAATGAACTGAAAGACAGCAGACGTTTTAGCACGCCTGAGCAGTCAAACCCGTCCAGATGAATGTTCAGGGGCAGACCTTTAGAACAGAAGTCATGAACACAGAGCAGCCCATGAGCACAAAGATCATGAGGCCGGTGACGCGCTGCTCTCTGATGCCCAGGAACTTGGGCTGCTCCCCGGGGGCCGAGCACTCTGACTCGAGCTTCAGACTGTTGACGTGTGTGATGGAGAGCACTGTGGCCGCCACGAACCAGGGCAACCCCATCAGAGAGCACACACCCAGCATCACACCCACCATCAGCAGGTCCAGGTGGTAGCCACAGCCTTTCTGAGACACAGCACAAATGTATTATTGTGCTTTTTGTTGTTGTTTTTAAGGTATACTTTACTGTCCCCAAAGGAAATACTTCAGTGACAATGGGGCAACCTGTCTGCATTGGAACGCCCGGCGACGCATTTCCAGAGGGACGGTATTTTGAATGTTTTAGGAACCTTTCTGAACAATTATGTTGGTATGTTGGCATTGTTGGTCAACTTCTTTGAATCTGACCAACAAGCTGACATTTACTGTATTTTACACCAATTGAAAACAATATTTTAATGAAACTTTTGGACAGTTTTTCTTTTCAGTCTTGAGTATTCATATTTTTTGGATTAACAAAAGCAATAATTGGTACAACTTAAAAATAACTACTCTTTTATACTACTCTTTCAAGCATGAACAAAGATTGAATTAATGCTAAACAAATAGTTAAGAATGATTCAGGCTTAGTAACTACTTAATTAATACTCAAAACCTGTAAGTACTACTGTAGTTACAAACCCGAATCATTAGTATTAAACTGTTTGTTCATTACAAATTAAGTCATGCTATATTAAGGCTAATTAATGTGTAGTTATTATGAAATAATAACAGATCAGGTTATCAATATACTTTTCCTCAAAACACCACCTGAACATATTTAAATTGAACTTTTGGACAGTTCTTCTTTTCGGTTTGTAGCATTTTGTCTTTCAGAGTAACACAAGCAAATAATATAGTGGTAATGTAGAGTAAAGTATGGAGACTAGTGTCATTTAAAATACCTTGAGTTTGTGCTCCTTCCTGTTGATGATGACGGCGGTGATCTGCTGGTCCATGAAGATGAGGATGGTGCAGAGCAGAGCCGGGATCAGAGTGACCACCGCTGTCCACCAGGGGTTTGGACCAATTGGGTTTATGAACCAACCACGGTCGTCTCTAGTGGGCTGGAAAAACACACAAAAACAGCATGAGAAAATGTACAAACATGTTGATATTACAGGGTAGAAAAGTACATTTGAATTAGAAAGTATGTCATATTCCGTCATAGCTTTTATGTTTTCACACAAAACTTGAAAATGTGAAAAAGCGTGTCAACAAAAACATTCTAAATGTGTGAGCAAAAGTGAACTGGAACATAACGGGATTTCCATAGAGAAATTGGGATTAATTTCAGAATATCACAAAATATGACAAATTAAGGTGGTTTTTGCCTGATGAAAAACACATGTGAATGAAATCAGAGCCTGTTTTAATGACATTTTACCTTTGTATCTACATTATTTCTTTATTTTATAGCAGATTATGAGACTTAACCATCTTGTTTCACAATAGTTTTACATACCACAAATTATACTTTTGTGAGGCTTTCAATCTTATATAATAGAAAAGCAAACTAACTAACATTTCTACCGTAGGAATTCGAAAGTTTTGCTTATTTTTGGTTGTAAAGACTTAAAATAACATTTAGATTTGATGTAATTTCATTGTGTCATTTTAAAGGGTCTGTATTTTCCATGGTGCATACATTCCATAGTTAATAGTGTACATTTCTTGATTGTCGGTTCCTTTTGTGTCATCCATTCTTTAGAGATTGCTTTTTTCCTAGTTGCCGGAAGAACAGTCCAAAAATCTCCATCTGCTGTCATACATAGAGCATTTTTGTTGTTATATTTTAGTGTACATAGGCGCTCTTACCTTGAACACGCTTGGAACTTTGAGTTTAGGAGACGGAATTCCCAAAGCGTAGTCGATCAGCACCATGGTCATGATCGTGATGAACACTGCAAAATCACTGATGATGCCTCTCACCTAAAAAGAATTCAAGTTGCAGTCATCATTTTGCCCACTAGAGGTTCCCACAATCCCATGTTTGTAAAGGGACACAAGGAACACAGAGAAAATGCTCTTTTACAGTACCTTGGTGGGAAAGTAGTTGCTGAACTTAAACTCTTTGAGGAATGAGGACATGAGGACGGTGGAGAAGAAGAGGACGACGCACCAGAAGAGCACGTCGGGAACGTAGGGTCCATGGGGTCCACAGGCGCTGCCCACAAACTCGCCCCGGAGTTTGACGCAGTCCTAGACACACAGGGAGAGCTCGAATAATCTGTCTGCTGAAATCCAAACTTGTGAAATGCGCTTTTATAGTTTATTTGTTGAGTAATCCCTTTTAATCCTGTCTACATGTCTTTAATCCCACTCTCAGATCCATCTGGGAAGCACGTCGCTTACAGTTATAGAGTGTAGCTGTTGTAAAGTAACTGATTTATTATTTCTTGGATTAAGATTAGAGAAATGCAAAACAGTATTACACAAAAATAATGTGATGCCAAAACACACTTAAGAAGACAATACCCATTAGGGAATTCTCGATAGAAAAACAGAACATTGTGGCTCCTACTATCACCTGATAATTATCCTACATATTTTCTCTGTACAGTTAAATTTGACATTATCTATGGTTCTAAAAGTATAAATAAATAATAAATAACAAGAATAAAAACTGTGATCCAGTGGTACGCAAATATTTATCACCTAAAATTATTTTTTACTTTCCACCAAATCTAAACACAGATTATGTCAGGCCAGAATTAGGGCTAAACTTGGTCTAAAATTAGGCTAAAATATACATAAGGTCAGTCTTAATAATACTCATACAAAAATAGAGATTTGTCTCTGTATAAAATGACTACTCAAACCGCAGAGGAGCATACCACAGTTTGGGAAACACTGCCTTAATCATTACCATAATAAGTACTGTGTGTACAATAACAGTGCTCTCATTACGTGAGCAGAGACGAACAGAGAGAGAGATGTTGCTACAGTGGCTCTACAAAGTCTAATCCAAGACCAGGACAACAACTAGTTTTGTCTGGACAAGGACCGCAACAGTAGAATGTAGAATTAGTAGAATCAATATTTAATCTAGTCTTCTTGTCATCTTGCAAATTTTATCAAACTAAAGAGTAGTTTATGATCTCAAATTCCATACATTCTTCTACTGTATAGACCAGTGTTGTGGTTAAGGCGCGCTGACACCATGGGCCAATCTCCAGATAGTCTCGGTCAGGACTTTAGCAGTCAAACACGCTTCCTGTCTACATGTCATTTAATCTCACTCTCAGATCCATCTGGGAAGCACGTCGCTTACAGTTATAGAGTGCTCAAACACACTTCTTGCTGTGCTTTTTTAAAACTAATTTTCTTGTTTCTTTTTTGTTTGAGTATTTAGCATTTTAACTATGATAAATTGTTGCATTGCTTTATAGGACAGGGTTACAGACGCGTTCCTTGGACGCTGAGTTTTGTGCTCTGGGATTGAGCTATAGTCTTCAATTTCATTCATTCATGTTAAGTTTTTATCATTCAACGGAAAATTTGATACATTTAGTCATAGTTTTTGTCATAACCCACTAAACGCAGCTTGTACCTTCACTTCCAGCGCCTCCCAGTAGATTTCAGACGCCGTGATGTTGTTGCTCTCCCAATACTTGAGCGTACCGTTGGCAGGGTCAGTCGGCTCCACGCAGGAACATCTGTGGACACACCCCAACATCTGCATGAACCAATAAGTCCCGCATCTGTCACAGATTTACCCACACTCCAGGAAATTACATGTAATCACGGGCCATTCTTCCCACTAATTTGACTCACGAGTACGTTGTGAGCTTGTCTAAGTTGTTGTTCTTGTTAAAGGGGAAGTGGTCTCCGAGGTGGATGAGCTTCTCCAGGGCCTCGTAGATGAAGATGATGCAGATGAGCGAGGCGAAGGCTTCCTCTGTGAATCTGGTGATGTAGCGGACGAGCGAGCTGGCGTCCGTGGCGACCAGGATAATGCAGAGGAAAGCCGTCCACAGGCCAATGCATGTTCTCAAGGACAAATAGGACAAGCCGTATTCTCTGGGTGGAAAATGTCAGAAAGGTTAGTGCTTTAGAAACACAATGACATACAGAGATTGTGAAACTGTATTTGTGATATTCGTGTCAGCTGAATGTGATTTAGCGATTCACTCGTGCACTATGGAAATTAAATGGCTCTGAGGTCAACGGTTTCCAACAAGCTACAGCCATTTGTGATGATTAAATTATGCATTTTCTATTTTTAAATATATAGAAGGTTGAGGATGTTACACATGTACTGAGAGCTTATACAAATCAAATGTGCACATATAATGAGTACTCAGGGTAAGAAGAGTCGAGTATAATCGGGTTTGTTGGTCTCGCAATTGTCATTAGTGGCCATTAGTAAAAGAGATTATTCCGGGACTGGCAAAATCATTATACTCTAGATTTGTTTCTCACTTTCAGCTTTTTTTTTTTTTTCAAAACCACCAAAATTTGTCTACGCACGACATTTCAGTTGATTTGAAATTTTCGGTATGACTTTTTTATCATCATGGATGTAATCATGAATTGAATGAGGCAGAAATGGATGACACCAGTCAAGGACTTAACTCAAATAACAATGGGCCATTACAGAACGGAAAAGGTTAGATTTGCAGTCAATTTAAAAATGGACATGTTCTCTAATCTTTTGTAGGTGTCAACTGCCAGGACTTTTGTAGATAACATGACTGCACTGTTTTGTTTTTCCATCTCTGTGCCCTTTTTTGTTGGTGGTGTTTGTGTTTTTTCGATTTTATGAAATGAATAAAAAAACATATATTAAAAAAGAAAGTGAATTAAGAACAAGCTGTTAGATGTCTGGATATGAATATTTGTTACATGTGCTTTTTATCCAACTTCATTAATGTTTCATCTGCAATACTAACAAATGTGCCTTTAGTCATTGTGTCATTGTGTCTTGAAGTCAAGGGAAGATTAGTAAAACAGTAATATTTTAATGACCATTTTTGTTATAAACTTAACTGGCATTATGGGATGGAAAGCCCAACAAGCTGTGGATTCTGGGTAATGTAGACAGAGGTGTACAGTGGCCAAAGACTGTACTCAAGTAAGAGTAACATTATAAAAAAATATATTAATAATACTAACTAGAAGAACAAGTTTTTGAAGAAACTACTAATTGTGTACAGAGTAACAGTTTAGTTGTAAAATGTATTTCAAATCTGATTCATGATTTATAGGCTCATGTAGCGGACAGGTAAAATGATTTTGTCACTATAGAATTACTCACATTGGGAGGAGTAACCAAACACTCAAGTAGGGGTACTGTTACTTCAAACTGAATATGAACTACTGTGAAAAGTAAATCTGGCAGCACTTAATACACAATAAGGCATAGATACAATGCATTTATAAAATTTGATTAGGCATTAACTAATCATTAACAAATGTTTAACAATAATTTCTAATCATGAGCAAAAAAATAACTAATCATAAAAAAAATCGATGAAGCATTTATATATTTTTTATTAATCATTAACAACTCATTGAAAAAAATAAAAGATTTAGCAATAATTTTATGTTAGTAAATGATTATTAAACATGGTTGGTTTATTTTTTGTTCATGCTTATTTTTTTGTCAATGATTCATAGATATTAAATGCTTCGGATATGACTTATTATAAAGTGTTACATAAAAATTTCTTCAAAAAGTAAATAAACAGCAAATAAAAAAGCACTACTTGCAAATTTGAAGAGTATCTTTTCAAAGACGAGCACTGGCCCTGTGCTGCCCAGGATTGTGAGGGCTGCCGGCAAACAGCGAGTAGGCGATTCCAGTGAGAGAGGCTCCAAACAGTGACTCGATGGCACTCTGTCGACGAGAGAAGAACAAAATGAGTGTAGGGACTGCATGGAAACGGGCCAAACCAATGACAAAGTGGTCTTACTATGCGTCCTTCTGTAGCTTCACCCAGTAAGCCCCCGAAGTGATGACCGGTGACATGCAGGCGCAGTACAGGAACAAGAAGGAGGCCACGCACTGCAAACTGAACGCGTCTGTGTAGTCCGACAGATAGTGAGGAATCTTGCGCTTTATGTCCAGGAGCAGACCGCCAAACCACTGACAAGAACAAAACCGGTATAAAACATCTCATGGAATTTTAAAGAGAGATAATAGTAACAACACAATTGACATTTCGAGGCTCAAGATCGAGGCAAAAACAATATTTCGAAAAAGTAAGCAAACGTGAAACAGCCTGATAAGCGTAGTGAGACTATGGAGGCGCCAGATAAACAGCGTTATACAGAATTAAGACAATGGTGTAAATATAGCTCCTGTGAGGCAAATGTTCAGAATCAGAATCAGAATCAGAAGGTTTTTGCCATTGTAATGACAAACTTCACAGACTAGGAACTTGTCTCGGCCTTAAGGTGCAACACAAAACACTGAGCAATAATAAAAAACATATATTCAGTCAAAAAGGGCATGCATTTAGGGACAATTAAAATTACTATAGTATGAAATAAAAAAAAATAAAAATAGGCATTGTATGTACACAAGTTATTTAAGTTGTAGTGCAGAAAGTGACAGTGCAGTGATGTATGAATAGTGTACCGGTAGTTAAAGTGGCAGGTGTTTTGAAGTGTTCATGAGTCCAAACTGGGATTTTACCTTTTATAAGTCTAAACTGAGAAATGCAAATAAAGGATAAACTAATAAAATTCTCTTTGAATTAACACTATGTTCAGTATTTAGCATCTTAAAATCTCCATTGGTTTTACATTCGACACAATCCCAATATATATACTTACTTAAAAAATAACCAATAGATACATATGCGGGCAAATGATTATTTTTTTATTTCAGTCAAGAACATAATACTTCAAATAAACAATTTCGAAAAGGAGTGGGAGGATGCAAAGTCTGCAAATACTCATGCTTCTGCCGTACTAATTTTCAGGTAAATCTTTTTGCTCTATTAAGCTTCAATATACAAACTAAAAGACTGCATCCCGGAGGGCTTTTTTTAGTTGTGTTAGTTCATAATAACATGGCACTTCATAACTTAAATGCCTTCTTCTCTCTGGATATATTGTTGTAGATTCATTTAAACCCTTTCATATTTGGACAATGTTTGAGATCGTTCATACTTAATACTTCAAAACGCCACAAACAGAAACACTAAACCTTTTACAAGTTGTTTGAAGCCGTTTTATAAAAGGTAAAATCCCGTTTTCCATTTCAATTTCAATATTTCTGAATATTTTACCATTTACCATTTGCTTTATACATTTTTTGTACAGCCTTTTTTTCAAATTTCATGAGGAAAAGTCAAGTAATTACAGATATCATAAACCAGGTCAAAACATCTGCATTTGACCTGTTCTTCTGCTCAGTTCTAAACTATAGGCCCATTAGAAATATGTGATGTGATATGACCCAAAACCTGTAATGAAGAAGCCAGGAGTTAACACTGAACTAAACTACTTTGCGTTGGAGGTGTGCCCAACTTGTTGTTTCTTGATTGCCTCTCGCTGCTGCTCTCCTTGACTTCAGATTAGTGTGAGATGTCTCTGTGATGGAAAAGTGGAGCTGATAATAGAGATCTGGAGGCAGGCGGTTCCCATAGAAACCACTTTTTGACTACAGAACAAGTTTACCCAGAAATAGCAGGTCCACACCGGAGTGCATTTTTGGGAAAAGAGAATTTGGTATGAAATCATTGGAACAAACTCTAGACGTTGAATCGAGTGTTCACATATTTTGGAAAAAATATACACCGTTTAAGGTTAAAGGCAACTTTTCAGCTGGAAGGTCCGCCACCTGCTCCATGGTAGTGTTGTCACGATACTAAAATTTCAAACTCGATTTCAATACTAAGGAATAGGCTCATTACTTGATACCAATTTTGATACCAGAACAACAATAAAAATGCTCTTTTTAGACAATAGACTGTAATTTTTCGCATAAAATCTACTGGTGTTCTTGTTTGTATTGATTAGTATCAGATCTGTAATCATGCTTGAAAAGCCTACGCCATGGAGATGTTACTGCGCTCCTTGGAATGTTCCATAGTATGGCATTTAACTTATACACAGTATCTGCATGTAGACGGGCAGGTGACGCCACCAGGACAAGTTACCAATCAGATCTGTGGAGCTCTGAAGTCCTTTTTTTGTAAGCAAAAAAATGTCTATAATTGAATAAATGCCAGGTATAGATATGTTCAATGATACTGTTGAACAGTCCAGTTAAATAAAAAACATATCCATGAAGACAAGCAATTGGAGGATAGGATAGTTAGCTAAGGATAGTAACTCCAGTTCCAGGACATCAACCAGGCTATATGTATTTCCATTTGTAGTAAATTACATTCAGACAAAGATATAACCGGCTCATAGTAAACTTCAATTGCCATCACAATAAACGATGAACAAATAGCAAAAGAAAACTGAATTCTGTCAAACAGACAAATATTTGCCACTCATCCAAGTAGTTTCTTCTGGTCCGATGACAGAGAACAGGTGTGAAACTGCCTTATATCTCTCTGCAAGGAGGAGCTAATGACACTGTTTAGTTGTCTATTGAACTACTCTAAGGTGTGAACTGTCCCAGGAGTCATATTTTGCATAATAGATCATGTCAACTAAACAATTAACAAGAGCATGTCCTCACCGCCCAGTCCGCTGCAGTTCAGGACCTGCATGGCCGTGGTCTGGCTCTTCCTCTCCTTCTGCTAATCCATTGGCTAAAATATTGCTTTTCTTTCTCTTTTCCTGTGAAACAAACATAAGACATCTTGCATCTCGTCCTCAAAGAAGGCCATAATTGAAGTGTGACTTATATACCTGAGAGGGTACATTTTTAGGAGGCTCAATTCGAATGGAAGGGTCCCATTCCCCTGGAGGCAGCACTGTAACCTGGTCCAGAAACTCATCAATCCCAGCGATTAGATCGTTTCGGTCTTTTGCTTTATAGGCAACATCACTGAAAACCTGAAGGGACGCATAACACAATGTTCATTTTGAAGACCACTTCCTTTTAATAAATAAATCAACAAACAATATTTAAAAAAGACACATTATGCTATTTTTCGGGGATCTAGTATTAACCCATAACAGATTATTATGATTTTACATTTTGTTCATTGTAAACCGCAATATTAATTTAAAACTGCTTATAATAGAAATGTGTCCATTGATTTCCTGCAGAACTGATGAGCCTCTTCATGATGACATTTCACCGTAACAAGCAGCAGATTTTCATTTATTTACTTGTTTTAATTGATATAAAAATGGCTCTGTGGTAATTTTGGAGTCTGAATTTAAAAATAATCGGAAATATGCACAGAAAAGTGGGCGGGATAGGGAATAGATGCACTCAGGTCTGAGACGATACAGGATTACTCAAACATGCATGAACCAATCAAAATACAACTTTGAGTAAACTAATGATGAGAGAACCTGGTTAAAAGCTCAGAAAAGTACATTTCACATAATATGTCTCCTTTATTAAATAAAACAAGAGTACCTCGTCCGTCATGAGTGTTCCAATAGACCTCCCAATCTCCCGATACTGAGATCCTCTTGCTGTGGGACCCAAAATAATGAATACAAACCTGTAGACAAGAATAAAGTGAAATGTATAAACACACAAGGAAATTCTTTACACATATTTGATGAGGAATGAAGACCTTGTGGCAATGGGGACTTCTGTCATTCCCACCAGAAGAACAGCGGGGCACAGTCGGACAAACGCCACCACTGGTTTGTTTAGAAAATCCAGCTCTCCCACGAGAACGTTACAGGCCTCTGCTCCAATTGGAATCTTCTTCATAAAGTGGATCTGCACACGCCACAACACATATGCTTCAGTAGGAGACCAGGGGCTGCTGGGTAACATCTGGAGTTAGAACAGTACGATGGAGTTCAATACTTAATAGCAGGTAAAAAGCACAAATAAAGACTTAATTCATAATGAACAAATAGTTTGGAATGATTATAGGGAAAGGACCATTAACATGGAAACAAGCAGACGGAGTCTCCTCCTCCAGTCCAAGTCCAAGTCAGGTTTGTGGAGATGCAAGTAAGTAAGTAAGTAAGGAGACTGTTTTTCATACATTTTAATGCAATAAAACCATCCAAAATAAAAAATGAATAAGAAATGAATTATATTTTTTGGTCAAAAGGTTACATACTGGGCTTTAATTAAGGGATTACGCTGAGGAGTTAGGGTATTAATGAAGTAGTTACTAAGCCTAAGCATTCTTAATAAACTATTCAGTCATTATGAATTAAGTTTTTGTTCATGCTTTATGAAGGTTTTAATCTTATTATTACATTATAAAACACAGTATTTTATTATAAAGCGGTTCCCACTAAATAATAAGCTAAAAGTCACATCATATTATTATTTTTCTGGGTAACACAGACTCATGATAGAATTTGATGGTCATAATCTCACTTGTGGGCAGGGCCTATGTAATGCAATGAGAGGTTCACTGTTTGGGATTGGCTTCACAAACCTGCAATATTAATATCATGCCTTAAAGTCCTTTCAACTGAGAAAAATCATGCCTTTGGAGTTGAATAATGGCCACCCCAAAATGTATTTCACTCTTGTTTATTTATGTGGACAGAGGTTGAACTTTGTGTTTCATGTTACAAGCTACAGAAATATGAACCATAAACCTTTTCAACAAATTTGCAATCTGACAGCAAATTCTGCCTTAGAATTCTGACATGCTCAACTTTAAACAACTCAACTTTGAACACAACCTATAACTGGCACTTGATGAAATGATGTTGTACTTTTTTCCTTTTAAAGTTGATGCACACTACACTATGGATGTGTAGGATAGTAATGAAAAAGTTAATCAGATTTCATTGCATATATATATATATATATAGCTTGTGTATGGTGATTTTTGTGAACAAATGTTGGGATAATAAACATTTGTAGAATACACAGACCTTTTTATCTTTTAAGCAGCTTTGTGCTTACATCCGTTTCCGGACAGTGCTTTACATTTTGTCCATTTACACATAGTATCCCATTGAACTAACCCGACTTGACCTGTTGCATAATAAATCAAAATAGCACAACGGCTAAATAGCACAGAATGATGCTTAGAGCCACAGGGACAGATCCTCTTACATTGCTGAGTGGTCCGGTCCCTGACGCACATTGTACAGCCGATCCTCGACGTGACAAAGTGTTAATTTTTCAGTGATAATTACGAGACTTGACAGATCTGGTCTGGAGTGTTGTTTGTTCCCCGTACACACAACTGCTCCAACTCCACCGGGACATGACTCGCAAAAATGCAGCTGCTACGGTGTTGATGTCCACCCTCACAATTCAATTTAAGTATTATGTAACATTTTTGGAGGAAGGTCTGAAATCTTCTCGTCTCCACGGAGATGTTATTACTTTGCTTGGAATGTTTCACAGTATGGCATAGAACTAGGGATGGGCGATGTATTGGCTAATATATGGCTCTGATCGCTTGTGGTGGTGCTCTAGACTTCAGTTTAAGATTTGTTGGCCTTGATAAAATCTAAATATTGGTATGGGAAAAAATTAGCAAGACAAATATTGGATACCAGTCAACCCGGGGACAAACAGGTGACACCAGGCCAGGCTTTTTTGGCCAGTTAGATCAGTTTAATAAAGAGCAAAGAACTAACATCTTCATAGAGCACCTTTAAGACGAGACGATGCCGGTAGTCACAAATCTTAAATTTAGAGATATATATTTTAAACTTCTTCTGTAGTTTACCTGCATTAATGTAAGAAAACATGTGTTACAAATTTTCATCATGTCATGTTTTCATATAGCAACAAGACCAAAAATTTACCATATTTGCAATATCTAAAAACTGGACAGAGCCAGGGTTAGTTTATTTATGTTGAGACAGCAAACAAAAAATAAATTTAGTTTTGCCGGTAGTTACTCACCTTAAATAATGTTTTTTTATGTTTTCATTTGTACCAGATTTATTTTAATGTACATTTGAATGTTGAAATCAGAGGTCAAAATATGTTTTCTTATTTTTCTAAATTTCTAAGCAAAATGTAGTTTCCAAACAAACTGCTGTTATATTTTTTTTAATTGTCATTAACATTCGGTCAAATACTACATCTACACATCTACAACTCATTAATGAACTATTCAACTATTCCAAAATTATCCCTTTTGGGTTATTCATCACTGTCTGAGTATTTCAATCTTATTTTCTGAAACAGCACATCGCCTTTAAAGTAAAAAAAAAAGGATTTTCCTATTACAACATCATATAGCACTGTTTTTTTGTTGGCGAACGGTTCACCAGTTCAAGTCAAAATAAACTGAAGAATATGTAAAAATGGCATCACTCACATCAGCGGAAAATACGGTCTTATATTTAACTAATGGATTGAATCTTGATTGTGTGATAATCATCTGTATAAATGACTTCAACACTGCCATAATCTAACCTTCTAGATTTCAGTTGGTTATAAAACACTGATGTCCTGTTACAATCAGGACATTACTGTAAATCATATTCTTTCAATGTATATTTAACAAAAGAGGACTTGTCCTTGCTCAGGTCCAAACAGTGTTCTCTCTGCTGACATACCTTTCCCATCTGGCGCCGCTAACTACACTGTGATGCTGTCAATGACCTGCGCAAAACACATAGACGAACTAATTACATACAGTTATTTAAAATATGCTCTCATCTGTAATGGATTGAACACTACAAGATAGTCGAAAAAGATTCAGTTGTAGGTATCTGGACTCTGTTTTAGAAAAAAAAACGTTTAGACTCTCATCCAGAGTCATTCTCAATCTGATTGAGTCCAGATTACTGCAACTGAATCTTTTTTCTACAATGGAACACTCCTGGACGAATGAGGGATTACACTGGCATCTACAAGATGATATAAAAAGTTCTATTTGATTGAATAGTCTGTGATGGGTGGGGATAAGACAAAAACTAATCTTTTGGTAAGTATCACATACTTGATAATATGTCAGTCCAACAAGTTTTTTGAGTATATGTTGAGGTTTAATTATGAAGCAAATATGAAATGTCTGTCCAATGATTGCAGAAGTCAGAAATATCCCCTTAGTTGAAAATGTACAGTAAACATAACTGTTTTCATTAGCTACATTTCAATGACATATAGTTCATCCAACCTCTAGTCTGTGATAATAAAAATTGGCCAAATGGTAAGAATGAACATTGTGGTTATCAAAAAAATTGGTAAAAACTGACATTAATGCACTTCTGTGGTTCATTTTAGAATTCATTAACTTTTTTTTGCAATATTTGAACCTCAAACAAAACATTTAAAGGCATGTTTGAGCACATTTCTGATTTGTTAGGATAATCCCGATAAATATTAAAAAATCTTCAACTCACAACGCCAAATGCATTATCAAATGTAGCATGAGCTATCAGAATCAGAATCAGAAAGGTTTATTGCCATTGTCAATGAACAAACTTCACAGGCATAGGAACTTGAAGGTGCAACACAAAACACTGAGCAATAATAAAACAACATATATTTAGTCAAACAAAAGAGCATGCATTTAAGGGACAATTTAAAATTACTATAATATAAAATAAAAATAAAAATAGGCATTGCTATGTACACAAGTTTACAGTTAAGTTTAAAGTTGTAGTGCAGAAAGTGAGTGATGAATAGTGTAGTTAAAGTGACAAGTGTTTAGAAGTGTATTGTGGTTTCCCATAAATTATATCCATATGTTGGAAATTATTTCATTCAGTTTACCAAGCATGTGAAGACGTTTATTGAGCATGTGAAGACGTGAAGAAGGGTAAAAGGATTTGTGAGTTGTGAAAATGTGATTAGAATAGCTTTATCCATGAACCTATTGTTGTATTAACCTTGGCTTGGAAAAGGTTCAAACAAACCTACTCTCCCATTCATAGTTTACCATTCTTGTCGAGTTGGTGTTCAGACGCGCGGCGACCCATGTCTGCGAGTGAGCGTACGATGGGCAGTCTGTTTGCCAAAGTCTTCTGTTTCTGATGGTGATGCTGTTTCAAGAGTGTCTCTCTCACTCTCATCCGCAGCTCATCTCCCAGAGGTGCATACAACTCCTGGTGGTCCAAAACCATATCTGACAAAGACCCATAACGTTAGTAACTATGTCTGGCCCAAGGGCCATAGTTTAAACACCCTTAAGTAAGGCTGAATTTGTTATTTTGTCCTAAATCGAGCCCATTTTAGTCTTGATGTGGACTTGGTTTGGTCCTGTTCCAGCCCCTGTTTAGTCCTAATCTAGTCAGGGTTTAGTTTGGGTTTAGTCCTGATTTAGTACCAATTTTGATGTGGTGAATGTGCAAAATGCCATTTAAGCGGTTATATGATGTAATGTAGCCAATTTAAAATCTCCTTTTTTTAAAATGTCATTATTTTGGTAGAACATGTTTTTGTTTTTTGTTGTTGTTTTTTTTATTTGTAGACTTTATTCTCCCTGTTGTTACATTAACCTCTGCATATTAACCAACCATTAGGGCAACCAATCAGGAGCTTTATGTGACCACAGTTTAGTGCCTGGAAGTCCATCTCTAGACTTTGAGCCAACATTTTTGTCTCTGTTGCTGGATTACCTGAGACTGTGCATGTTTTAGGTTGACACAGGTCAATTGCCAAAAGAAACCCCCACAGAAGTGGAGAGACACATGCAAACTCCACATGGTACTTTGTAGCAATGGTATCTTATTATTTATTTATTACAACAATAAAAATACCATCTAGAGCAGGGTTATTCAACAAATTTGACATTTTTCTGAGTGCCAGGGTCTCTGGGTCAGATAGAGGCACAACTGCACCACTTTTAACACAATTTGGGTTGTACAGAATATCCCCAAGACGTGATCGTTTCAATAATGATAACAAGTGCTATTTTTTGGAAAAATAAAATACAAGGCGTGTTTACATTGCGCTGCATAAATGCTAAACCAGTATGAACCAGGAACAACAAGACTAAACCAGTACACAAGAATGATAGTTTTAATATTTGGAATTCGATCGTTGGAGGACCTATTGGCCGCAGGCATTGAATTGCACATTTTTCTAAAATAGTAATCAATGCAAGCAAACCAATAAATGACTCCCCATAGATAACATTTGACAAATTGTCAGAATGCAACTGATGAGAGGAACGCCACCCTACCAACAAGAACTAACTTCCACTGACCCGTAGTATGTACCACTACCGGACTCATTTTGCCAAATACAAATTTGTATGTTGGATTGGTGCTTGTTGAGGTTGAGAATTGCAGTTCCACTGTATCTACTCGTCTCTCGTTTACCTGCGATCTCCTCGATGTATTGGCCCTCATGTCTAGCAGCCGGTGGATTGATGATACAACTGCGCAGCTCGAACAGACTGTGCTGGGACAGAGTGGCCACGTAGGGCTTACTCCAGGCTCCCTCCATCCTCCACCTGCCGCGTCTTTCCACCTGCAAAACACAGTTAGAGCTGCCCAGGCCAGCTGATATGCGTGCTCGCCATGTGTGCCGGCGCCAAGAGGATCCTAAATCATGTTCAGTCCAACGTTTAATAGATCTGCTTTGGACATAGTTGTTACTCACGAATTGTATGTTGGTTTGATCTTGAACTGTAAGTAAAATATGTCTGCCCTTAAGGTTATGGTTGGTTCTAGTTCAATAAGATGTTTAAGCGTCTATACAATATTCGTCATTTCTTGAGTTTTATGTGCTACAAAGGAATAAAATTATACATAAATAACTATGAACTGCTTGCACTATTTCACAGTTTCTAGTAATCTCAAACTTTGTCAATATTTTCCACTAATATCCTCAACATTTAGAATCCGTGCGGTTGCATTTCCCAACAGCTTTAAATAGACAATGTCACAGTACTGCTTCATTACTGCTTTATACTGGCACATAATTAGTCTTAATTCACGCAAATGTATATATGTACTTGTAAAACTTTACTATACTAGCGTGGTGTTTAGTTGAAATGCACCAATCCAGATATTTAGTATCGATAAAGAGTGATCAATAGTTTTAGGATTGCTGAATACCCATACAAAAAATAAATCTAAATGAATAAGTCAGTGCCATACTGGTAAAAGTACTGAATGAACATGGTAAGAAGTTCTGTGGCTTGTGCAGAAACAAAGAACAATTGATTATTCTAATGCTGGATTTGGGTTTTCTAAGCACCTTCCTTTTGTAATGGTGAATATATGGAAGAATCCCTCTCCAGGAAGGATGCAGATTGAATTTCTAATGAAAGGCCTGATTAGCCAGGCCGGCACGTGTAACATGTGACGTCACCAATTAACTGTTGTTCGATTGACTTTTTCCCATTCAAAGATGAAATGTTACGCAATGGCAATGGTCTAATTTTTGTCATTCGAAAACAATATGTTAGTAAATAGTACCGTACTATTTTGTTCTCGATCTGACCTAATGCTAGTATCATTATGTCGCATATCTAGTTCTGACAGCGAAGGTATTAAATACTTAATGTAATTGAAACGCTGATCTGACCCTAGCTCTCATCAGCATAAGTGCGTCACAGCATGACCATTGCATTCAATCCATTTACAGTCATACATGTAGGTCACCCGGAGTGTAGGTGCTACTTCAGTAATTGACAATGCGCTGTACCGGGCGCTCTCTCTCCAGTCACCATCCTCGCCATCCTTTACGGAGATCTCATCCATCTGTGTGAAAAGATCATGTGGTGTGTGCTCCTCGTCTTCATCCTCCACGCCCAACAGGAACTGGACTCTCTGTGAGGGCGTGTCTGCAAGCAAAAAAAAAAAGGGGGATTTGCATCGGACAAATACATAAAAAATGATGGTACTCTCCGAAGTGCTCCATAAACAGGAGACTCGCGCCCTCGATCCGTGTTGGGGCGCGCTCCATGCTGCGTCTCTGTGGTGCCTGCTGCCATGGTGCTGGTGTCTGCGGTGACTTCTCTGTCTGGTGCTGCGCAGGGAACATGCACGGATTAAAGAGTTTTGTGTCCTGAGGTTGTGGCACAGATGTGAGGTTATGCCACTGGTAAGGATTATGTTCATGAAGAGAAAGTGTTACATTGTAGAGAACCTTCAAGGAGAGGCACATCTTATACAAGAAAATCAATATGTAGGTCATTTATGGGGAGATGTGGCGTAGTCCAAAGATTACGCATCAAGCAACCCGGGACACTGCTGAGGATAGTTTGCTTCATCAGATTTTGAATTTTAAATGCTGTTAAATTTCTCACTAAGAATGTTTTAACTCTGAATTTAAATTGTTGAATTTGAAGGACTGAAAACCAAGATAATGAATATGTAAAAGGTTTTTTTTTTCACTCAAAAAAAAAAGAAAGAATATCAGACGGTGCAGAGACCCACAGTACATTTAATCTATTTTACAGAGCTGACTTTTATGTTTATCTGTGGAGTTCAAAATGAATGCCAGGTTAACCAGCTGGTGCTTCCTCTAAGTGTTTGTTTTTGATTGTTGGTGTTCTTCTGTAACTGTGGAATAACTGATGAACTCCCCGACACTACCTCCACTCCAACTTAGACTGTAAGAGGAACGGTTCGTGCGGACAGTCGGTCAGCGTGGGCACACTCACATCCCAAAGCGTTTCCTTCACTACAGTTTAGACTGTAGTTTAGACTAGCTGCAAAAAAGAAATACTACATGTGTTAAAATCCTTAAATCAGATTATTTATTTAGTTTAGTGTATTTCTGTAAGGATTTTTTGCCATAATTGCTTTGTAGACAGACAATGATCGTGAAATGGGGATGAGACTGGGGAATGACACTGACGCAAACTGTCGAGAGCTGGACTAGAATTCTTTAATTTGAATCAAATCTGTTGAGTTTATTTGGGCATTAAATCCATCTGTCTTTTTTTAATAACTGGTGTTTTTACTTCTCAGAAACACCTTGAAAAACATGCATTATTTCTATGAGCGGGGTCGCCTCTCCTCAGATCTGGGGTCTCATTTATAAAACAGTACGTGGAACTCAAGAGTATGTGAGGACAAAACCCAAACTTGATGTAAAGAGAAAAATATTCTGATTCATAAAACCCATATGCACTCTAGCAGGTCATTTCCTCCTCATGGATCACACCTGGAGCAGGAGACCAAGGGGGGAAGCAGGGGACCTGTGATGTGTGTGTGGGGTCAGAGGAAGTGTGGACAGAGCTTAACTACCGGTCTGAGCCAATGACAGCAGAGTTTTGATGATTACACGCTAGCTTCAGACAAACTTTATGTCCAGCTTCTGCTTACAGTAAACAAAACGAGCCAGCACCTCGGTATTTCGCGTGTGTGCACGGGTTTAAATCACTAAACAAACTTGCTCAAACTGGCTCCTTCTCTCTGAGCGCAGATCACCTCCTGCTTTGTCTCTGAAAACTTTATAAATGAGACCTTTGACCTGTAACTTGGCCTAATGGCTTTGCCTGCTTGTCTCCATAGAAATTGATACGTTTAAAGGAGACATATTATGCAAAATCAACTTTAAGTGCTGTATTTTGCCCCCGGACTTAGCGTTAACAGGAGCCTTTTCCAGGGGGCGGTTCCAAGTCACCTTCACGACCTTAACCTTGGCGTAAAGAGGCTGGACTTTGCCACTGGAGGCTGGAGTGGGATGATGCCCATCCATATATAGTGTTAGTGTCTGTGCCAGTCTGTGCCAGTTTTACCCAGACTGGGACACGATTTTGGGTGAATGTAATGTGACGGTGGAGATTTATCCAGTTTTACAAATAGATGTTCCACTCTAAGCTTAGCACATTAAAGTCTGCACAGTACAGTCTGGTCCAGACCAAGCAGGACCGCGTGTCTAACGCAGGAGGTGGAAGTGTCCAGCAAACAGTTGAGTTCATAATGACGCTGCGCTGTTAAGGTGAGTGGAAGAAACATTTAGCCAAGTAAAATTGGACTGAATGAATTTTTCTATAACTTATCATTTGTGTTATTCATGACCATGAATGTTATCTTATTATGACTATTACTGTATCTCATCCAAGGGATAAGGGATAATAACACAACTCCAATGCACTAGTTTTGAAGTGTATTAGTTACGATCCTGGCCATTCACAGAATGCACCAGACCACGCCCTCAATTTGTTTCACTCCACCTCATGTTTTGGCATGATCACACCTCTTGCTTAGAATTCTACGCCCTCCGCTGTCATCAATTCTGCCGACGCAATTGGTGACGAAATGAGCTCTGCTGCGCCCCAAGTTAATGCTAAGTCCAGGGGCACAATACGGCCCTTAAGAGCCTTTGACTTTGTTACAACAGTGTTTCCTCATCATTAGTATACCCAAAGCTGTACTTGAGTGCTCAGAAAAAGTCTTCACCCACTTCCCTGTCGTTAGTTTTGATTATTTGACCAATCTAGACTGAGTGATACATGTAGAGCTATAAAATGTCACGTAGCCACTTTTCAAAAATAAAAACATACAAATGACAATCCACTGCTTTCTTATCAGTTCTGCCATTTACAACAGGAAGTCAGTGTACTCGTTTCCTTTACTAAGCTGTTTTTGTAGTTCAATACAAAGAACCTGAAAAAGCATAATATGTCTCCTTTCATACCATACTGTGGAACATTCTAGGTAAAGCAAGAACAACTCCACGTAGTCAAGCAGATGCATACCTTTCTCCAGAGAAGTTACATAGTACATCTATCTTTAAGTAAAATGACCTTATCTACTAAGACAAGCTATTTATGGATTTCAGTTTATAAGTGATATTCTGAGGACTTTTACCCATTAAAAAGCTATAATATTTGTTTCGAACTGTTAATTGCTATGTCAACGTTACTAGACTTTCATCACTCTGAACCCATGAATATGTATTCTTTCTGCTTTACCATCGAGGTCCTCCTGCTCAAAGTTGGTGCCTTGTTGCGATCTCGTCCCTCCTTGGTCCACCACGGCTTCATCGTCACTTCGCTGTAACACAAAACACAGGCAAATAGTGTTACAACTGAATTAATTCTATATTACAAATGGATATTATACCAATTTATTTGCTGTTCTCTCGCAGTCAAGAACCCGATGAACAAGTACACAGTGTGAATGTGTAGTGCGGTCGTCACAGCAACAAATTACACAAAAAGGAAGAGCTGTTATCTTAGTCCAAACAAAGAGTGTTTCATAACGGCAACAACCATGAGTAAGATTTTATTCAATGAGATCTACGTTCAGCTTATCATACCAAACTGTCTCTTAGCAGAAGTCTGTCAGTCGGAAAAATCACATTTCAAGCCATCTTTCAATACAAAATATGTCAAAAACCCTATGATTATATTTGTTATGGTCCTTAGCTTGTGAAGTTTATCTTTCTGTTCCTTTAATCTCATTTGTAGGCCTCAATTAGTATGTTCTATTTAGAGAAACAATTGATAGAAATAGATGAGTGCTTCAGTGAGTCAGTCGAGTGTAAGGTCAGGTGCTCTTCAGGACTAAAGTAAGAAAAAACCCCGGGAGATTAGCAAAAAATAAAATCTGAGGCTCTCTAACTGCATTTAAAGTGCTTTATTGAATTTATTGGACTTGGAGCCTTAGTCAGGGGATACATGATAAATAACTAATGTGTTTATCACAAACAGGTAGGAAGAAAAAAGGGGGGGGGCAGGAATTGGTATCACTTTATCATGAGGCGTAGATACAAAGCATTTAGAAATATCTATTAATCATTGGCAAACAAACTGTCATTTACACATGTTTAATAATCATTTGCTTGGGTTAGGGCTAGGGTTAGGATAAAGGTTAAGGTCAAGGTTAAGGTTAAGGTTAAAGTTAAGGTTAGGGTTAGGGTTAGTGTTAATGTAAATGATTAGTTTATTTTTTTAATGATTAGTAAATGATTTCTAAATATCTATAAAGGCTTTGAAGATATGCCTTAGTTAATGTTTACTTCATTTTTGTCCATAATTAGTTACTTATTGTTTAACGTTTGTGAAGTATTAGTTTATGTTTGTCAATGATTAGTTCATGATTAATAAACATTTAGCTATGCCTCATTATAAAGTGTTACCAACATCCAACTTTGAGTACACGAATGATGAGGAAACACTGTTGGCAAAAAGTCAATTTAAGTTGATTTAGCATAATGTGCTCCCTTTAATTAATGGTGTCTCATTGGGAGAGGCATTGGCTTACTAGAATAGCCATTTTACTTTCTTCTAGAAATCAGATGGTATGAGGCATTGACTGCAATAGATTATTCTCAACACCATAGACATGTGTCAATAGTGTTAGTCTTAGTAATGACACAATCAATACTACGAAATTACAGGCCCATTTTAGTCAGTTTCCATTTACAAATGTTGAGACGAACAATTTCACATACATAACAACCTTATGTAGAAAAAGATTCAGTTGTAGTCATCTGGACTCTGTTTTAGAAAAAAAAACAAACGTTTCAACTCTCATCCAAGAGTCTCTCAATCAGAGAAACAAGTCTGAGAACTCTTGTTTATATCCTACTCTGTGAGAGCCCTGCCCACAGGGCGGGACCTCCGCTAATGGCCATTGAAATGGATGGCCTATTGTTCTATTGTTCCCTGCTTCACCTTGAGTGCCTATTTAGCATCCGAATGCCCAGGGCGTCTCCAGGGTTTCAGCAGACCATTATAAAACACGGAAGGTTGAATTTAAACCCCATTACGATTTAATGAAGGATTCTCTTTTTTAACAAAGATGCCTCCTTAACCCTCTTCAAACCATCTTTCTCTGTCAGAATCTCCACCTCACTGTCTTCAATAGAGTGTTTGTGGTTTGAGAGAAATGACAGCGCTCTGGGGTCCTGAATTGCGTGTCTCTGTGTTGATAAGCTCTTGTGAAGTGGCTGTTTAGTTCTATTACTCTTTACACTTTCTTCACTGCATTGGTAGAATCAATTGCTCTGTTTTTCTGTGGATTTGTCTTAGGGGAACAGATTTTGTCTTAACTGTTGCTGGTTTGAAATAACAGGGATTCGTGTGTCTAAAAATCGTTGCAGTTTTTCTGACAGTCCTGAGACATAAGGGTGGAGACACCCCTTCTTCTTGGTTGTTTCCCTTTTGTCCCTTTTGTCCCTTTTGTCCTGCTTTTTGGTTCTCTCACTTTGTTCAGAGCCCAAGTCGGGTATCCACAGGCTGAGAGAGCATTCCGGACGTGTGTTTCCTCTTTCCTCTTGCCCTCTGAGCTGGTGGGCACCGCTTGTGCTCTGTGTTGTAGTGTTCTGATCACACAACACTACAACACAGAGCACAAGCGGAGAGTTGAAAACGTTTTGTTTTTTCTAGAACAGAGTCCAGATGACTACAACTGAATCTTTTTCTACAATGGAACACTCCTGGACGAATGAGGGATTACACCGACAACAAACCCTTATGTTCCCCACAGACACTCCTGTAATAACATCTACCAAGTTCAGCTCAAAAAATGAAAATGATAATCCTTTGATCTTTTCAGAGATTATATATTTAAAAAAAAAGAATGGCAGACAGACAATGCCATTACTGTCTGTTTGAACGTAGTAGGAGCTTTAAACTGGTACACCGGGGCTCATATAAAAGAAGAGCCTGTTATTCAAAACCAGGGTAATTTCCTGAAATGCATCGGGACATTGAGATTAGTGTCAGCCCACAGACAGAAGCAGCATTTTGTGGTGTGAATCTGACCACGATCGCTTATGCAATCCACAGAAAAAAATAAAAACGGACGTGAGAAGAGGAGGTAGAAGGAAACAGCAAAACAAAAATGGACTGGATGAAAAACTGCAAATCTATTCTCACCTTCGCAATGTAAACACAACGCATGGCAGTAGCTTTCTAAAGTCATTGCTTCCTGGAATGCCAACACGATATCACAAATCAGCACGGCTTTTCACACATAGAAAACAAGTATAATCAAGCAAGCTTAAAAGAGCTACTAAATGAGTGGGTTATTAGCATCTGTGTCAAAGAACTATTTTATGAAGCAGCTATGTTAATGCTAGAAAGAAATTGTTTTGTTTGCATGGATGGGAAATAGTATGGGCCTTTTTGGATTCAATGGGTGCTCATTTCATTCGAACCGTTAGCCCAGCCCGCTCAGTGCTTTTTGTCGCTCTAATATTGCACCATGAGAAACAACTGCTGCAATAGTCTCATGCAGTTGCTTCTATATAGTTCTCCAAACTACTTTTTGCTTTTTGGTCACTTGAATAAACAACATGTGTTAAGTGTCTGGGAAAGTGACACAATCAGACATGTCTGATTGGTCAAAAAGAAGTGACCCTGCCAGAAACTTCTGTATTAGCTAATACTGTAATATATCGTGCTTTTACCATACAATCAGTGTAATCCCTCATTCGTCGGCGTTCCATGTAGAAAAAGATTAGTTGTAGGCATCCGGATTCTGGTTTACAAAAAACAAAACGTTTTGACTCTCATCCAAGAGTCATTCTCAATCTGTGAAACAAGTCTGAGAACACAGGTATTATATCCTACTCTGTGTAAGCCCTTCCCACAGGGCGGGACCTCCTGATAATGGGCCATTGAAACTACCTGAGATGGGCCAATTTACATCCTATTGTACTACTTTCGCTCCCTCCTCGCTGAGTATCTGATTAGCATCAGAATGCATCTGGCGTCTCCAGGGTTTCAACAAACCATTATAAACAACGGGAAGGTTGAATCTTAAACCTCCATTAATTCAAGGAAGGATTGTCTTTTTTAACAAAGATTGCCTCCTTAACTCCTCTTTAACCATCTCTTCTCCCTGCTGAGAATCTCCACCTCACTGTCTTCAATAGAGTGGTTTGTGGCTTTGAGATGAAGATGCACGGCGCTCTGGGGTCCTGAATTTGCATGACTTCTGTGCTGATAAAGCCTCTTGTGAAGTGGCTGTTTAGTCTCACCGATGTACCGCTCTTTACAACTTTCTTCACTTCATTGGATAGAATACACAACATTGTTCAAATGTATTAATTAATTTTCATAAACTGGACCAGATTACATCAGGTAAACATGTTCAAATCAAATATAACAATCTTGAGGCTGATTTATTCTTCATTATAATTTTTTTTTACATGATGTCCACATGTTTATTATTATCGTAATTGGGTGTTTTGGTTCTCAAGACCATTCAGAAAACAGAATGAACCTCACAAGCCTTCCATTTGGGTTACCAGTTCATACATCTAAATCTAGTTGGTTTATTTCTACCTAAGACCAATACTTGTAGCTAATCATGAATCAGTGCTAATGCCGCTGGTGAAACACTTGTGTCTCTCTGTCAGCTCTGGCAACACAGGCTCAGTGGTGATTGTAGCTCTCTTTTATAACCAGTGAGAGCACAGGCTGCACATGGTTCCTTTAAGTAACTTATTTGAACATTGTAGTATAGGCTATATTGTGTTCATGGCATCACAGCCCAACAGTTTTAAATGGAGGTGAGGTGGAGGACAGCTGAGAAGTCTATGGCAGAATTTACATTTTAACTGTCAAAATTGTCTAATCATGGGTTTCAGAATGATGAAAAATGAGGACAGAATATTTAGTTTTAAATTGTTAAATGCTTTATTTGCTTTATATTTTTTCTAAGCTTGGGTCCTCTACCAGAGGCCAGGAGCTTGAGGGTTCTGCGCAGTAATATAATCTCCCAAACAAGGCAATAAATGTGATATTTGGACATTTTGTGTTTATTTTATTTTATTAGTAAATTTAAATCGTTTTTCCTTAAAGTATGCCTTATTTATAGATGCTCCGTTACTGTCCATTGCTGTATGTTGCACCAAATCACCAAAGCAAATTCCAAGCCTGTGAATTTTGTTCTCTGGCAATGGCAATAAACCTTTCTGATTCTGATTCTGATTATTTTATGATCCATTTACTTTTGGTGTGATACTTGAACCTCAACCAAGACATTTACAATTTTAGCAAATTCCAGATGCACTGTGAAAAAATATTGTCTGAATATTGTTATCGAGCTTATGGAAACAAATAGAGATATACGTTTTTGTCATTAACGCCCCTCCCAAGTTCTAATTGCCTTAACCTGCACATAAAGGGCAGAAACAGTTGTGAGTAATAAGTCAATTCTCAGTATATGGACAAGAATAAATCTCTATTACATTTGTTATTTAAAAGCTATATTTGGTTTGAACATTTACCTTACCTATCTGGGAAAAGACATAGGTCAAATAGGAATTCTATATATCCTCCCTTCATCTGAAACTATGACAATCAAATTCAAGAAAAAATCTGCTCTTATAAAGCAAAAACAATCGTAGCAAATACAAAGGACCATTACTCTTCAACATGTCATATGGGACACTATAGCAAAGGTCAGTTTCCTTCATTTACAACACTTTAATCTTCTGCTTAATCTCAACAGTCATCAGCCACATGCATGTCCTTGCACTGTTCTCAAGTAAGCCTTTAGTATTCACACACTTCACACATTTAGCCTATGCGCTGACAATATGTTAGCATTGCATTGTGGGTGACAAAGAATAAGCACTTGTACTAATCTGATATTGGCATGCCTGGAAATACTTTCTAATGTACATACGTATACCCATATAAAGCAATCGCTGAACTTTCATGTTGTGAGTAATAAGTCAAATGGATTTAAGTGTAAAACTAATTTGACACTGGGACAGACCTATGACAGCTGGGGGGTGGAAAACACTCAACACAATATCTTTTGTATCTGCAAGTCACTTAAAGGTCCTATTTAGGCTACTGTTGTATCAACTTTTTAAGCTGTTGGCTAGTTGTTGTTTTTTCTCATCAACAAACATATCAGAGATTGAGATTTTTCCATTTACCTATGTGGAAGAAATCCTGCATATATTGGCGGTCTCTCTCTCTATAAAATTCAGTTTCCCTTTAGGATGTCATTCGGTGGTAATGCTGGAAGTGCTTGTGCATGTTTTTGCAGTCTAAACACTTTCACCATTCGTTTCAGTGCTCAAATTGTCTTCATCAGTCCGGCAAATTTTTCAAGCTTATCTTTAGCTTCAGCCTTTACTCTTCAGTGTAGTTCAGTCGCATACAGTTAATTAATAGAATCTTTAAGAAAATTCACATTCAATGTTGACACAATGAACCAAATGGCAAACACTCGATACATTATCTCAGGGAAAGAGGATTGGTCTTAGAGTTAGCATGTTCTCACTGCGTGTTTCCCTTGGGTACTTCGGTGGGACCCATTAACCTAAAACATGACCAAACTTTGCTCATGCCTAGCCAGACAGGTTGCCCCAGCAGGATTGATGGATGAGTTACAGACAAGGATTGCCTGGAATCTTTGTGTACATTCTAAACAGAGGATCTCTCTGTCTTGTCATCACCTCCTCTTCCTCTCCCAGGGCAAACTCAGACAGAACCACTCAATCAGGTCTGTTTATTTCAGTGCCACATGGGAAACGGACAATCTTATTGGTCATGCATCATTTTAGAACAATATCAAATTTGCCTTAGCTCAGATTAACATGTTTGTTTTGATATGGTCAGACATGTCCTTGGTTGGCTTATCCATGAGTCAATCACGCCTATCCGAACTTGTGAAGATACAACTGGAGAAGCTTGTATTCTTGGCGGGCCAGGCAGCAAATTTCCTAACCACACAACCTCTGGATTGAGTATGCAAATTGGAATGTTTTCAGGTACACTGACTTCCTTTCTCATGAGTTTCAGTTTCCTGTTATAACAAACTTTGTGAAGACTCTGGAATACATACTTGCATACAAATTATTTGTATATTATGAGTAAAATATTCAGAAAAGCTGGTCAAGGGGTAGCATGATGTTGACCAGCAGTTGACCATCTAAATATTACGCTTATGGAGGGCACAGCCTTTCACAGCTGCTCTGAGCAGAGACTCCTGATAATCTCTGCGCACAAACACAGGGCATGGATAAACCAGCTGCATTTATTAATGACTATAATGGGACCATCTACAACACATAGTAATTATTATGTTACTATCAGAATTAATTCACAGTATTTTTCTCTTATACACAAGCTTTTAAAGATTGCATAGGCTCTGTACGTAATTAAACCTTTCACCTTTTCTAATCCTAGCTCTGTATCTGACTACACAATTGACATGTTCTGAGGCAATGGATTAGCGATTTGTCCTTTAGTTCTCCACAAAGAGCTCACAGCTAGTATCATGTTAAAGACTGGGAGACTGGCACCACACTAGAGTGCGAGTAGATTCACAGGATGCAGGGCAGACTTGGAACATATCCGTGCAGATGGCTGAGGCAAATGTGGACGCATCAGTGAAGGCAAAATCATTACATGGGCTTTTTAGTGGCACCAAACACACAATAATCCTTTAAATGTTTTTGCGTTAAAAGTTCAATCCTGTTCAAGAACACATTAGCGTCCTACTTACGATGTTTAACAGCTTTGACTCAACCTTTTGCCCGAGAGAGCTGTCAAATATTATCCATCTTAAATGATTATTTTTGCCAAACCAGACATACCAAAACATTCAAAAATGTAAAACCATATAGCTAACTAAAACTAAAAGAAAGTCTGGTCTTACCTGATGGTTGTAACCCCAAGGGACCTCCAGCTTATTGGAATACATCAGCGTTTCCTAGAGCGCGTGTGTGACTTAGCCTGAAAGCCGCATAGTCTACAGACTGAGCTTTACTTCACACCCGGTCTGACAGACGTAGGAGCCTGCTGGTGCATGGTGACTCAAACCACTGTAAATCGTGATTGAGCATCTCTGGGCAATGCCATCTCCCCTGAGATTACTGCAGTGACATCATCAGGGGGGACTCGGCGTCTTATCGCGGTCATTAGAAACAGCACTACTTACTCTGAACGTGCACGTTTAGTTGAACTGCCACATAGATGAATCAGTAGATATGATGAGTGAATATGCACAGAGAGACAGTGACAATGGGAGGGGGGATTAGCAAACTGAGACTGCTTGGAGGGGTTTAAGGTCTAACTTACCATACTCTGGCGTTTAACAGAACCAAAGAAGGAAACCGCCTGAAAAAGAAGACAAATAAATGTTGATGTATTTACCCCTCACTTCATGAATCCCTAAATCCCTCAATGATAACTGTTTTTAAAAAAAGCCTGTAGTTGAACTGTGTTCAATGTGGTCTAAAGGCAGAAAGTTAGTTAGCAGCTATTACGCAGGTATTTTTGTGTGCAGATCATTGATTGCCACTGGGTGCTCTGCTCTGTTTGTCTACTATCAACATCTAAGCATTGTTTAGCCCATAGGCTATATTGGACATGACAGTGTAGCGTGAAATGAGGATCAGAGTGGGAAGGACATTCTGCAAATAGGTTGTGTTCAATAAATATTCTAGAATCCCTATAGTTTAAGAATTTTATAGTGGAATTTGCTGTTTAACTGTCCTGGTTAAACCTGGTTTATGGTTCATATTTCTGTAATTACGGCGCCTATCCACATGAAACTAAAACTGGCACAAAGTTCAACATCTTCGTCTACCAGCATAAATAAACAAAAGTGAAATTTTGTTTTCACAACAGCTGCAGAAAGTGATGACATAATTCAACTCTAAGGCCATGAGCCTAATATGATATTGTTTGTGAACCCAATCCCTAACAAAATAAAGAGAGGGTTCTTCATTTGTGGATTTCTACTTTGGATATTCATTTCCAAAACTGTATCGCCCATTGTGTTACATAGGCCCCAGGCCACCATCTGAGATTAGGCTTGTTTAAGCAGAGCAAGGCGAAGAAGGCGGCTGAAGGACAGTCCTATAACACCTGTGCGCCAGCCCCTGTAATATCGTGAGATCAAGATGAGATCAAGGCGGCTTAAGGCACCTTGCAAGGTGGTATAGCTGGTGAAAAGCAACTGCAGCACCTTCATGGACTACAGAGACTAAATGCATGATGGGATTCAGTGCCGTGTAACACGTGAGGAGACAGGAACAACTGACTGGACCCAATCTGTTTTTATTAAAAATGTGACGCCCTGCAATTCCTCCTCTTTCTTCATCTCATCCATCTTCCTTTATATCATCGCAGATGCTCCAAATAAGACAGTAAGTATAGGCAGTATAGACAGCAAAAGTAATATATGATCTTGGTGTGCTTGGTGTCCAAGCATAAACTTTATTGAAAGATCACTGCTTTGTTGCTCGAGTTATGTACGTGTCAGTCGGTTGTGCATGAAGGAGACAGGAGCATTCACAGTAAGTATTATTTTGTTTTATTCTGTGCCACACTTCAATTAAACGAGTGATCCGTCCTTTCTCCATGACATGCTTGATCTGAGGTCGCCTCTCTGTTTTTGGACTCGAGGAGCGACTTGATTTCAGGAGATTCCAGGCTGTTTCTCCGCCCTCAGCTTCAGCCGCCTGCTCTCACCAACAATACAAGTGGAGATTTCGGCTGCTTAAACAAGCCTAGTATGACATAATCAAATTCTACAATGTGAACGCAACACATTGTTGTAGCCGGAATAGAATATATAATTCCAATCAGCACTCCCACACTAGTCTAGCCACTAGTGTGCCCCACAGAACAGACAAAAGAAATGTGTGGGCCCGGGGTGAGAAGCCTCGCATGGGCCCCCCTCTAATATATAAATTAATATGAAGAAGGTCCAATTATGGACACCTAAGACCGTGAGGCCCGGGATAACAGACCCCCCATAGTAAAATGTCAAAATGTGTGGTCTTGGCTGGCCTGGCAATCAGTGAAGCAGGCTGACCTAATCTCTCATTCTTCCAGGTGTTATGTCAAAAAGGTTTTAAAAATAAGTAAACTGGACTAAGCTTTAATAGTTGAAGCATCTTTTTGCTATAACTATGGAAATGTCTTCAGAGGGGGCTGTTGAAAACTTGTTAAAGAAACAGGTGGACAACAAGAATCATCAGTCTTGTGTGGGAAGCAAAACGTCTTCAGCCCTTTAAACCTAGTCCTGTTATAACTCTTCTTCCCCATCAATATAATGATCGCAAATAACCATTCCATAAACTTATATTCAAACACAACAGAAATAGGCTTTTCGTTTGTCCAGTTGTCTAGTCTAGTCAAGTCGTTGAGTCTTGCTTCAGTTAAACATTTCTGTTTCTCTTCATATTTAATACCTTTCACTTGCGCTTTACAATCTTGCCGAAGCCTCTCAAATCGCTACACTAAAGCCACTATTCATTCACCTCACACTCAGGGTGATAAGATACTTTTTGTACCTTCAGCTGTTCTGGGGCCGACAAGGCTGCCAATCTGCGCCATTGGCCCCTCCGCCCACCACCGATCCTTCACACACATATCGCATTCATACTACGCAATGTGGATCGAGTCAAACTTTGAATCAAATCAAAATGTATTTATAAAGCGCTTTTTACACACACACACACACACACACACACACACACACACGCACACTCACACGGCTGAGTATACATCATGAAACCAACCAAACTGTAAGTCTAAGATCTGGAATTTAATATCAATAAATAAATAAATAAATAACCAGAAACAACTTGCTTTTGTGTAGGCTATGTTGTATTAGCCAAGACTCAAACTTTACAATACTATAAAGGTGTTTCAGACCTCCTTGTTGACTGAACGAAACACGCTCTAGCAAAAAAAATAAATAACAACATAGGTTCTTAGAATAGAGCATACATTGATGATCAATTATTCAGATTTATGGGCTGATAGTGAATCACAATCTGTCACAAATAATGCCTTACAACTGTGGTTCGGCTCTAGCACTATGCGCAGGTCCACGTGTGTCCTGTTGAACCCGCGCGCCACAACTGGACGCCTGAAGCATAATTAAAAAGAGATGAGTTGTTATGAAAGTCAAATCAAATTACCATCGGCAGGAGAGGCTCGGTCTGGACGAACAGCTCCTTGCCATCCGTCTCCATGTGTCACGCAGCGGTGCTTTTCCGTGAGGTGCAGCGGGCAGAGAGCTGGCACACAGCGGGCACAGCGCACGCCTCTGTCGGTGTGGTGCGTGCTGATCCTCCGCAGCGGCTCGTCCTCTCACTGGAGCAGCTTCTCTGTGAGCTTAGTGCACTGGTCAGGCTCGAAAGGTTTAGCCTTTGTTTCTGACAGAGGTAAAAGGGCTTATGTAATCAGCACCAGTGCTCAAAGACTTTATGGGCTGTTACTGTTTGACTCATTACAGCGTTTGTTCAGTTTTTGTGGCCATTTTGAACTATGCTAACCACTTTTAGTCCGACAATTTTAATTTCAAGAAAAGTAAAACGAAGATTATATCACGAGGTTGTGGTGAATTGTTAATGATACTACGATGAAATAGGGGTGAATAAAACAATAAACATGTCTATTTGAGCCGTGGAAACATATTCTTATTACACATTGCTATTGAGTTTGAAGCGCTAGCATGTAATGATGAAAGTGGCTTCTCTGGAGTCAGTCCTTGCCTCCTCGGTACAATTTCTCCCATGTTCTAGGTCTATTTAATAACTTAACAATTGAACAACTTGTTTTTAAAGTTTTTCTTCAGTTACTCGAGGGTGGTTGGTGAAGAAGCTTTTTTGTAACCCTGAAAAGGTGTTTCTGTGATGCGTCGCCATCTGCTGTAGAAAGGCCTCCACGCACGCTTTCTGTCGCTCTGTTGCATTCACAGTACGGCTATGCTGGACTAAAATACACGCATCACATCATATTTATTTTCATTCATAAATAGGAGTAAACCGAGATATAGCTATACCCGACCTATTTTACGTGCTGAACGTCAACTAGGTGAGACTAGAGGCCTGTGGGACCAAAGCCGCGTTCATATGGCGCCATCTAATGGTTATTAAAGGGATTACAGGCTAAAGGGATTAATTATTTCTTAATTATAGCCTAGTTTAAAGTTGTTGTTTTTTATTACACATTTTGAATATCTCATTGAAGTAACATATGCCCTTTTTTCCTGGCCTACTGTGGTTGTAAATATGATGCAGCATTTAAAAGCCATAAATGCAGACCACAGACATGTGAATGATTTCTGTTCAAGTGCACAATTGGATTAAACAATTGCCAAACTAAGCAATATAATGACGTGGCCTAAACGACAACAAATATGTAACAGCTGGGATGAAGAAGAATTAAAACGGTGGGCTTTTTTTAACACCATTTGAACTGTATTTTGGGGAAAATAAAGGGGGGGAAAGCATTCTTAAGTATTTTGTTACAGTATGAACAGCAACCAAGAGATGCCAACGCCAGACTAGTGTATAAAACACAAAACAACAACAACAACAACAACAACAAGTAAAACATACACACAACGCGGGTGACATGAGGGCTAGGGCTATATACCACGTGAAATAGTGTAAATGTCACCTTTATTTGTTAAAACCTATATTTTTTCTCATAGCACATATTTGATTGTTCACTGCTTCCGCCTGCCCAACGTTTTCGTCCAATCAGAAACGCATAACAAACGCGCGCGCCCATTTCTGCCTCCGCCACGCGAGCGAACAAAACAAAGCAGGCCGATCGGCGTCTTCCATTTAATGTGCAACGTTCTCACCTAACTGAAGGTTGGCAACCAAATACAATATATTATAATATTATAACCTATATTTGATAAGGGCATTTCCCGATTTCGAAAAGGTTTTATTCTGTTTTACAGCACATTACAGCAGATACAGAGATTTCCACAGCAGCATACAGGCTATGAAAAATAACGCCCAAACTCAAGAAAATAAAGGAGCCTAAGCCTACAGTATAGTTTACACACACGTATCATACAGTTATAACACAGATAAATAACGCCTTTTGGTGCCTACAGCTTTCATAGAGTACAAAATACAGATTTGCCCAGACATGGAGTAGATATGCTACACAGGAACATCTTATCTCATTGGACTAACAATTGGCTACTGAACAGAAGAGCGCTATCTGTACATCCATCACTATATGGCCAGATGTTATATACAGTTTATTCATATTTATTACAGTGTTGAGACTCAACGGTGTCGACACAAGACGTCACAGCAGCAGCAGCAGCAGCAGGCCCCGCGCAGACTGAGGAGACACACAGCAGTGGAAGAATGTACACTTTGGCCATGAACTGCGCAGAGCAACGTCCCGTACCGTGTTTGTACAGTCTTTAGATAGGTAGGTAGATAGATAGATAGATAGATGAGTGGATAGATGGATGGATGGATGGATGGATGTTGGTCTTAGCTGTGCGGGTAAAAGCTGTAGTAGCCAATGTCCTTTGTACAGGTTTTGTCGCACTCAGACTTGAGCGGGGACACTGTCTCTGGGACAGGGGTGGCAGACGGTGAGATCCTCCGTCTTTTGGCCTGTTCAAAGATCCCAGAATCACTGGAGTCCATGGATTTAATGGAGGAGGGCGTCTCTATCCAGTTGGACTCGGATATGTCTTTGGGTTTGGGCTCCTCGGAGGCTCCTATGGGAGATCTTTCCGTGGCCACTGTGTCCACGCCTTCCTCGGACAGGTAGTTGACCCCTCTGCTCAGAGAGTTAGCTGGCCAACAAGAGAAAACCGAGCTGGTCTTGTACTGCGGCGGAGTGCGTCCGCCCCATCCTGAAGGGTCCGCGTAATAACCCAGAGGCCGGTTGGAACAGCCAGCAGTGGACAGCGGGAGGGCCTTCACTCCGGCCGCTGCGTAAGACAGCAAGGTGGCCGCGTTACCGGCAAAATCCGCCGCGTCGTATGCCGAGGCACCGAAGTCCAGTCGGTTGTTGGCAGGGGTGACAAACCAGCGCTGCGGGGGGGTGGCAACAGGGGGCTCCTCGCTTTGCTGCGGGGACAGCAAGCTGTTGCCGAGTGGGACGCTGCGCTCCGTGCCAGGCCCGGCCCCCACGCCAGGGTGAAAACGAGATTTGGCATAAGTGCTGACAAACTGGTCCTGCAGGAAGGAGCTGGGCATGGCGTATCTCGCGCCCGGCACGATCTGTGAACGCGGAGAGTCACCCGGAGACGGAGTGAGGCGGTCGATGTCGCAGCCTGTGTACACCCTGCAAGGACAAACAAACAGCTCAGAGAGCACAAGTACAAAAGTTCATCTAAACACTTTCACCTTCAGCACTGGACTCAGCAGTCCGGAGACAGATTTATAATGCAGTGGTCCAAATGGACATATAGATACTGCTTCAACTGCATGTAGTATGCCTTTAAGCTACTTTCAATAACACATTATGGACAGGGTCACTAATATAAAGCCTTGTTTTATATTTACTTATACATTTTCAAAACGTCACCACTTATAACGTGATTTATTGCAAAACAATAAATGAACCTTACGTGTCATAGTTGTCTCGAAATCCCTTGGCAAACGGGTTGTGGTCAATTTTTAGTTGTGTGATCTGTTCAAAGACAACACACTTATTTATTGAGAGTTGAGATTAAAGATGTGAGAAATGCATTATTGTTTGACACAATGTCAAAATTGAGTTAATAATTACAAACAAATATACAAATGTTCCGTATGAGTAAATGCGGTGCTCGTACGTCTGTGTTCTGGTACGCCGTCACCGCGATGAACTGCGTCTCGGTGAAGGTGAAGGTCTGCACGCGCCCCGGCTGGCTCGTGTCCTCCGTGCCGTCCTCGTTCACTTCCACCACGTGTAGTCGCGGCTGGTACTTGTGCAGAGACTGGAGCACCACCATCTGCAGCACACGCACAACCCTGTGTTACACCCCGTTTACACAGACACTACACGCAACCTGCTATTAGCTCATTACGCACGGGTTTAACACACGCCACACGCGCTCCAGGCACACTAACACCATGAAGAATGGGAAAAAAATGTCCAGTGAAATGATTCGTTTTAGTCTTGTGATAACAGCGCTTTATTTAAATGAATAAAGAGCTGAATACAATGAATTTGTCCAACATTTTTCAGCTTTTACGCACAAGCATCAATTAAAACGAGAAGGATAAAAACGTATACATTTGTGAATAATAGCCTATATATGTTTGAAAAAAATCTACCATTATTGTAGATTTAGTCAACATTAGCATATTATAATTTTATATAGGCTATTAAGCTAACCATTTTCTGTAAATTTAGATAGGCTAACTATTATTGTAAATTTAGATAGGCTAACTTTTTTTGTAAATTTAGATAGGCTAACTATTTTTGTAAATTTAGATAGGCTAAGTATTATTATAAATTTAGATAGGCTAACTATCTTTGTAAATTTAGATAGGCTAACCATTATTGTAAATCTAGTGAACTAACCATTATTGTAGATCCAACCTACTTTTAGTTCTAAAAAAGGCAGTTTAGTTTTAAAAAGCAAAGGTTTTCTCAGTAGCCTAATCTGTTGCATGTTTGCATTTTACGCATATTGGTCCGTCCCACCTGTGACTCGTGCAATGAAAAAAAAACACTGGAGACGTAACTGAACATAAAAGGACAAAGCTCTCTGAAAACAGAGGGCGTTATTTGTGCAGCGCGTACCTGGCCTGTGTTGTTGGAGGCGCCTTTATTATTGGTGAGCTTTAGTTTTCCAAAAGAGTTTCTTGGCGCATCCAGTGAGCGCCGGTGTTTGGTGAGTCTGGATGCATGTAAACTCTGTTACCTGGAAGAAAGATAATAAAAAAAAAAAAACGAAAAAAAAAACTGTTATTATTATTATAGTGAACATTTAAGTTATAATATAAATTTAAATATAAATAAAAAGAAAGAAAGAAAAACATACGGTCTAAAATATCCAAAAAATATATCGCAACATCCTACCAACGACTTCGTGTCTGCTTTCACACGGGACCCACTTTCCGCCTTAAAACGCCAGTGATTTGGATCGGCAAGAATCACGTCCACAAAGATGTTGTAGTGAGCAGTGGGATCCAGGCCCGAGATGTTAAAACTCAAAAAGGGGAACATTCGTCTGCGGACACAAGAGGGAAAAAACAATGAGTTCATTTGCAAAAAATAGATTTAAAAAGTAGGATGTAATTGACATTTTACGGTTTTCAAGCCAAATGTGTTTTTACTTCCATCAAAATATTATCCCATCTCTCCTAGATAAAAATCCACTCGGAATTTATTTTAATTGGTTGTAACAGAAAGATGAATACTTGACTATATTTCAAACTGGAAATAACTGTTTTTGCAATTGATAAATTCAAACACAAACGCACCTGTGATTTAAGATACATTTTATGTTTATGATGTTTAAAAGCACATCTCTAATAATGCTCAACAAAAAGAAAAGAAAATCTGCCTATCCAAACAAAAAGAAATGTTGTGCGTATTTGTTCCTTTACATTAAAAGTGAAGGTTTAATATCTGAATAAATTCAAAGTAAACACAGCCAAACAGTATATTCAGAGAAAAGGCGCACTTACCGGCCCTGCTTGGTGATGATCATCTCGGTCTGGTGCCTGTGGAACTTGAGCCACAAGGCCCTGTTGCACAATAAACCTCGCCTCCGGCACCAGCCCCTGTGCGGCGGACGAAACTGGAAAACGCGCCTCCCTTGTACGCGTGCCTACTGCTCGCGTACGTATCCTGCGGCCGGGTAACCCTGCGACAGGTGTTGTACGCTCGTTGGCGATGCCGGGTGGTGGCCATGTAGCGGCCCGGCTGCCGATGAGAGGCGGGGCGCGGCTGGCTGGCGTACGGGAAATGGCACTAGCGGAGACTGGCGCGCGAGTCGAGAAAGATGCACCTTTCAGCCGCAGACTCAACGAAGTGAAAGTAGGAGAAGTTTTCCCTCTGGACGTCCCCCGGGCGTCTTGGATCGGGAAATTGTCTGCCTCTGACTGATTCGTCATCTCCTGGAGTTTTTTTTCAGAGGTGAACTTCTCTCCAGGTTGTCACTCGCAGATAGAAGAGGATGGTCCTGCTGCAGCGGAAGCTCTGATCCATCCGACTCGAGAAGGCACTGCCCACATTCAAAATTTCTGGAGAGACCACTCGCTGCTGTGACAAGCAATTCTCCACTGCATGGTCTGTAGAACCACTGTGAGCTGAACCTATACCACCGTAATTCCGTCGAACGCGCGCAAAACGCCCCGCCACGACTTCAACAGGCGAACGAAGCAAATTAGCCAATTGACACCAGCGTGCAATCAGGAAGCGTTTTCTCTCCATCACTCTGCCGCTTTAATGAAAAAGCCACGCCATTGTTAGCTCAAGTTATATTTAATTAGACAGCTCTTAATTAGACCAGTGCTGTGAGCCTTTGTTTATAGTTTGACACGCTTATTTTGAAACCTTGTCTTAATTTATTCCAGCTCAATAAAAATAAAAGCAATAACGAAAGTGCGTTATTTACTATTTATTCGTGTTATTTACCTATTCATGCGCCATGAGTGCCAAAGGATGTCCGCGGCAGCACCAGGTGTATTATTAAAGCACCAAGAATGACAGTCCATGACAGGCAGTGCATTGATGCCTTAAAATGTTTGATTAGCGTGAAATCATGGCATCCCTCTGAAATGTGTTTATCAGTCCCAGTGCTGCTAAATATTTGATTCGAAGCATGGACGAGAGCAGACACATCTCACACAAGCGCGGGCTATCTTCGATAGACTTTGTTTGAGCTAATACTTGCTGATTTGTGGGTGAGAGTGTGGCAAAATGTGGCAAAAACAGGAATAAGGAAGGAATTATAGAAAAATGGTTGTTTCTTGCAGATGATTGAAAATTGCACCTTGCAAGCGGGGCGATCTTCTGATTTAGCTAATAATTTGGGGGTAAAATGTGTGGGGAAATTACGGGGAAAAAACATGAATACATTATTTTCCTGATAAGAAAGCTGTTTCTCTTGCAGATGATGGTGAGATGTCCTGAATGTGCTCAGTGCAGGCTTCACTTCACCTCTGCATTTTGCTTAACAAGGTTATTATTACCAAGTTACACATAGTGCAGTCAAGGTAAGGCATGCGAGCACAGTCTTGCAGGAAGTGTGGCCTGCATACAAAAAGGCTGTAAAAAGCTGTTTTGAAATGAGAACGAAATGACTTTATTTGTTTAACACCTTCTAAAATATGGAGAATTTTGGAGAAGTAATATCTATTGAAGACATAATATTTAAGCTAACGAGTTAAATATATAATAAGTGATTCCGGCATTTAGAGACTTTTTGACAAAAAAATGAAATGACACAAAATGATAAAAGTAGTGAGAGAGATTAAAGAGTGGGCTGCAAAAAACGCAAAAAAGAGTTGCTATAATTATTTTTATTATCTACAACTAAATACTATATATATGTTGTGTATATATAAGAAAACCGATGGCCAATAAGCTCTGCTGATATTTTTGGGTTGATATAGGGTCAGTTTAGATCATTTTCCTCAAATTATGTGATTTAAATTGACTACAAACGCACCCACAGCTCTGTTTTACCACAAACATATAAGAGAGCAGCGTAGTTCCGTTTATTTTATGCAGTGCCCTCTTTGCATTGAAGTGTACAAATAAAGATTTAGGTGTGTTCTTTAGGCAGCAGGAATCACATAAAAGTAAATGTATGGAAATCTGTGTGAAAAGTATTTCACACAGGTTTTGAAATATTAAAGCGTCAAATTGTGATCTTGATTTTTGGTCAACAAAAGCAATAATTTTCCTGGTCATTTTTTATCAATCCAGCCTTTTTCTTTGCTCAAATCTGGATTTAAACTCAAAATATTTAGGCAAGATGTCTCCATAAACGTGCTCAGAGTATCCCACTGTAAAATGTACGTAAGTAAAGTGCAGATACCTAAAGATTTTACTAAAGCACAATACTTTTGTACTTTCCACCACTGCTTATGTACAACAAAAGTCAACATTTTCCAGCTTATTTGCAGTTTTATTCAGGTGCATTTTAGTGCTTTCTTTCCATACTTTTGAAGGTAGCCGTCCTTTTCTCGTTTCTGTCAAATATTGAGTATGTTTGTTTTTTTTGTTTTTTTTGCATGGCAGATCTCCATGCAGCTCCTGCCTTGCATCTTAATGAACTGCCTTGCCGAGCTAACAAGAGGGGTCATTACAGAAGGGGCTATATAGGGTCCAGCATCTATTTCTGTAAAGCATGCTCGGGCTTGTCTGCGGCCACTGCGCGCTCTCTCCTTTCCTCCTCATTACAGGATTATGCTCCACTTCCACCATCGCTGATCTTTAATAAGCGTTTGGCCGCCTCTCTCTCTCCGCAGATAACCAATTGTTGAATCAGGCGTGCAGCGGCAGCAGCAGCCACTCTCCAGGTGTCCCTATAGTTTATCACAAAGATCAGCCTCGTGTCTCTCAATCGGCTGCTGCAGTTGGGGAGAGTGGACTTTAGTGGGAGGTGAGTGTGCCAATGTGGTCAGACTTGTCCCACTGGGAGGAGAAAGAGAAAGGGAAAAGGGAGGGGTGAGGTTAGAGACTTGACCCCCTGCTCCCAACCAAGCTTTTTTTTTTGTTCTTTTCTCTTCTGAGCAGCTGAGTTAAAGCAGGGGCCTCCCGCGAACAGCCCTGTTTAACTGGACACGGGTTTGACACCTCGCCAAAAATGTCTTAATCGTTCACGGATGCACAATGGATTCAGCAATTCCACAATGTGCGAGACAACTCAGTTTTCAGACTGCGTTGTAAGGCTTTAAACAACTGTATATTGTAACACTTTTTATATATATAGAATCAAATAATAATGAACTGTTTGGGTGTGTGAATTAAAGCTGCAACTAACGATTATTTTATTAGTCAGCGATTACTGTTTCGATTAGTCAAACGATCATTTCTATTGTACATTGAGATTTTTTTAAAACATTATCAACCAAATAAAGTGATGGATACATTTTAGATAGAGAATATTTATGAATAAAGTGTATTCTTGATGAAAAAGAGATTTTTTGGGGACATTTTGATTTAATAATGTGTGCGTTTTAGAGTCTGTATAGTCCAGATAACTATTTTCTATCATGATTATTTTTTATAGCTGACGAGTCACAATTAGTCAATTAATAGTTGCTGCCTACATTTCAACTCTTACATTTAAATCTAACTTATTCTTATATTCAGAAGTTGTAGGTACTGATGTTACAATATCAATTAGGAAAAAACATCATGATTTAACGATAATTTATGATTATTGACACCAAGACCTACAGCCAACGATGAAATATTTAATTTTCTCTCACTCAAATTGTCTAATACATCATTATTCCTCTATGTGAGCAGCTTTATGAAATCAAATCAATCAAGTTAATAATGCACTTAAACGTAAGTTAGCCCAAACAGCCACGTTAAAGTTGACTTATTTAGAGTATAAGCTGAACTGAAATAACTTATTTCTGCTTCTAAAATGGTCACAGTTATGATTTATTCGCACATATGATTACTTTGTGACCTGAATATTCACGATTATTGATTAAGCGAATAATCATGACATCCCTACTTGTTTTTATTATTAATTAGTGTACAATACCTCCATAAATACAACGTATATGAAATCAAAAAGGGCACGCATTTAGAAACATACTCGTAATAACGACCGTGTGCCATTTTCCTTTGTTTGTTGACAGTTTATTAAGACACAACACATGTTAATTGCGTTCTTTAAGTACAGTACAAGTATATGTTTCAGAAGTATAGGAGTTCACATAATAAACAAACTCCAGGAACTTCAACACATGTGAGAAATATGGAGTGATAAACTAATTCAAGAACCCTGAGAATTTCCGAAAATGTTTGTACATTTTCTATAAAAAGACATTTTCAGAGAAGCTTTTATTCTGAAAATAATTGTAACCTTGCTAATTTGACAATTGCCGACTCACATTACAATTCTGATTTAATTGCGATATATTGAGGTTAGAACCATTTTGTATTGACTAATAAAGTTGGATAATTATTGCTATTAATTTTAATCAGAATCTCAAGTAAAAAGGTGACATATCACACCAAAGGAATTATTACAAAAAGGTAATCTTTCTTTTCCCTCCTTTTTTCTAGGACACGTTAAAAGCCTGTGCGCACTTCACAAGTCACATGGTCATCTCTTTTCATTGTTGTGCCAAAGGAATCTGCGCGCCACCTGGGTCTAATCTAATCAATGTGAATGACAAGGAGAGAAAAAGCCTGAAAGTGAGCACCAGCTTAGGGACTCTGCCTAATGCCCAGCTCTGTCACTTCAATGATATGATCAGCGCACACAAAATGACAACAAAATTATAGTCAGCAAGGATACGGGGGACATCGCGCGCCGCTCCAGTCAGGTGAAATTGCCTTTTTCCGACTCTGAAATGGCGTGTCTCCTGTCGGATGGGTAAACATTTCCTTGTCAGGCCAGTAATAAGGAATGAGGCACAAGTGCGCTCGACTAAGAGGAGAGAGCCAAGGTTATTTGGGATTCATGACAGGTATAGTGGCTTATATTACAGTGGCACTGAAAATTTCATGGGAACGCATTTAAGATGGTCCCTAACTTATTTATATGTTGTTTGCCGCATGTCACGTTGCAATATCCATCAATACATCAAAATAAAAGTATACCGCTTTTTATTGGTGCTGCAAAATTGTGATTGCAGTATTTCAGGATTGCGATTTATGTTTTCAGTGCATGATTTAAACCCGTCCAAGAGCATTAAAGGAGACATATTATGCTTTTTCTCTACCATTAGTAATCAACTATATCGCATAAAAGATCATTAGTTTACATTTTCGTCATTGTAAAGTGCGACAGTGATCTAAAACGGCTTTGCAAAAGAAATTTTGACTTCCTGTTCAAAACTGCAGAACTGATAAGCCCCGCCTCTTCATTGTTTCATGTCACTGTAACAAGCCGCGGATTTTCATTTACTTGCTTTTATTGTTGAAAAGTGGCTACACAACATGGCTAAATCTTAGGTGTATAACAGATTCTAAAGTGTTTTGAACAAATACAAGTTAGTATAGAGATGTGGGCAGGGATAGGTGGTCCAAGAGCATTAAAGGAGACATATTATGCTTTTTCTCTACCACTTAGTAATCTACTTTATCGCATAAAAGATCATTAGTTTACATTTCTGTCATTGTAAAGTGCAACAGTGATCTAAAACGGCTTTGCAAAAGAAATTGGAATTTTTACAAGTTAGTATAGAGAAGTGGGCGGGGATAGGTGGTAGGTGAAAACAGATCTTTTCTGAGCATGTAAGCTCCAAATGCTGGCCATTGCAAGACTCAATCTATGTAAAAAGTTTACTACATTATTACTACGGGAACGCGTTTTTTAAAATTTTGCATTTCCCCTTATGTCTGTCCCCTTTAACATTTGAGGGGAATACTGAAATATGAACTGCATGGATTTTAGCGGTTTGGTCTAAATCATTCGCAGGGCTGGGTGATAGTGACAAAAATGAATGTCTTGATATATTTTTGGAGTATCCAGGAGTTTCATTATCAGACAAATGTGAAATGTCTATCAAATGAATTATAAAAGTGTAGAAATATCACCTCATACATCAAACTTTAAATAAATTACCCACTTCTAATTACAGGATTAGTACCTTTCTTCCATAGAAATACAAGAAATTAAGAGTGTTATCTATTACCATAATAAGTGCAGCCTTTGTAATGAGATGATTGCGTTATCGATTCCATTGCATTTTACCCGACTTATGACCACCAAACCTTTATTTATATGTGGTTGTTAATTAAGCAGGCTGACTAATGTGACGCTTACGTAACCCCTGCGGTGATGTGTCCTCTGTCGCAGGGAATCAAGGTGCGCTGACAGCGGGAACAGCTGGGGGCCGTGTGCAGGGGCTGGACAGTTGTGGCTTTTAAGGCCCTTATTAGAGCAGCCCTCCCCGGACACGCGGAGGGGCACGCGTCCCCAGCTCCACCTGCTCATTATGGTCTGTGTCCTGGCCAAGGCTCGCCACACCGCAAAGCCACTCACAGCAAATTAACCTCAAGACAGGTGATCAACACTCACTAGTGCAAGAAGCAGAAGAAAGCACGTTCTAGGACATAGATAGGAACATATGATATTTTAAGCTGCCTGGAGAAAACAAGGAATTCTAGATCGTATAAGACATTTATATTTAGTATCCAGGATTAATATGAAAGCTAACAAACATTTTTTTTTTGTACTAGGGATGTCACAATATAACATTTTAATATGACTATTATTGTCAGAAGAAACATCATATTTTAGGATTGTTCACCAAATAACAGTACATCTTTAATTCTCTTACATCACAAGTGTATTGGATCACCATTTCGCATAACATTTGAAAATGTACTTTCTGAATGACCTTTTTTAATAATATTGGCACATAACACCTGTAAATACTTTTCATGTAGTTTTCCTTTCGAAGATAGATCGAACTGTTCAAAACTGCATGATACAGTCACAATAACAGGAAAAAAACCTATAACTAGAATAATCGATCATCAGCCAAATATTAGATCTGTTATTGTGTGTGTGTTTACATTCCAAAGAAAATTGATAAACAAAAACATACCCATGGGTAATGTATTTGAAAGACAAAGTACAAGATTTTAAAAGAACTCGTCAGTCTTTAACATTTCTGTTTTATTTTGTTCTGCCACATTAGTTTGTCCTTTGTGTGTGTGCATACTTTCCTTGTCAAAACCTGCAAGGTGTGAACTTTCAGATTACTCATCAAATGGAACCCATGAATGTTTATGAAATTATTTCAGACTGCAGAAATCAATAATGGTCAATTTTGTTGCATGTAAACAACACTGCAATTGTGAACAAATGTATACACTTTCTCTGTTTGACAGTACAGAGCAGGGGGAGATAGTGGGTAGTGCAAACAACATTTCTGAGCACTCAAATCTGAAATCAGGACAACAAAGATACTCAAGAGTAGGTCATGACTCTTGTTCGTTGGGCAAACACTTCACCCACACTGCCTCCAGGTACAAATACACTGCTGTATGATACAGTGTTGTAAACAACTAGACAAAACTTCACAAAGACAATTGTAATAAATGTCTTGATTAAATACCTATTCATAATATCACATGTAATAATTTATAATATAAAATAGTTGTTAGTAAACTTACAGGAGATAAGCTAACTAGCAACAGCCATAGCAAAGCGAATCTAATACTGAATTACCATTAGGCATGAAGGTAACTGTAGCTATGAAAAGTATGATTGTATCAAAGGTGCTAAGTGAAACACCTTATTAATCAATACAAGATAGACAGCTCAAACTGAATACATTAGACAAATACAACACGAAAAAGTACTTACAAATTACACCTACCAAAGTGAAACCTAGCAAAACATTTTTCTTATCACAGTTGTCTAAGTATATTACACTAAAACATCAAGAATAAAATTCCTTCTTCATAAACTTGAGATACTTCTACATGGTGTTAAACTGCTTTTCATAATCATACGTAAAGTTTTGGTGGAATACTATGCATATTATTAAGTAAAAGTAACGATAGTTTCTTTCCTTTGCAAACATAATTGACATCCTAAATTTCTTTTCCAGGTTTGTCCATTCCAGCTCCTGGGTCTCCTACCCTGTTTTGAACCTCGTCTCCTCACCGTTTTGAAAGTGAGTGTATATTTCATAATCACGAATATTAATGTATTGTTCCGCAGTTAGTGTCAAATTATAACAGGCAATTTGTCAAATCCAGATCCATAATTGCAACTAAGGACAGTGAGGTCAGGATAGGGGGTAGGTGAAAACAGAGTCTGAGCAATTGAGCCTCAGTTGCAGGACAATATAGGATTACTCAAACATGCAGGAATAAATAGAAATACTAAGTAAACTAATGATGAGGAAACACTTGTCACAAGATTAAAAATTTGAATATATATATAAATGAAAGATATATACATAAAGTTCACACAAAAAAATTGGAAATGTAGTCAAATTTCTTCTGTTGATCACAAATCATAACTTCTTTATCAAATACATTTGACACTTTAACAGTTCTCGAAATCTGTGTGAAATACTATTACTTTTTACTCTTAAGGTGTGCTACTTTTTACTCCTTTGTTCATGTATCTGTACATTTACTTTAAGCACAGTATGTAACTTTTTAGCCAAAAAATAGACTGAAACAAAAGCATGTTTTTCACTTTGCTCATTATTGCTCTAAAAATTTACAAAAACCTGGGCTTGCATCTACACAAACCTGACTCGTACTTGGCCTGGAGGAGGAGCCACTGCTTGCTTGTCTCCATGGAAATGGCATAAAACGTCTACTTAGAGAATGTCAGCGGTATGTTTTAACTTTCTTTTCCATGGAATCATGCGTTGCCTTTCCAACTGCAGAAAGTGACATTCTGGCCTGACAAACTGAGCACTTCTGCCACTTCAGCCCTATTGTGGATTATTGGGTTAGCAAACATGGAAGGTATCTAATGTCAAAGTTAGTGCAAGGGCTAACTTCTTTTATCACCCGCTTCTTGCCTGTTATCAACTGTTTGGTGTGTTGCTAGTCCTCTAAATTTTTGAAGGGGCTGTGAGACCCGGCGGAGTGCGCTTATAGCCGTGCGACCATTTTGTTATCTGCTGCAGCACAGTCAGACGTCTCCCGGTGAGGAACGGAGCGGCCACTGTCCCCACCGAGCACCAGGGCATGAAAAATTCACAGCAGCGGAAAACTTTTTAAGGCACTTCCCCGAGAATCAAACTGACTTATGCCAAGAATATCAGTGAAACGCAGGGATTGTGAGGATGCTGTTGTCGGCTGAAATTATTTATAAAACACCACTTCCATTTTTAAAAGAGTGGCCGTCCAAAGCGTCGTCCTCTGAATTTAAGTCAGCTGGGTGACAAAAATGAATACCTCCATAATTCTTTGGAATCCTGATAGTCAAAAATGTGTTAAAACTGCGGTTTAATTATCAGAACATGTGGATTGTCTGTAAAATGAATCAAAACATGCAGCAATCTCTTTATGCCCTTATTTGAAAGTTTACAACATACATTTTTTTCATTTTTATTTTTAATCTGCTCTTTTTGTAATTTTTTTCACGATAAACGAATACTTGCCATTCAAATTTTGCATATCTGCAAACAACATCCACAATATTAAGGAAGAATCCTTTCAATTCTGCAAGCTTTGAATCCTCAGACAAGATGCAAACGTGCCGTAATTACCCTTCACAGCTGTGCAGGCCAGAGGATCGCAAAAAATCGATAAATAGCTCGTCACAATAAAAAAAATTAAGTCTGTTTAATCCTCATCTTTTAAGGACGTGTGCTAAAACAAACATTTATAAAAGAATGGGGGTGAAAAAATAAATACAGGCCAGAGAATCAGACAAACAAACATACACCAAAAAAAAAGAAATCTGAATTTGCAGAGAAAATATTGGGGGAGAATCCGAGCAAACAGGCGCCGTGTGTTACAAGAATAATCTTCATTTAAAATCGCAGGCAACAACACCAGGCCAACGCGCAGCTCATTGGGAATGCAGTGTGAAAAGAGAGGCCCACAGATTATCACTCCACGTAACTCATGTTTAATTTATCCTGCACAATATGTCAAGAGCCCTACCGTTCCAAGCACTGGTGGAAAAGAGAAAAGACCAAAAAGAAAGGTTCAGAAATAGCACATAACCACAGCACACACAAACACACACTTGTAAGTGAAACGCCGCACCTGCGCGTAGAGTGGAAAAGTATTAGGACGTTCTCGGTATGTTTAGCACAGATTCACAGCAGTTAAACAACTGCACGGATTGTTAATATTTCAAGCGTAAAGGGGCTGCAACAACAAACCACATACGAGCCACTTAACCTTTGACTCATTTGAAAGTACTCCTAAAAAAGAAGAAAAAAACTACTTCAAATCTAGGCCCCCGATACAAAGCGAATATCTTACATTTAACTATAAGAAGCAAGCCTAAGCCAATTTTCTATGATGTCGCAGGCGCTCCACCGCTTCCTCCGCCCCCTCCCTGCGGCTGAGTGAAATGGAATTGCCTCTCACATCCAAAGACAGCTCTGGGAAGGATAATAGAGCTACTCCCCGCTGTCTGCAGGCGGAAATAGGAAAGTGGCATATGGGCCAGGAACCAAATATGTGACCAGGCGAGAGGGAAAGAATCTAAAGGAAAAGGTTAATGATCAGCTCTGAATTCTGCGGGAAAGGAAAGCACGCGCCGGCGAAGAGGAGAGGAGAGAGGGGAAAATAAGAAAGTACAGGATTTGTGTGGCAAACAAACAGATCGAGAGTTTGGAGAGGAAACTTTGCACCTCTGACACTGGGTGGCCTCATTTATTCCAATGACTAGTGGAAGTCTCGGTTGAATTGGAATTAGAAGTTTTTTTTTACAAAGGTTAAAAAAATAAAACGTATATGCTACAAATGGTAAACATGGCTGTGTTTGTCAGCTATAGTGTACGTGGCTAAAGTTCACACTTGCCAAACACCACAGTAAAATCGGGACTAAACTAGACTAAACCTGGAACTAAACATGGACAAAGCCAGGGCTAAACCAGGGCCAAAACTGGACAAACTTCATCAGAATTAAACTTAGCTAAAAACTAAACAAAAAGTACAAGTGTAACGCACGTATAAATAGTAACATTTACAGTAACGCTTTAAAATAGAATAGGTTCAAAGGTTTATGGGGCATTAATAGCCCTAATAGCATTTGTAGATTGTTGATTCCTTAAAAGTGAATAAACCATAACAAAAATGTGTGTGTGTGTGTGTGTGTGTGTTGGTGTGCGTTTGCGTGTAAATAAAGTATATACAAATTGTTAATAATAAGCTGCTTATTAAACTATTTGCAATAACCAAGTGATAAATGTGTAATTGCTTGTAAAACAAATAAGTAGTTCTTATTATGCCTTATGAGTAGTTTACGAAGGAATATTATTTTGAAATATTACCAAAATGACTGTAGGACCATATTACGTGTGTTGTCCTGCTCCATTTTCAAAGAAAAATAATTGATTGCTGAAATTGAATATTTTTATAATGACTTAAGTACATTTTACACTTGCTGTACTTGTATTTGGCCTGTATAATATTAAACACATGATACAGTCTGACAAACATGTCTGACTGGTTAAGTTGACACAATGACTCCTTATCCTTCACTAACTATAATATAAGACAGCTTGAAACATTTTAAATCCTATAGTTTCACGTTTGGACCCCCCTTGCAAAATTGCTAAAGGATTCTTTTCATCTGACGGGTGATGGTGTGAAATTTGACAGATGTAGTAAAGTGCGTTCAATTAACTTTCTTTCTGTATGAAAAGTAAAAAAAAAAAAAAAAAAAAAAAAAAAGTACATCCAAAATCTTTCAAAATCAAAAATGCCAAATGTGAATTTGCTTAACGAACACGTCGCCAGCAGCTTAGCCTGTAAACTAAAACTCTCAAGTATATCCTAATCTGATCCGCACAATTTTATACCAGGCTTCTTCTTTTTTTTTTTTTCCCGTTTTAAGATACCTGATAATAAAATAATAAACACGTGTCTCTGTGCTCGCAGGCCACCAGTCTCCTGCTCCATGTGTGAAGCTCTGCAGCGTCCTACTGGTTCAATCCTCTCTCCGGCCCCCAGACCCAGACCCAGACCCTCGCAGCCGCTTCACACTTCGTTGAAAAGGTGTACGAATAAACAGTGCAAACAGCAGAATGAGTCGTGTTAGCGCACTGCTGTGGGTGTCTTATCATAAGGCCGGTCACATTAGCAGAACAGGGAAATCGTGCTTGAAAATGTTCACCCGTTACCACACCTTCGTCTGCAGGAGTTTGTGCCCTTTCAGCACCAGGTTTGACTCCCACCCTTGAACTATCAGCTCCATCCAAAGACAGAAGCACATTTGAAGCAATTTGCACTTGGTTTGCACAGCGACTGAGCTAGTGCTAACATTATTGAAGCTGTCTTTTTAATTATCAGGAGGAGCGGGTGACGTTAGTGGAAACCAAATGGTCACTTACCAAAAGCTTGCACCAGTGGACATTCAAACTGCATTATAGATTATGACCACATCCAGTTTAGCGTGTTATAGTGCAATTTATCCTGTCAAATTATCAGAATTTTGACAGTAGGAGCTGCAAAGACACGGTTGGTTGGTTGGTTGGTTGGCTGGTTGGCTGGTTGGCTGGTTGGCTGGGTAGCTCCCTCCAACCAGAAGGTAGGTGGTTCAAATGTTGAGTCTCAGTACAAGGCACTTCACCTGCATTGCCCGCTCAAGTCCCAAGTGTGACTGTTTACAACATTCTGTTTAAGAAAACAGGCAGTTTACATGTACAGATTTTGGTTTATTGCAGAGCTTGTGATATTGTCAGCGTATTTGAGATAAATTTTGTGTGTCTGTGAATATACCTGACAGCAGAGAGAGGAAACAACATGAGCCACATGAGCAGGCTGGCTGTGCTGGAGCTGACAGCTGTATCATCTGAAGCTGACGACATAACACTTAGATACAAAGGTGACATGACAGTGTCTTCAGAGCCAGATGGATCGATATGCAGCCTGGCTCATCAGGCTCTGAGCAGTGGTTCTGTGGACATCTTTTGTTACCACAACGCTTCCCGAATAGGCTATCACTGTCTGGCGCAATGTCTGCTTCGTTATCAATGAGCAGATTTCCTTTCTTATGTTGCAGCTGAAATATTGACGCATTCAATTTCACAAAACAGCCCAGGGGCCCAAAGAGGACGCACAACCTTTTACATTATCAAAGACTAAATGAGAGAAAGGAGCTACAAAACTGCAACAAAGCAAACTGTGAACTACAGCTTGTGCTCTGCAAATGTTCTGCAAGGTGTTGTGAGCACAGCCCCGTGGAAGAAAAGAAACACTTTCTGAGCGGGAGCCTGGTGTTCGGAGATAGAAATTATCAATGTACCGGCATCTTGTGGACCAGTCAAAAGGCCTACGGTGAAGCCCACTTTTCCAAAGCGCACCCCTGTGAGACAGCCAAGAAGTCCTGGAGACCGGTTAGAAAAACTCGGCAAGTTGCCTTGGTAACCATCCAGGCTGTACCGACTGGCACTACCACTGTTTTCCCCATCACCCATCTACATCCATACACTTAAAAAATCTTAACCTGTTGTTGAAATATTCAGCTGCTGCAGAGAGGTGGTGACCAGGGAGCAATGTTGAATAATGCAGCCAGACAGGGATCTCCCAGCGCTGGTCTCTACAGGCATCACTGAGCAGGTCGCATCTATCACCGTGACATCATCATTCACACAGCCAGATATGACAAGACAGTAGTACACTACTCTGAGGCTCCAGCCAACTCTAAAGCAGGCAGTGGTGTTACTCATTTAAACCAATCGAGCGGCCATCTGTTGATGCTAAAATGCTTTGACTGCCATTTGAAACCAAACACCACCAGTATGGCTCCAGTGCCTTTTGCTGAAGCTCACATGTTTTGGAGGGAAAAAATGATATCTTGCGAGACATGCACATATTCTCTTTTACCTTGTGTGATGGTGGTGGGCGTGTAAATGTAAAAACCACAGGGACAGCATAAAGGAGGAGGAAAACAAGCTGGACATGCAGCAAGCAGCAGGTCTTTGCCGCAGATTAGGGCACTGGGAGCACTTTGCAGGTTGTTGTCACAGGTAGGACGACGGAGGATTGGGAGCGCTATCCCCAGGTTACTCAAGGTGTGAACAAAATATGCAGCCAATTTGTTTCATGCACATCTAAAAAAAAAAAACTCTACAGGATCATTCTTCATCCTCACCTCATCTATACAACAATGCTCCTGAGGCCAACTTTTGTTTTTATTTCACTTTTTGTTCAAGAACAGCAGAGATGCATATGAACACGTATGCTCCAGTTCAAACAGCTATTTTAACCAGACAGTATACATCAAATCAACAATTAAGTAGCAGACATGGGCTTAGAAAGAAAGCCGTCCAACGGGCTCCGGCACATCACAAGGACAAAGAGAGAGTGTGAGCGTTGGCACAGGAATCACTGATCTTGGGGGAATTGGCAAGACCAACAGCAAGCAAGTGTATTACATATGGCGTGCCATTTTCACAGCTTCCACAAAGAGAACACAAAAAGTGTTATATCTCACTATCTTGGACTAATAAACAACAGCCAGATATGCTGAATCTAATCCGCTCTATAACAAAGACTTTAGGTATGGCAGTGCATCTGTGCGCTCAACGATGATCTGTGTTGTCTTTGCTAAAGGCTAAAGGCAGTAAATGAAGGCGTCCTCCCACTAATCCTATGAGGTGTCAGTCAGGCAACTGGCCTGCCAGGATGACATTCAGCTCCAATCAAGCCAGATGGTTTCTTAACACTGCATACATGAATTGATTTGTGCTCCAGCCTCTCTAACAAGGTTCATATTGTTGGAAACATAACACAAAGTGGTCGTGATGAGAACAGGAGAGCTCTGTAATGTACATATGATGAACATCTTTGCTGTGTTTGTACCTGTTATGTTGACAAAGTGTTAGGACAAGGCCTTTGTCGTTGTGACTGTACACAGCTCACACCTTCACTGTTGTCTATGCTACTCCAAGCCACTACACTTTATTACTATTATTAGATGGATCACTGCACTTATCTTATGGTGTGAACTGCTTTCAATTGCACAGCCATCTTTCAATGATTCTATATTGTTAAAGTATCTGCTAATGAATTGTGAAACTATTGTGTTATGGTGTGATTGTACTATAGCAACATTCAGTTACTTAGACACCTTTTTTCAATTACATTCAAGTGATTTTTTTCAGTCATTAAGCATTTGGTGCAAGATGTCCTCCTTGCACTTAGACAAAGGTGTTTTTGCAGTTGTTGTTAGCAGGCCGAAAGCAAAGCCCTGCTGCCTGTGCGAGGATTCAGGGGAGGACTCAGAGGAGGACTCGGAGGAGGACTCAGAGGAGGACTCAGGGGAGGACTCAGGGGCCGACTCGGAGGAGGACTCAGAGGCAGACTCGGAGGAGGACAGCAGAGTGTGGCAGATTTCCACTAGGGAGTTTGATATTCACACCTGAAGTGGGTGTTGTTTGGGAGTCTGATAAGCATGTGTGAAACTAGAGGGGTGATGAACAGGCCTTATTTCAAGACTTATCTTTTGTAATCCATCGAAAGGAGGACAGTATTGTTTTCATGTAAAACAATGAGATTGGACAAAGCTAATCAAGCACAGTGTATCTTAGATACCAGTGAGTATCTAATTGAAGCTGCGCATGGCCATATGGGCTTGTGCAAAAAATAGATTGTCCAACAAGCAGGCTAGATAAAGACTGAAGCAGCAGGCAGAAATAAAATATTTCTGCTTTGTGAATGTGACTACGACAGCACTAAGCTCCAATGAGGAGAATTTACAAATAATTGTATAAAGCCAAATCCTTTAGAGTGTAAGGAAAGCACTGGGCCTCATTACTGCAGGAGAGGCTGAAAAACAAAGTGCATGGGAGTCTCTCCTCCTCTCTGCACACTGGTGATGTTCAGAGGCAGCCTGTTATTGGAGGTGTTAATTGGCAAATTCAGTACAAGTCAAGAGCATGTTCCCTGTCGTCCTCGCCCAGAGAGGCTAGGTCATTAAACCGAGAATGGATTCTTTCATGCTGCCTTAACCCTTGAATTGCAAGTTACCATTCTGCAAACATCCCCATGCTCCATTCCACCCCCATGTGTCAAGACGAAAAACAACCTACACTCTTTTCTAGGCCACAGTACAGAATAATGGCAGGGCAGCTCTGGTAGTTGTGTGTTCGACTTTAAATGGGCAGCCAAACGTCCTGAAAAAGATCAGAAGTTTACAAATGTCCAATGCGCAGCATGCGTCCATAGTGAGCAGTAATCTCCACATATTCAGAACACTGAGTGAAGCTGCAGTGCTTTGTCTAGTGCGGGAGCCTCCTCTGGGGTTGTGGGTGCGATCTCACCACCGCCGCTGTCATCACTGGCTGTGACTGCCAAATGTGTGCTCCAGAAAGCCGGGGGCTCTCAGACCAGCACCACACAACACACACAATGGAGGGAGGCTGCGGCAGACATGGGCGCTGGCTTCAACACATTTATTCTAACACAAAAGTCACTGCGACGCATGGCAACACAACTGTGAGGTGCTACTCACCACGCCACCAGAGTTGGCATTCTCTCATGCCAACAGTGACCACCGCACGCACAGTGGAATATGCTCCTCCACTAAGTTGTTAATTGTCTAAATGACATTGATGTGAAGAGGCCACTGCAGCCCAGTGACCCTAATCTACTCACTATTCAACTGTTTAGTGTCACGGAAGCATCTCCTTTTAGTCTGCGCGCCACTTTGTGTGTCTTTAGACATATATACAAGGTATGGTGTTTGATGGGTCTGTTATTAACTACACTAAGAATGCATTTAAATGGCACAATGTTTATTTTGTTTTCTCAAATTGTATCAACATCAAAGTGATGTAAGAACATATAGTGTATTTATATAAAATGTATTCTTCTTCGTACACATGTTATTACTGTTTTATCATCCTAGAGTAACGAAAGCTAAAATGACGCATCTTCTTTTGGAAACAAAACACTTTATTGGAAAAAACAATGGAGCCAACTTTTCATTTGGGCGTTAACATATGTGTTTATTTTAACTCCAAAGTACCATATGTTTTAAAAGGGAGTTGCAGTTTATAAATATAAGCACTTTGCACAGAAATATTAAAACATGCAACATCCATTGTGATAAGTGAACAAGCCAAACAAATTGTAATAATCTTTTTGTCATAAGTGTTGTTGCGCTGAATCTGGACTTTGACATCTGATTTCTTATAAATACTTGTCTTTATGTGTTGCCCAAATTGTCAAACAATATCTAGTCTAACACTCACAAATTAATGAGTAAGCTCTAGATTTTGGTTTCATTTTAATTATGTTGAACTGAATTTGGTGACAGAAAGACAAAAAGACAGAAATGCTACATCTTTGTGGGGGCCCTAATATTTCCCAAACTAGAATGGCATTGTTCTTTTAATGATCCACGAACAAAACAAAACAACTATGTAACTTATCTGGAGGAGGCTTTGCTGTCTACTTGTTTCCATGGAGATTTTGTTATTGTTTTGCCTAAAAATGCTCCACGGTCTGGTATTAACGTACTTCTTTTATATTCAATCCTAGTGTTTTTATAGCAGTGTTTCAAAGCACAGTTCTAGAACAGCAGGAGAAAAGAAAATGCAATAAAAACAAGAAGAATCAGGCTATACCGTTGAACATTCCTGGCAAAGCAATAACATCTCCATGGTGAGAAGCAGAAATGTTACATAGTGCACCTTTAATGTTATATACAAGTCATGTATAATCCTGTTTGCTGTCAATAATCTGCCAAGACATTCTGGCACAAATTAAGAGGAATTTTTGCGTTTTGCGACCCCTAGTATAAAAAAAGAGTTTAATTATAGATCACAACTTTTATAGATCACATGTACAAATTACAAGTGTATTAATACAATCACTCATCCAATCAATTAATTTGGTTAAACTAGACCCACTCCAAAATACTGTCAGTCATGCACATCCACACACTTTCATAAAATAAATCAAACTGATATATTTGTTTTTACTTTATTGATTCATAACATATAAAACACATAATCAGTGACATACATTTCAGCCTAAAAAAAAAATGAATGAAAATGCACAGAAAGAAGCTCAATCTTATGTTATCAGCCCCCTTTTCAACTTATACTTAACACTGATCGTTTATAACATTCCACTATACATTTACATTTAAATGACTTTAATTAATTGCAAACAGATATCATTCCTTTTAACCGCAACAACCTCATTTTCTTTTTCATAGTTATTTAATGTGGTCGATTTAACGTATTTCTTGGAGTGCATCTGCTAGATTAGACCGCACATTTCACAAACTTTAGACAACATGATTATATTTAGGATATTAATTATTATGTTCTTCCCCAGTTTGACAATTTTGGTTTAAGTTTATAATTGTGCTGTCGATTGTCGAAGTGACAAGTAAACAAAATCCATATGAATTACACAAAAGTTATCATCTGACAAATAATACCTAAACATTTTGTTCAATGATTGTTTAATCTAAAAAAATTTATCAATTGTGTGTAAATTGTCCCTGAATTTTCGATGTCGCTTATTGATGACAAAGACAGTGGGATTTTGTTTACTTCCTGTGAATTTCAACCTTTCATTTTCATCCCGAACTGCAACTTGACTAATTAAAAGTATGATAAACCTTTACCACAGGGACTAACTCACCAAACTAAGTAATAATTAGAAAACCATGACAACCTGTCAGATGCACTTTAAATTCCATAAATCAACTCCTTTCACCGCAGTGCTTCATTCCATTACCATGGTTCTGAATCGGAGTCTATTTTTTATGATCTAACTTCTAAAACAAGCCTTTGCTGACCCTGCGCATATCATTAAATCACATCTCTTTTCTTCTTTAGTTTTGAAGAAGAAGCTTTTCCCCTTCCTGCCGCCCTGTGCCTTCCCGTTGCACTGGCCTTCTCCTCTCCTCCTCTTCTCTTCTTCTCCTCTTCTTCTTCCTCCGCCGTCTCTGCCGTCGTGGTCGCAGCAGCAGCACGGGCCTGGGGAGAGCTGCAGCGCTGATTAGCATGCCGTAATGATGGTGAGCGGGGCACCATTGTTCTAACACCTCCCCTCTCCTCCGCACCAATCTGTCAGCGTTCAGCGAGGCTAGGAGCTGCCTGAAATGCTTCTCTCTCCACAAATGAGACGAGATAATTAGTTGCCCCTCACCAATGCTGCACTCTTCTCACCACTGATTGCTTTCACCTTCTTGCTCCTGGCAATTTTGACACCTTGTAATCAGCCTTCTCCATCTCAATCCATATCTCTTTTTTTTTTTTTTTTCAATCTTATCTTTCATATATATCTCTTTTTTTTTTTTTTTTCAATCTTATAGCAAATCTGTTGTGCCGGATGGATGAGAATTTTGGAATTGAGGCCACTTCGAACGACTGAAGTACAGTTAGGGCTGGATGATATGACAAAAAATAATCTACCATGATTTTTTTATTTTAAAATTTTTTGTCATAATGCTCAATCACAATTTTCTTTTTCTTTTTTCAATTTTTTCTCTTATTCAAACACAGAAAACACAGAAAATGTAACACGACACAGAGAGTAAATAAATAACATGAACAAAATGTCCAGCGCATGTGTCACTTTTAGTCCAAAGACTGTCAAAAAGGTCAATTTTCAAATTAAGTCTGAATGTAATTTTTATTTTTTTATTTTTTTTCGCCGTTCAATTGGAGTTTATTTTGTCTTATTAAAAACAGGCTGATGCTGTCCCACTGTTAAGAAATATCTGACTGAGATGAATAAAGCCCTGCAGACTGTTTTCGGCATTGGCATTCTACTGAACTATGCATTTGGTCCTTCAAACTCCTGCCATGGACACAATAAATGGATACCTTTGGCGCATACGTTTGGCTGCAGGAAAACAGGCCATCTAAAACTGAACCAACAATCAGGGCCTGGACCCCAGTTAGAACTGACTCTCAAACAATGGGGGAAAAAAAATCACATTCAGACTTAATTTGAAAATGGATCTTTTTGACAGACTTTGGACCAAATGGGACATACTGTATACGCTGGCCAAAATGTGCAGTTTCATCGGATATCTTGTGTTACTTGATATGTTTCATTTATTTATTTTTTGCTTTCGCTCTCTGACAAGTTCTATGTTCTGCTTTAAACAAAACATGCAGATACCGATATGAACCGCAGATATAATTAATGCAGTGAAAACAAATTGCAAAATATGCAGCTGATTAGAAAAATTGGGTCACGCTCTACTCGTTTTTTACTTTATTTAGGCTACGTCTACTATTCTTCTGCCTTTTAACAGTCAAATTTAATGACAGAATGGGTGTTTTTCGAAGTCTACCATTGACGTGAACGACCCGCTAAGAATTAATATGCATAAACAATACAGACTTTTAATCATCAGCAATTAAAAAAAAATCAAAATCTCTTGCTGATCTCCAAAGTCTGAACTCTGCTCCAAACCACATGCTTTCACTGACAGAGGATTGGCTTTGGACCTTTGTATTATTGACAATTAGAATTAGATTTATTGTAGCACTAGGTACAGTACAGTATGCTCAAAGTTTAAAAGCCATTTCAAATGTTAAGAGTAGAGATAGATATAAAAAAAAAATTGCATCTGTCAGGGCGAGTTTCCTCTTCCAAATCACATTAAATGACAACATAATTACGATCAAACAGCTGTTCAGAATCCCTCCGAGAACGGCACGCAAGCTGCACTGCGTCCGACTCATCACGGAGTAAGCAAGAGGATAATTAGTGAGATTCTTAAGGAAAAGGCGTGATAAAATATGTGGTGCATTAGAAAATTATGAATTGCAACTAAAAACTGACAATAAACTGACAATAAATAAATACAAAATGATAACAGTGAGCACATTTACAAAAGGAAGTGATGGATCAGTGTGATAAAGTTTCAGGCAATAGTTTTCCCATTTAACGGGGAATTTACTGCGTATTTCTAGTTGTAGATTTGATAATAAATGATTGTCAATAGAGAAAGTATATTTTAAACCAATTAGAAATATCACGTGTTTTTTTATTTTTTATTTGGGCTTTCTAATAGCACTACTGATTGCTGAAGTGATAACAAATATGTACATTTTAAAGTAAATGGTAAAGTAAATTTCACCTATTTTTGCTATTTTTACAAGTTAATGTTAATAAAATATCTTATGTATGTAATTTTTATATAAGTTTATACATTTTGGGACACAGAATAAATGCTGTGATTAATGATAACTTAAGTTAAAACAATATTATTTATGTATATATTTCCACATTTTTGCATGATTGCCATTTTGACAGCATTGGCTATAACAATCACTGCAAATTTGACCAAAAGAATAACATTCACGTTTATAGGTTCAACATAAAAAGCATTTACATTTCATTTCAAATATGTAAATATAACACACAGGCAACAAAAAGCGCGCATTACTCATCTACAATAGCATTCACCACAAGTCGAGTATTATCTTTATTAAAACACTTTGCTGTTCTCTTACTGCAGTGGCTCATTAGTTGAAAATTAGCAGTACAACATCACATACTTTACACCTTAACTCAGCTATTATTACTGTGCTTTGTTCGCTGCCAAATACAACTGGGCCTCAAATGACTTATCAATCAGCCTCTCGTGATCATCCGCAGCAATTGATAACAAGCAACAAACACTTTAGAGAAGCGTTGTTTGCAGCGTTCACACCAGCGCGTCTAAACCAGAGCCGGTGTTACCAGCCCATAGCTAAAAGGCTGCAAGGTCCCATCCGCACGACGCAGCTTGCTTAAACATTGTCACGCAGAATAGTTCAAATCAGCACAATTGTTAGCAAAGGTGTGAATAAATACTGCACAAGTCAAAAAAAGTGAGAGTCGCCAAGTTAAACTATGCAAGTTTGGTCGTGGAGGAAATAGAATGGCCTTTATCATATAAGATTTAAGAGGTATTTTACATAGATGAAGCAATTTACTGTTATTAGTCCAATTGTCCTAAAGACAGCACCAAATTATTGCAATTTGAATGGTCACAAAGACAGCATTTATTTGTAGAATGTCATGACAACAAAATAGCATGTTTTTGTACAAAACACTACAAACGTGTTGTGAAATGTGTGGGATTCTTGTATTAGTTTAGCAGGAAATCAGGGCTGAACAATATTGGACAAAGAATTCATCGTGATTTTTTTATGTCGAGCATTGCGATTTTTATTCGATCGGCAAGTTGCCTCAAGACATTTTTGTTTAAAAGGTCGATGAGGACGCCTCTTTTACTGTTTTTCTTTTAATGTAAGTGTTTGTGAATGTAAATTGTATTAACTCTTTTTTTCTGTAGCACTTTGAGATTTCCTTAAATAAAATGTTTTTTTCGACGGTAGGATTCTGTTTCAAAGATCCTATTGGACAGTTGAGAGAAGACTGAAAGATGAACTGCTAAACTAAAGCAAGACTCTCTTATATTTCATGTGTTGTGGAGGTCTAAATTGCTGGGTTAGCACGTTTTTTTTTAACATAATAAGCTGATGTAAATAACTGCAGTGCGATTGGCCAAATGTGACGATTCAAATTGCGATTTTGGATCCGATTGAACTATATCTTGGATTGTAATGGTCACAGTAAGCTACTTCCCCGACATGACATATTACCATTAGGATCAAATGCATTAGAGGTTTGTTTTGTGTAGATGATATTGACAAACACGAATATCTCTGACAAAATTACGTCAATCCAACAGAAATGTGTTCAAACTTGGCTTTAAACGTGTTAGTTGAGCTTTAATTGTGTTAAATGTGAAATATCTGTCAAATGAATCATAAAGTGCAGAAATATCACCTTATATTCTATTTGAATGTTTACAGCATCACTTTTTTTCCATTTTTATTTTTGATCAGTTCTTTTTGAAAGCTTTTTTTTTTCTTTTTTACAAACAGTATACTTTAATATTCACGACAACATACACAATATTGCCCACCTCTAGTTCTGGTCACCTTGAATGACTTTGTCGTATAGAAATCTAGTGCTAATTGATGTGAATTATCAGCTTTATAATGAAACTTCTGAAGATGCTAGCATATCTCGAGATTATACATGAACTCAAATAGGATTTTTGTAAACATTTAATAACACAATAATTCCACATTTCAAATATTTACAAAAGCACATTAGGAGCAATACAGTAATTCCTTAAAGAGTAAATAATCCTTTGATTTGCTCACGTCTGCCTCAAGATGTAGTATTAAAAATGAGTAAAATATTCTCACAAATGGGCAAAAGTGTACCATTCACTTCTTCAATATTAAATAAATGCTTTCAAGTCTTATGGCAGTGTCATTTCAAATCCAGTGCAGGCCCCACCGGAGTGACCCTCCAGAGTGGTGGTCCCGTCAGTTTGTGCATGCCACGCGTCACTGGCTGTTGTCGTCGTTTTTGTGGGAGAAATGCGAGTAGAGGTGCATGTTCATCCGGTCGGGCGGAACGACGGCGTGGCAGAACGCACATTTATCGGGGCTGCTGCTCTGAGGCGACGCCAGATCTGCCCCCACGTCCACGGCGTTGCACAGCTCGGGGCTCCACAGCGGCTGCGGGGCAAAACAAAGCGGACGATATCAGTCGCGCACGCAGCAATATTCTGAGCGCTGCGGTTACTTAGTCTGGCATAGTTTAGAAAGTTGTGTGCGGCAAGAATGAGACTTATTTTAACAATGTATTATTATTAAGTAGGGCTGGGCAATACTGACGAAGATTTGTGTTGTGTTTTTTTTAGTAAATCAATCCAACAGAAATGTGTAAAAACAAGTCTTTAAATGTATTAGCTGAGGTTTAATTGTCAAAAAATTGTGAAATGTCTGTAAAACAAATCACAAAAGTGTAAAAATATCACCTTAAATTCTTTTTAAGTTTGCTACATCACTTTTTTCTTTTTTTTTTTCATGAGCTTTTTTACTATAAACGATAAAGTTACAATTCGAAGTATCTATAGCTTCAGAACATTGACAATTGTATCTAAATGTATATATAATGCCACCTCTAGGTTACAAACAATTATTTTATTTACAGCAGATTTGGGATTTGTGTTTTAATAATAGAAGCCTGTTCAATGAGCATGTTTTAATGGACAAAACGACTGAAAAGTGACCTACGAGCTGATCACATTTATATTTAAGACATGGTTTTTTTTTGGTTTTTTTTTTTTAACAGATCTAATGTACAAGGTTCGCAAGTTTGAATGCAGTTTACACGGGATATTTAGCAGCTACTTTCCTCTTAAACAAGCTCACTCGGCGCAATTTTTCAATGTATTAATCCATTATGTCTGTGTTTTTTTATACATTTTTTATACATTGCAAACAGATTTACCAAAGAGTTCGAATAAAGACACCTAACCTTTGTGGAGGAAATTATGACATTCACAAAACTGCCGCCGTTGCATTTTGCCATAGCGCCCATTTAAATTGCAATTTCCATTCGATTGGGATTTTCTCCTAACCCTAGTCATAGTCGAACATTACCATAACAGATGATATTTTTAGACAATCTACAAAAATGTGACTTCATTTGACAATGATTTTGTAAATATAACTATTATCATTTTGCAGTAAACGAACTTTATTTTAGTTGGAGTAGTGACAAGATTTATTTGCCACCAAAGTGTGAAATTCCTCTTGAAGACGTCTGTATAAAAACATAAATACTACCTCAGCCAAACATGACTGTGTTTGGACAATTTACAATGTAATAATTACTGTTTTATTCACATTTTTGTTGTAAATTGTGTAGTTTTGAAGTGCAGAAGTGGTAATGCTTTCTAATGAGCGTACACAATGCATAAAGTAAACAAAATTATAAGGTTATTAGTTTTGCATTTCCTATCATAGACATTTGGACTGAAAGGTGAGCATTATATCAACATTTTGATAGTATTGTGAATGTTGCTTTGAAGATATGCAAAATTTGAATATCGAGTTTATCATTTATAGAGAAAAATGCAAAGAAAGAGCAGATTAAAGATAAAAATTAAACAAAGATATGTTGTGAACTTTCTAATAAGTGTATAAGGTGATTTTTCGGAACTTTTGTGATCAATTTTACAGACATTTCATATTCGTCTGGTAATTAAACTTCAACTAATTCGTTTTTAACACATTTCTGCTTTTATCGTCTGACGATCGTTAAAAGGGACACTCCAGAAAAAAATAGAGAGCCATTCATTTTTGTCAATATATCGCCACGCTCTAATTTTGACACAGTCGTACAATTTCAAAAATTCAGTCATCATATCATTTATAATATCTGCAAAATCATCTGTGGCCCTTTGACCGCTCTTCTTTTTCCATCATTCATCATTTTTTTACGAGATATTTACAGACATCAGCAAATAGTCCTCATTTATCCATCATACTTGTTTCATCAGCTTCACACAGCGTAATGTGCTTCCATCTGGCTCACACGTTGCCTCAAATATGCCAAATATAACCAGAGCTTGCTTAAGTAGAGAAAAAAAAAAAGAACAGAAAAAAACCGCGCGGCTGCACACATTAATACAGTTAAGCAGGACTTCACACTGTTTCACTCCTCCATTAGCGAAGACCAATCAGACTCTGATAATTTGCTACTAGTTTTTCTCAGACCCTTCTCCTGCGATTCTCACCTGCTGGGGTCCTCGCACGTTCTCCTGGGAAAGCGAGGACGACGGCGGCGGCGGAAGCGGTGGCGAGTGGGAGGGGGACGAGGAGTAGACAAAAGACAGGGGCAGCTCCACCGCCGGCTCCACCTCGGCCACGGCCAGGGCCACGGCCAGGGCCACGTGCCGGTCCGGAGCGCTGTTCAGGAAGTCGTATTCGCTGTCCGCAGAAGGGGGGAATTTAACACTGAATTTGGTCAGAGAGTCCAAGTCCCGGTCGTCTGGGTCGGCTCCGCGCGAGGCCAGGGAGGCGACGGCGGCGGAGGAGGAGGAGGCAGCGGCGGCGGCGGGCAGCGGGATCATGTCCGCCGCAGGAGCTCTTAACGCGGAGGAGGAGGAGAAGGGTCGCTCGGCCTCCGCTGTCCGGTCTGTGCACTGGATGGGCATGGAGAAGCGCTGATCTGACACCAGAAGAGGATTGTTAGCATTTCAAAAACAAGAAAACAAACTTAAGATGATTTGGGCTGTAAAATATACATATAATAACCACTGTGCTAAGGACAACTTGTGATATCTGGTTAGAATATACTGGGAATCCTGTAAGTAGAAGAGAATACAAACAGCAAATGGTGACCTGCCCCGTTGGAAAAAAAGGCCAAGTGCAGTTTTTGATATTGTGGAAGTGCTAATTTTGCAGCGTTGTGCAACCTTTTACAGAACAGGAGGTTATACAAGGAAATTAGATTATGAAATGTGTTGATTGTTTAAATCAGAAAAACCAGGAACCTGCTTAATTACATTTTTCTGTGACGCACTGGAAAATAAGAATTCATTTTCACAAGGAAGAAAGTAAATAGCATGGCAAATTGCACAAAAAAAAAAAAAAAAAAAATGCAATACACGTGCAGCCTCTAAATAAAGGAATATTGCATCCACATTTTACTTTCACTTAAATGGCAGTATCGTGCTATTTTGATCATAAATAGAGAGAAAACATGGCAGATAGATTACCATTGAATGTATCGTTTGCTCCATTAAACCTCTTTAGATGGTCTTTTTGTCTTCTCGTCAAGGACTTTATCTTCCGAAATTTCACCTGAATGGCTTCAAACGCATCTTGCATATCTTGACTGATAAAAACACAAATAAAATGCAAAAAAAAAGGTCACACAAATACAAATTTTAAAAAATTTAATAAATAGCACAAGAAGACGCACATACCAGTTGACAGCAGATCCGGTTGGTACATTTGAAGCAGCTGTACCAGTGACTGCATTGTCCTGAAAAAGGCATTACATTGTAGTATCGATGAGCAATATTTATTTTACACTCTGCAGTCTTTACACACAAAAACACAGAGTCGTAGCTGAGTTGTATCTTGAGTCAGGAGCAATGAGGCCCAGGTACATGTAGTCTGAACTGCACTGTGAGTTTATCCTCTAGCACCATCTGCTGAAGAGAAACATGGATACACCTTGTGCATTTGAAACCATCTTGGTGCTCAAAACCAGCCCTATACTTAAATATTAGAGCTGCACAATACTGTTTTTTTTTTTTAATGGAAATCACAATTTGAGTAGGCACAATGAACAAATTGCAAAGACGGCAATTATTTTTGTACATACACGTCCGCTGTAAACAACAAAATATTCTGCCTTTTAATTGGAAAGCAAAACTAAACTTGCACACCTAAATAGTTTTTAAGCTTCTACAAACATATTCTAAAATGCATACAATTGTTTAACAGTTCATGATTCGGCCTTTAGGCAAATGTTACTACTCCTGGACTGAATCCTATTTTTCAAACATAAATAATTGCAAATCAGATCACAAATTAAAAACAATTTAAAAAAAAGTCTCAAAATTGCGCAGCCCTATTATATATTTATTTTATACATTCATAGCAATAATAACAATTGCTAATCTAATGAAGGCCCAGAATCGCAACGCTTTCGACAACATCATAATAGTTCAGCATAACCGTACAATACCAGTAATAAACAGTAGTGTGTGAGTCTAATATTGTCAAAATGAATAAAATAATCCATAATCGGGATTATTCAGGTCACAATATAAACATACGAACTCAAAAATAATAATAATAATCGTGACAATTTAAAAGGCAAAATTAGGTATTTTCATTCCCATTTCTAGCTAAAAAAGACATTTAAATGTAAATTAAACTACTTTTTATCTGACTGTTTTTGTCACATATAGTTTGATTTCGTAAAGCTGGCCATGAGGACACTTAACAGGACAGTAACATTTTAGTTAGACAATGGAAACAAAAGAAAATTCAAGATTTGTTGTCCTCTAATGATCTCCGTAATCGTGAATAATTGTTAAATCGTGTAAATCGTCATTTCTTCTCACAATAATCATAACACTAAAGTTTGATCATTCGGCGAAAGTTGTTTTCTGTTTTTCTTTTTTCATTTCAACTAATGTAACATCAATCTGTTAACCTTAAATGTTATTATGATCCAGCACCAGTCAAACAAGGACATGAGCTGCTTTAAAAGTTGTGCAATCCGCAGTTCAGTTCAGCGTTTTGCTCCTTTCACTGCCGTGATGAAATCATGTGCTTTCCTTCGTGTTGCGGCTGGGCTAAACGTGTAGGCAGATTCTGATCACTTTACATTCAAAACGCTGCACACAAAACTAACTCAAACGGGACCGGGGTTTACTGGCTGACCACTGAAACAGCTTGTACTAATAACAAAAAAACCAAACAAAAAACACGCGTCCAAGCAATCAGAAGAGGAAGCAATGTCTGTGTCGAGCAGAACTGCAAAGGCCACAGTCATTCGGTGTAGGGAATTCAGTTGGTGTTTGCATAAAGAAGTATGTGGACTTACCTGGTACTGTAATTTCCTATAGGCGCCATTTCCGTCATGGGCATGTTCACAAGGCTCGCATTTTGTTTCCCCTGTTGCAAATGAACACACACTTATCATGCTGTAACTTCACTATGGTGCACATTTACAAAAGGTATTTGTTTGCAATCCGTAAGAAATTAGGTGTAGATTTTCTTTCGATGTTCAAATATGTATTTAAATGTTAAATATGTGAATAGACTGTAAAATTAGGTAAAAACAATCAAAATAAAAACACGATATGATACATTGTTCGATATATTGCCCACCTCTGTAAGAAATGTGTGAAAACGTGCCTGTCAATGTGGTGGTTGACGTTTGAGTATGGCCTGAATGTGAATGCACTGTCGAATTAAAACAAATACAAAATAGCATAAATATAATTTTATACTTTTAAGATTACAATGAGAGTTTTCTCTGTTTGGTCAGCTTTTTTGTTGCTGCCGTTTTTATTTTATTTCGATTCTAAATATTTACATTTTTCATACATTCAAAACGGCAAAGTTAAAATTGCCTTGTTAAACACTGCACAAAACTAGGTCCAATTAAGAAGTCTGATCATTCCATTGTAACAGGCGAGATTCAAGAAAAGATATAAAATTAATTTCAAAAGTGCACAAATATCACTTTACACCTTTCTAGATTGCAATGGAAGTTTCTTTAAAATATTTTTTTCTTTGCCGATTTTTATAGTTTGTTATTTTTTATTATCATTTTTCAAATCTTCAAGACAACAACAATGTCAACATTGATTTGGTGAAAATTAAGATGCACAAAACTAGGTCCAACTATGTTCAAATCTGGGTTATTACATCGTAACCAGCCATTGCAAAGAAACAGGTTTAGCTCAATGTAAAGAAGATACAAATACTGAGTAAAACCCTTTTGTCACAAACCTGCAGGCGGCGGCCTCAGAGCTGAAAGTTTAGCTTCAAGAACCGAGATGAGCCGCTGCTGGTCGTCGATCTGCTTTTGAAGTTTACGGGTGTAGCCTTCATAATACTCTGTCTGCAAAGATGATACAAAATAAGGTTCAGTTTTGTTGAAATACAGTCACACAAAACTAGATTCAATTGCATGTTTTGATTGAATTTCAGGTGTACCATTTTCTGCAGCTCCTTCTTGGCTATTTCTTTCTCAATGGAGACCTGGCGATAGGCTTCGAAGGCTTTGTTGAGCTGGTCTCCGATGTTCCTTTCCATTCCGTGTGCTCCACAATCATCACTGACACAGCAGTCATGAGCCCTGCCACAGATTACAGATTAGGACTGTTTTAAAACAAATGATACCATTTTCAAATTTTAAAAAAGTTAGGCCTACAAGTCCTAAAGTACTTCTTTACTTGCTTGCAAACAGTTATGGCTGCCCTATTGTGATTTCATTTGAACTTATTCCGTTTGCTATAATTATTTGTCATTCAAATATATTTTTATTTTTATTTTTATTAAGTATTTTGTGCAACTGTATTACACTTTACCAAGTACTACACTCATCTGTAGACTAATTAATATGGTTGTGGGCTATAGACAGATCAAAGCACCAGCATCCACGCCCATAGTAAATCTAAAATTAGATTGTGCAAATGAAAATAATTATTGAAGCAATTAAGAGAATGGACGCACATTGTTGCAGAGGAGCTTATGCCAAGAATGACAGGAGCAGCATACACTTTTAAAGCCTATTAGTAAAGTGACTTATTTCAGAAAATAATGACTCTGTCACATACTTAATGACACTGTCTTGTATAAGAATATGAACTATAACCCCACAACCGTGCGTGGCACAGGAGCAGATGCTGCCTGTCGGTGCAGGCCAGTGCTCTGCACTCACAGTAAACACAGTCACAAACTGGGATCACGCTTGTTAGACACAACTTCTACTAATCCACTAAGGTTCACGTCCCGATGACAAGCTCTCCTTCAAAGTTCCGTATTGTTTCCAGAGACTGGTTCGCCATAGCTTCCTCTTCAGCCCATTGATCCGGAGAAGACACTTTCCCTGGCTTACGCAGTAGTGTGAGTCCGCTTACCTTCATTCGAGTGACTGCCTTGGCCGTATATTGTTTTGACACCACAGTTTCGACGCCTGATTTGAAGATGCAAAGTTGAGTCCGGCCAGAGGATATGTGTGTGTTGCAGTGTATGTTTTACATAGACAGAAGAGTTGGGAACTTCCCTCGGGGAATCCCCGCTCTGTGCACTTCCGCCTTTACCCGGCCTCAGCCAATCAGCGCGCGGCTCGCGGGAGAGCCACACCGGCGGTGAGCTGAGGGTTCTTCCAACCTACGCGTCTGCAAACTCTGCTCTGCTCTCAAAACTACACACAAACTCTCTCTCTGGTACTTTTATTTACCTGAACGCGCTCTTGCTTAATCTTGCTAAACATTTACGTCAAATGTGCGTGCTTGTTTATCCATGCCGCTGCAATGCAAACTGAACAAAAGGGGAATGTTCTTCTCTGTACTGTAAGTGAATACACAGGTCAGATACAGCCTTATAAATACTTCTGACAATCCGACTGCATAAATAAACAATCTTGGTTGATCTTGAAATTTAGTAACAGTAAAAACTGTTATACTATGGTTTTGCAGGTTATGATTGAGCTTGCAGTTTAATGCATAGCTCACAAAGCAGTCATTAGTATTGCTTATAAACTGTATCGTAAGTTGATGCAAAACTATTGAACATTTTGTCAACTCATCAGGAATGTAGGCCTCCTTTGTGACTGCGACAGTCGACAAGGCCATATCATACTTTCTCCTTAGATGCCCGGCTGAGCTCTGATGCCCTCTGCTGATAAACATGGGGAAAAAATAAACCTTTGTGGCCGGAATAGTGTTCACCACACAGTAGGGTTCCGACTGTGGCTTGGTTACATCACTCAGTTATGGCTTTTGATCAAGTCTAAATTATTTCATACATTGCAGTGTCTTATATCTAAGTCTTAGTAGACTTAGATATAAGACACCACTTTTGTAATTAACACATTCACAACCAAGCCTGGACATAAACACTATTTCCATAGGTGACATTGATTAGTCATTAACCTTTAACATAACTCATCTTACACTTCTACCCAATCACTTATTTTGCGATGAAGAAACACTACTGTTCAGTTTTAAAGCCAGCCTGCACACAGAGAGGCCAGTAGGGGGCAGCTCGGAGTGACTTTTTGAAACCTTGGCCCTACAGAGGACTTCTCCTCCAGAGGACATGAAACTGAAGATATCAACAATAGCGTGAGTCTATTCTGTCTTCACATTTAAAGAGACAGAGGCATGCTATATCCTCTGTTCATTTACACTGGTTACTAATTACTCTAATACTTTTGTGGATATTGATAGTGACATGATCAAATAAGAATACATTTTGTTTGGTCTAAAGCAATACATACATAAATCATGGATAAAATCATGTAAATGTGAAAAGTAAGATAAGAAAGTAGTGATAGTATGCAGTAGGGCGGTCCTGTTATGGAAACATATGATAAACTCGATACTTTAAACATTGCTAATTCATTATAAAAGGCTGGGTTATTCATTAATTAATTTTATGGGCATTTTAGATGGGAAATTTCATTGCATTTTGTTATTTAGCAAAGTAAAATCTTACATTTTAAATAATTTCTTTAGGAATATGTATTGTATTGGAAAATATTTTGTGTTGAGGGCCGTGTATGTAAGGATATGTATTTAATTGTGAGGTTTTTGGCAATACCCTATTAGTCCGCAGCAGCAAAAAAATAAGATTGCAATTAAAGTATCATACAACAAATTAGACTAATAAAGCAACCAAACCACAACAAAGTACTCAAAATGTACATAAAAAGTCAAATAGAATGAATGAATTATTAACCTCTCTGTGGCTTGTTTATTTGCATATTGCAGTTCTGGCGTGGTGACTTGCTGCCCCCGTCCTCCCCTCAATCCCATGGGGCCTGCTCCTCAGGGTCATCTGAGGATGTCACACAGCCCGGCCGCGCTCTGATCCTGCTGCTGGTATTCACATGGGCTCATACTGGGAAAGACTCACTGATGTCACGCTGGCTGATACAAACAAGGCCTCCGCACATAAATCACACCACATCCACCAGTCCACGCTCGCATTTCTCACATTCTTCTGCTTTGAACTCAACTATTTATGACCGTGACCCCTGAAGTGTGGGGACAGGATACACAACAACATGCTTTTGATAGGATTCATTTAAAAGAGACATATAATGCAAAATCGACTTTTATTTTGTACTTTTTGACTGATTCATCCAGGTTTGAGTAATAATTTTAAACTAGAATGCTCAAAAATTTCATTTGCACCTATCACCTATCCCCGCCCACAGTGATGTTTTGACAAGTAGGGTTAAAAAAACAGTTATATAGCCATAAAAACAAAACAAATAACAAAAACACTGAACAAAAAGAGGGGGGGGGCATTTCTGTTAGTCTGTCTCCGGAAGGGCATCTTATCTTCAATTGATTTCAAATTTTATCTACATAGTTAGAAACCAAAATGTCTTGTATCAGTGTTATAATATATAGCAATAAAGTCCAAAATGTTCCACCAGACACTGAAATGCATCACCAACTATCCAGAGTATGCTGAAACCATTTGGAGCTATCAAAGGGGTTAGAAGTCAGTCAGTAAATCTACTTGACAAATGAGCGTGTTACCTTGGGTTGTAGATTTGGATCTATAATTTGACCATATTGTTTTTTTTGGTCAATCCTGTAAGACACCATCTTACTATATGCTTGACCAAAATGCTCTCCCCTCCATCAACTTAATGATGAGTAAGTTTGTTTTTCCAAGATGCGAGCGTTTCAAAATACTGTGTAAGCTATAGAAAATGCTTCCACTCCTTTGCTTATTCCAGCAGCTGTGGGTATTGGATAGGGAAGAAATTGGACAATTGAGTTGACAGTAAATTGCAGTGACATTTCACGTCTATATTCATTCAATAATTCAAAGTATAGATCCACTAATTCTCCTAAGACATTGCACAAGAACAATATAATTGTCCTCTAAATGTAGAATACATTTAGTTTCCCCACATGGTTTCTGCTGAGAAAAGACATATTATGTCAAATTGACTTTTATGAGTTTTTCACCTACCCCCTATCCCCGCCCACTGCTCTGGACTTAGTTGCAATTATTTGAAAAATGAAGACTCCAAGTGATACATGTACAATTCTAAAATTTCATGTTTTTTTAATGCAATCATGTGACAATCCGCGGCTTGTGAAATGTCACGATGAAGAGTTCTGCAGTCAATGGACCTGTTTCTATTATTTAGCTGTTTTAGATCAATATTGCAGTTTACATTGAACAGTTTATTACTAAGTACCTTGAAAAAGTGTAATATGTCTCCTTTAAGCTGTCTTGTGTTGTGTAAATAACAAAAGTTCAATTCCATAATTAAATTTATTGTCAGGGCCATCGATAATCTATTCATGGGAGAGGAATGTGACGTAATCTAAATTTGAAAATGTTTGATTATTTTCTAATGAAATAACTCATTTTATCTTGCCTTAATGTGGCTTATACTGTCTGTGGCTATGCTTCTCTGTCCCGCTCATTACTTCTACACAGGACATTTCAGGGCCCGGAAATGCAGCCGGTGTTGACGGAAATGCTCCTGTGTGACTGGGACATGTGGAGGGTTAAGACTTTATGACAAATACGCCTCGGAGTCTGTGATTGTTGTGGCTGACGGTAACACAGGGGCCCACTCTCTGGAAGCACTTTATATAATTTATGAGTCACTCCTCCGGGCAGGGTAAAGGAATATGTTGCTGGCTACATTCTGTGGAGAAATGAAAGCGAGACATGGCAGATGAGTAAGCAGTGAGGCAGAGGTTAAACTGGTGGGACGACCGCATGAAGACATTTTGGGTAATTCAGACATTCTTTGTATTTGAACAGCGTATGTGGTTATGCCTGACCACATTTTGTCAGGAGTGAGAGTGTTTTTAGTAGTATTAGGCAATATGCCTGTACAATAATTACACATTCATCTATTTTGAACCATGAACTGACTCCAATGTTGAACCATGACAGAGAAACAAGTCTCAGTCAGTTTTTTCCATATGCTTCTCATCCAACTTTATTAGATTATTATCTGATTTCTGAACCCTAACGATTACTTTAATGACATGCATACTTCAAACTGAGTGATCAGATGAACCATAATCAGAGAGAAATCCGAGGTATTTGCTGTTTATATGTCATTTGAATAATCTTATAACAGTTAAAAGAGGCAGTTTCCTCTTTATGGTTCCTAATCAACAAAATACCTTTTAAATGTAAAGGCAATAAATTCTCACAAATTTACAAAATACTGTATGGAGTAAAAAGCATTTTTCTGAACTAGTGATTTCACAAAATAGACGGAAATTTTGAGATACAGAAGAGGAACTATTTTTATTTTATATATAGGTTTGTACAGCATTGGATGGATGCACTTCAAATTCTAAAAAGTCCTAATGCAACTGCAAATCAATACTGTAAAAAAGTACTGAATAACATCTATTTATTCATGTTATCTGCATTGAAATGAGGCAAAGGATCATGGTCTATATGTAGTTCCCTTTGTTCTTTTAGCTGCTTCTGCTGCAACAAAACAATGCATTTATGCAAAGGAACTTATAACTTGATATATTCTGACAGCGAATTATGTTATTGTGAGGCAAGAACTTAAGAAATGAAGCAACATAAACTGAGCAAGATATTTTCCTGTTGCCCTCTAAAGCCCCTTCGGCATAGTGTCCTGCCCCCATCACTTCCAAGGGGACACCAGGGAGAAAAGTGGGGGGGGTTTGGGTTGGGCTGGGTCTCATAAATTTGTGCTGAACTGATCTCCGGGGAAATGCAGCGTCCTTTTTGCCGCCCCCGTGAAGCAGACATCTTGGAGATCAGATGTGCCCTATACCCTTTGTCCATTAAAGGGCATTTATGTACCGCCACAACTAACTAACGCGTGTGCTATGCTATTTGTATGCACTATGATATTCCCTAGACAGGCGCTCCCATTGTCCTATAAATGCTTGATATGGATTGAAGTTTTAGCTGGCGATGGCTTACGTCCACGTTTCCCCCCATGTTGAGCAAAATAAACAGAACGCTGTAGGTCCGCAGGAAACTTGAGATGTGTAGACTATGGCATGCCGAGGGGAGAGGGGAGGAATGCAAGAGCAAGAGATCGGATTTCAACGGGAGAAAGACCAAACATTTCAAGTTGGCTAATGCAATCGGTAAAAAGGAAATGACTCAGGACTGTTTAGAATCGTCTCGTTGTAGACTATCTGGTTGCAGTCGCGTATCGTTTTTTGCAGGATGTGCCAAAGTGAACTGTGGTTTAGTAGTAGGTGCATTGTTTTAGCTCAGGATTTAGCCTCGGGGGCTTCCTGCTATTTGTAGATGGGGTGGAGATAGGGTTGATGCAATGGCAACTGGGAATTTATTTTACACTTTGAATTCAGTGTTCAAAACTAGTTGACAATTATTATTATTATTATTATTATTATTATTATTATTGTGTCTTTTTTATTTTTGTTTTTTTTACTGTATTAAAGGGACATATTATGCTAAATCCAGTTTAATGTTATAACAGTGTTTCCTCATCACTAGTTTTACTCAACGTTGCATTTTGTTTGATTCTTGCGTGTTTGAGTACCTACTTGAGTACCTTTTCACCTACCCACTATCCCCGCCCACATCCCTGTACTTAATTAGGATTATTTGAACAACGGAGACTACAAGTAACACATGTAGGGTTCTAAAATACCAAGTAGCCACTTTTCAAAAATAAAAACAACAATTCGCTGCTTGTTACGGTCAAATGTTACTTTAAAAAAGGGGCGGGGCTTATCACTTCTACAGTTCTAAGTCGTTTTAGATCTATATTACAGTTTACTATGAACAAAATGTAAAAAGATGATCCACTTATGTTATAGTTCAATATAAGTAACTGGTGGATAAAACGTAATATGTCTCCCAGTCAGGATAATGGTTTATGTGTATTGTAAAGAGCGTTTGTGAGTAAAATAAGCTTACAATATGTTAGCAGGAACTCTCACCACAACTTACACTAAAATGTAAACGTATAACATGTTCAAGAGTCCACGCTGTTGTTCGATGTTTACTTCAAATGGTCTTAGTACTGCATCCTAAAGGCAACAATTCCTGTATGTATGTCATAAGTGTTGTCATTATAATACATTTCCAACATGATTTCAATACTAAGGAATAGGCTCGATACTTGATACCAATTTTAATACCACATAGAGAATAATCTTTTCTTTTTTTTAACAATAGAAAATATAACTGTCATTTTCAACACAACATAACAGTGCTTACTTAACAGTACCATGTTGTTGATTTTTTTACTTTTATTTTTTTTAACAATACTTAATTAGTATCAAGCTTCAACACTCGTTTTACTCTCGGTTAGTATCTGATTTGACACTTTTCACAATTTTCGAAGACCAGAGCGAGTTTTGCCATCACGGTCAAGCTCACAACCACTGGCATTCATCCAGCACACGTCCTGCTTCACGGAGAATAAAACACACACAAATTAGACACTACGGTTTGATTTTGACCCTAAGATCAGCTTTTACAATATATTTGTACTGGGAAAAAGAACATTTTACAACAACTAACAACTTAAGGTAACAACAATTGAACAATTGAAATGAATCAAGAGCCGTTTTCAGGTAATTTTGTTGTTGTTGTTTTCTGATATAATTCATTTAATTTAAGTTGTTTCGTTATCAAGAACAGGCAAAGCATTGACATTCCCCTTCAAATACAGAGAAAAGCCATGCATGCCTCACATTTAGTAAATATATTAACAATAACGTGTATATAACCGTTACAGAATCAACCGAGCAATGTAAACTTCAATTTGCCGTGGTTTCAAAGTGCACACACAGTACAAGAAGACTTCCCGTCATCATACTTCCTGGTTGATTGTGAAGTTCGCTCCCTGTTTCTGTTGCACAACTCAACCGCATACAACTGTGTCATTTTACATTCCAATGAAACTGTATTTAAAACGGTGTCGCCATTACTTTAACAAGGCGGCTCTTTTCTTTCTCTTTTTTTTTCTCTCTCTCTCTGTGTTCCCTGCCCCTTCAATACTCCTCAAAATGTCTTCGACAAGTCAGGACACCAAATCCCTGTTTAAAAATCCAGTTAATCCATAATCCTAGTCATAAATCTGAATTCATATACATTACGCTGCTATAAACTGTTCAAACATTTTACACAAAACCTCATTCATGTTTCTGACTCTTCCCAAAGCAAGTTCTGACAAGACACAAGTAACAGTGTTCTGGATAACACACAAAAGTCCATTCAGTCAAACTTAGCCCCAGTAATGAAATTAGAGCATTTATTTTACATTTTAGGTCATCCCAAATTCAGTGTGAATGGAACCAAATTACAAAGCAAATGGGTTTAAAGTGGAAAGTCCCGGGATGACCTGCAGACATCAGGAGACGCTCTTCATTACTTAAGATCATAAATGTTTTATCAGCGGGAGACTGCAGCTTTGGCGTAGATGGCAACAGAACAGAAAGGTCACACATTAATCAATTAGCAGTCGGAATGCTGTAGAAATGGTGTGTTCTGGTAAAATCTGTGTTTTACAAATTCGCTGAGGTGAAAGGGAGGACGCCAGCAAGAGAAAGGTCAAAAATGTGATACTGTACAAAAGTTGTATAGTTTGTTCATTATATAGAAGGAAAAGAACTTGAAGATGCAGTACCTTATTTAAAAAATGTGGAAAACGGAACTAGTTCATTTGAAACCGTTTGCAGCAGTCCAAAGGTATTTCTTATTTTCTCAAGTAATTATTCCCCTCGAAGAGTTCATAAGTGCTTTTCACAACTTTCAGAGGCCAGAGCGAGTTTGGCTGTCAAGATAAAGCACAACTATTCCAACTGTTTTTTGGACCATATAATGCTCTCTAATTAGATGCAGAATGCACTCAGCTGTCTCATTTTGACACTTAAAGTTGCTTTTACTACATAGCTGTATATTGGAGCAAAAAAAAAAAAAAAAATGGGTACAGTTTCTTTAATTTAACAGCAAACTTGATTTTGGTAGGAATAATTTGTAAGAAAATTAGATTGTCACACACCTATACCAGGGAACAATTCACCAGTGTTTGTGACTAGTCGACTATTAAAATAATCGTAATTGTATTTTGATAATTGTTATCTTGACAATAATTATAAAGACTGGCATTATGAATTCAAAATGTCTCTTTATTTTGATTATAATAAATTTTTTCAGATTTTGATAAATAATGCACTTTATTTGTAAATATTCTTTATCCTGAAGTCTTCAGTTACCATATTTCTGCTTTTAATTCATATTAATAAACAAAATTGTTGGAAAATAATAAAGAGATAACTGAGCATAATACAGATATTAGCATGTGGTGAACGACAATGTACATTTTCAGCACTATAAAGTGTCACTTGCAGCCCTATGCTATACTGTAAATAAGTCACGAACAGCATTCCATAAATGTTTTCCTCTCCCTGCACTATGTGTTAGATTAAAGTCTATTTTTAATGTTGTTTATCTTGTTTTTAATTGCACGTTTCTATTCTCCTGCTGTTCTTGAATTGTGCGCTGCAACACTGGAATTTAACCAATTGTCAGACAAATAATCTTGTCAAATATCTTGTCTTGTCTTATCATACATGTCTTGTCTATGTACATAATATACAGAGAAAGACCAATGTGCTGAGGTTAACGTTTCAACACTATAGTTATTTAGATTTAGTGAGTTTATGATAATTTAAAATGCAATTGAGTTCCCTTTCCTAGATATATTTTTATGTACTTACACTAAAAAGTCTATTTGCAAGGCCTCCACACGATATGGACAAAACATAGTGTAAAGTTAATTGTACAAGAGGCGATTTATATTTAGCACAAAGAACCACACAATCATAATAGTGTAATACCATTGTGGACAGTGCATTCACTTCCCAGTGCGAATAGAAACAATGGCATTACGCAGACAAAGTACGGGCTCAGGCAGCTGTTTACAATCAAGTTTGGAGAGTTGCCTGGCAGCAGAAAGTGCACAATGGAACAGCAGAGTGGCGCTGCTCTCTTTATGTTAAAACCACCCCTCGCACAAATGCCTCTGACCCGCACGCATTTGTCACAAACGAAACGAAAGCTAACGTTAGTGCTGCTGTCAATCAAGACAACTGTTTTAAAATAACTGACTAATTGTAACAAGGAAGGAATCAGAACATGTGACGACGTTTGAGAGAGCTTTCTGTTGCTGAATTTGCGAGGTATTTTTTATGCCCATGACGTAAATGATTGAGGGAAAAGTGTTTTAAATCTTCCATGGGAGATTAAAAAAAGGAAGTATATGACATACTTGGCGCGCAAAACAATGTAACAAGTCCCAACTAGATGGCAGCGACGCCACAACGGATATAAGACAACAAATCATTCAGGTGTATTCAAGCTATTCTAGAACATGTATCTTCAAAATAAGTGGATTAGAAAGAATTGAAATGCATCACAATCTGAAATTTAGAGAAGTCACGATAGGAAATTTGAGGGGTTATGATGAATGATTTGGTTGTCCATAGTAAAAAATTTATATACAACAGAAAAATGCATTTCTTTTTTTTATTGGAACATAGATCAACAAAAACAAAACAACAACACAACATTAACAACAACAACAACAACAGAAAAGGGGGGAAACACACACAAAACACCCCCCGCAAAGAACCACTGCATTGTAGCATTTGATCAGTATCCTACACCTAGAATTGTAAATTGTAAATATTCTCTTATAAATATTTTTATTTAAAACTAAAAACTTTAAACATTTAAAACTTTTATAAAAGTGAATTAGAAGGCGGGCTGGTGTGGGTTTGCTTGTTGCCCACAGCTCAGCCGCCATATGTTGGAGTTTAGCCCAGTGAACGAAGGGTCCCTACGCCTTCGGGTTGGGGAAGGTTCTCACTATTGTGTCGGCTACGGGCCGACAACAGTGCTTGAGTACCGCCTTTTTGGAGTCCCTGGAGGGGTACTGGACAGTGCACCACCGGGGACTCCGCTGTTCTACAGGGGGACTTCAACGCCCACATGGGCAACGACAGTGACACTGGGGAGGGGTGATTGGGAAGAACGGCCTCCCGAGCAGTCCCGAGGACTGTCCATAACGAACACCATGTTCAAGCACAAGGGTGTCCACCAGTGCACGTGGCACCAGGACACCCTAGGCCGGACATCAATGATCGACTTTGTTGTCGTGCTTGTCTTGGACACTCGGGTAAAGAGAGGGAAGGAGCTGTCAACCGATCACCACCTGGTGGTGAGTGGGATCCGCTGGGGCGGAGGAAGCCGGACAGACTTGGCAGGCCAAGCACATATGAGGGTCTGTTGGAAAGTCTGCGGAGCCGCTGTCAGCAGGGTCTTCATTCACACCTCGGAAGCTTCTCCAAATCCCGGGGAGGCTGGGGACATTGAGTCCGAGTGACCATGTTCTCGACCTCCATTGTCAATGCGGCTGCTCGGAGTTGTGGTCGTAAGGTCTCAGGTGCTGTCGCGGCGGCACCCCGAACCCGGTGGTGGACGGAAGTAAGGGATGCCGTCAGGGGAAGAAGGAGGCCTATCAGGCTTTTTAGCTTGTGACTCCTGAGGCGTTGACGGTATCGGCGGGCAGGCTGCCAGCTCGTGCTGTTGCGAGGCAAAACCGGGGCTGGGAGGAGTTCGGGGAGGCTGGGGAGGATATCAGTCGTCCCAAAAAATTCTGGCAACGTGGCGCTCAGGAGGGGACCAGTGTTTCACCAACCGGTGGAGAATGCTGCCTCGACGAGCTGTCGTGGACGTGAAGAATACTTTGAGACATCCTATCCATGTACATCTCGAAAGGAGTAAGACTGGGGATGCGGAGGCTGACTCACCATACCAGCCGAAGTACTGAGGTTGTTGGCAAACTACTCTGTGGCAGAGCTCCCGGGGTGATGAGATCGCCTAGTATAAGTTCTGGAGATGTCTTACTGACAGTTTGACGTGGCATCGGGCAGTAGGACATTACAGATTGGTGCACAGTTCAAGGTCCTCCAGTTCAGAGGATCACACTCTGCCCAACTACAAGGAGGGCCTCACCTCCCTGGTGTTCTCCCAGTACTGGGCTTCGACCTCTCCATCTGTTCTTTGAGCGGTTCTTTTCGTTTGGTCGTGCTCACATTGCTCCCATCTGCTTCGCTTCATGTGCCACGCCACTTTGGGCTGCTGGATACGGTTGGGGCCTTTGCCGTTCGGTCAGGAGGAGCAGAGTGGTTTTCGTCCTGGTCGTGGAAACTGACCAGGGCTGGAGGGTTCATGGAGTTTGTCCCAACCAGTCCACATGTGCTTTTGTGGATCTGGAGAAGGCTTTCGACCGTGTCCCACGGGGTGCCCTTTGGGGGTCTGCGGGATACGGGGTCCGGGCCCTTTGCTCAGGGCTTTCCGGTCCCTGTATGACCGGAGCAGGAGCTGTGTTCGCATTGCTGGCAGTAAGTCAGATCTGTTCCCAGTGCGTGTTGGACTCCGCAGGGCTGCCCTTTGTCACCGGTCTGTTTATTGTTTTTATGGACAGAATTTCTAGGCGCAGTCAGGGGTCGGAGGGGTGTCCGGTTTGGGGACCACAGGATCTCATCTCTGCTGTTTGCAGATGATGTTGTCCTGATGGCTCCATCAAACCTGGACCTGCAACATGCACTGGGACGGTTTGCAGCCGAGTGTGAAGCAGCTGGGATGAGAATCAGCACCTCCAAATCTGAGGCCATGGTTCTCAACCGGAAAAAGGTGGCTTGCCCTCTCCAGGTGGGTGGGGAGTCCTTGCCCCAAGTGGAGGAGTTTAAGTATCTCGGGTCTTGTTCACGAGTGAGGGAAGGATGGAGCGTGAGATTGACAGGCGGATCGGTGCAAGCGTCTGCAGTGATGCGGTCGCTGCATCGGACTGTTGTTGGTAAAGAAGGAGCTGAGTCGAAAGACAAAGCTCTTCGATTTACCGGTCAATCTACGTTCCTACCCCTCACCTATGGTCATGAGCTTTGGGTAGTGACCGAAAGGACAAGATCGCGGATACAAGCGGTCGAAATGAGTTTCCTTCCGCAGGGTGGCTGGGCGCTCCCTTAGAGATAGGGTGAGGAGCTCAGTCACACGGGAGGAGCTCGGAGTAGAGCCGCTGCTCCTCCACGTCGAGAGGAGCCAGCTGAGGTGGCTCGGGCATCTGTTCCGGATGCCTCCTGGACGCCTCCCTAGGGAGGTGTTTCGGGCATGTCCCACCGGGAGGAGGCCCCGGGGAAGACTCCAGGACACGCTGGAGGGACTATGTCTATGTCTCTCGGCTGGCCTGGGAACGCCTCGGGATCCCCCGGAGGAGTTGGAGGAAGTGTCTGGGGATAAGGAAGTCTGGGAGTCCCTGCTTAGACTGCTGCCCCCGCGACCCGGCCCTGGATAAAGCGGAAGAAGATGGATGGATGAAATTAGAAGGATCACAGAACCCGGCTTTATTAATTATTCTTATTGCCTTGTTTTTAGTTAATTATTGGATCTAAGTATGTTTTACAGGTTTTCCCAGATTTGTGAGCAGTAAAATAGATAGGATAGAGTATAGTATATGCAGACATTTCTATCTACCGTACATTAAATATGTGGTCATCTTATAAAATCAAACTTTAAGAATGAAAAAGTAACATAAAAAGCTGAGAAGGATATTACACACAGGTTGTGACTAAACTAGGGTTCGGACCAAACCAAGTCTACATCTGGACTAGTATGTATCATATTGTGACCTGTAACGTAAACCATTGACAATAATTTTAACATCCCTACTGTAGCAGTGTAGCAGTGTAGATTGTCTAAAATGAGAACGGGTTTGAATAGATGTCGGTCAGAATGTTTATTTATTTCCCCCAGAGCAAAATGAACGGAAACATGGTTTTGGAGTCCAGCAGCAGTGAAGAAACAAGAGCATATCAACAGTGATGACACATTCTGGACATGTTCTGTGGTGCCATATATCAAATGCAGATTATTCAACACATGAGACTAATTACACTGCAGTCTATGATAGAGTCGTCAGTCATTTTGTACAAGCCAGTGCACTCTGATCTATGATGGATTATCTAGTCAATTTGATTCCATGCAAGTGACTAATGTTGTTCAAATGTGATACATGGGATGTGTCTAATTTGCCGTTGGGTATAAGAGAGAATAAATCTATGCGTTGACAATGGGATCCAGCCTTGCTCATACTATTAAGTTATTAAATTCTTCTTAAAATAACAGCATATTTGATTGTGCTGTGTAAATTATTAATGAATCCAAAAATGTTAACACAAGTCACAGCATTTTACAGTTGTTCAACATTATTGTGCTTGCACGACAGTAACCTCCCTGATTTCCTTTGGAAATACCCAGGCAGTGACCTTACACTTGTGTCTGCACTTTTAATAGCTGTGGGAGCCTAGTCATCTGTACAGTTACAGGTTTGAGCTTGTTAAAAAATCGTGTGTGTTCTAACTCGTTTTAAATGTGAGAGTTGTTTTTTGCATGGGTTTTATTGCCATTGTTATTAAACACAATTTCCCAAACTAGGAATGTGATTTGGCAGTTTGTTGCAGACATAAAAGAAGGAGCAAAAATGTCAATAAACCCAGTCCGGTAAGATTAAGAGACTTTTCGTAAAAATAATACAGTTTCAAACAGACTTATACAAGTTTTATACGTGTATTACATAGGTTACGTATATATTTAAGATTAAAGAACAACTTGGTTTAAACTTTTATGGTTTTACATCAAATATTTAAAAAAACATAAAGTAAGACAGGATTTTTGCAATCAAAATCTCTTTTTTCTTTCTATTTTTTATGTTATGGAATTTTACTAACATACTCTGCTAAATAATTTAAAACATTACCAATTGTGTGTGAATCGCCAAAGCATGGACACAAACGTTATAATAATTAGACCTGAATTAGCCTTAATAAAGTAAATAGTTTATTAAGAATGATAAAGTCTTAGTAACTACTTAATAATGGGTTTAGGTTAGGCTATTAAAAGTAGTTACTAAGCTACAACATGGTTTACTTCTTAATTAATATCCAACATTAACTCCTTGATCAAGTATTTATAAGCCTGAATCTTCTTAATAAAAAATACTTTTCATACAATTTCAAAGTCTTATGCACAGAAATAAAAAGGATATCGTCAAATTATACAAAACAAATTATCACAACATTGTGCAGCAACAGCCTAATACCAGAACAACATTTTCTACAACAAAAACACCATTATCTTCCATCTGCATCACTGAAAACATCAGAAATGCTTTGACCTTCTGCAGTGCATTACTACAAACACATTGAATGCTCCACAGATGCTGAGAAAAGCAATAACCGTCGTAGTCTGTTTGATAAAAGCCGGTAGTCTGCTTGGTTCCATCTCTCCTCTTCCTCCCCTGTGGAAACGCTGATTCAAACGCCTCTACTTTTCTACTGACCCATGACTGCCTGGCCCACTCCCCATGGCCAAATCTGACCCATATATACACAACCATGGCTTCACCACCATATAAGTACGCTGCAATTACATCCAACAGGTATAATAGAAAGATGTTTGGAAGCAGATTAGAGGGTAAGATTTAAGGCTGATAAAGTCCGAACACGACAGCGGTTTTGGTATGGAGCCCGCATTGGCCATTAATCCACACTTGCTGCCACAGTGTTGGCTTTCCAATCAAGGCTGACAGCGGTGGGTAGATTGCCTTTGATTTATGGGCTGCTTTGTCGCTTTTACTGCCGCAGTAAATTCCTCCCTCAGCGGATGCAGAGAGAGTCACAAGCAGCAGGTCTATATGGTATATGAGTCAAGAACTATAGGTAAATATGTATTGAACACTATAACTTTAATAGTTCTGTGATTGTTTATTAAGATAATAGAAGAACAGTTGTTCTCTTAGCATCCTCAGCACCTCGTCATTTCAAGGTGTAGCTTAGCCAATCGAGGGGCCACATTTATTCCCCATATATATCAGTGTGAATATGAATGAAATTAAATGGGGAAAAAGTATGACTTTTTACAACAGGAATCGTTAACAACATTGATATCAATATTTAGTTAAACAAAGGTAAAGACTGTCATTGTAAAATCATGTACAATATATTGTACATGATTTAGTATAATATAATAGTTTAATGATGGATGCATTTATATTTCCACACGACATTTAAAAAACCAATCTGGTGGAGGACCCCCAAACCCCCCTTTTCAATGCAATTCTGTTCTTGCGGCTACTAGTGATTTTAGCCCTACATTTTTTTCACCTCAGTTTTTCTGTTTGGTGTTGGTATTACAGCTGCGTGCCATGTTGTGAGATGTGAATTATCAATAGTAGTGGAGAAGGCCCTTAAGGCAAATGTTGCTTATGCCCTCCTGAAGGCTTGAACTGGCACTGTGTTTAGTACACACAGGTTTATGTCTTCTCACGAACTGGATTACTAGATTACTTGTCCACTTGTTTTTTTCCCCCTTTGCCCAACCCGTCATCCTTCATCATTTAATGCAGCAAAGGCTCTCTAATCATTCTATTGTGACCTCTTGTAAATCTACTTTAAAGTTTAGCCCAAAACATTGACAGAGGCAGGAGGACCAACCAAAGAGTGGAATGTCAGGTATGCATGCTTTATCACACAAACAACACCGGAGGAACAACTTCTAAAGTATGAGCTCCCATGTGAACAAAACTCTTGCTCTCTAAATTCTGAAAATAACCAAAGATACACGTTTCCACCTCGTTTGAATCCATGCACCGTAACCAAAAGCTACAAAATACCTCCCCGTTATTACGTCTGAACTTCTGCACACCCCTCCAAACGCGTGCGTAATGGTCTGCTCCGCACAGCCGCGTCTGCCCTGCGCCGCGCTGACTGCAAATCAAGAAGCAGTCAAACAAACGGGCTGGGCAGTCAAGTTGGACAATTCTCCGTGGAGGCTTGCCGGAAGACGACGACAATAATGCTCTGTCAGCTAATATGCGCACACGCTACTGTTTCGTCCTTTAGAGGATAGGAGGCGCGCTGACACTATTTACACTTAGTTACCGGATTTGGAGCCTGACTACGCATTTCAACTGAGGATGATTTTTGCCACCCGGAACACCTGAGGACACCGTATCGCAAACAGGCAGAAAACTGTTAATAAACATGTATAACTTGTTCAAAGCGTGTTTAACAGATTTAAACCCGGCGCCGGCGCGTAAACTTGTTGTTTGGCGCGTATGTGTGTGTGAAACGCCTGTTGTGTGGCTTTGCGGCGTGACGTAAGATCCATAGCGAGTAATTAAAATACCTGCTGCTGCCTGAGCTCGCTTCACTCGAGCTCTCGCACGGGACATGTCAGAAATATGATGGGTTAAAAGGTAAATCTGAAAAACACACTTGACAAGCTGTTTGGAGTAGTCTGCGGTGTAAGTCTGCAGTGTTTTCCACTCAGGTGTACGCGCCCCTACATGAGCACTTACCAGGCAACTTTGATGGAATATCTTAGGATTCATATGCGTATTACATCTTAATAAAGTTATGGAGGATATTGGACATCAAAATATTATGCTATTTCATTAAATATAGCTTAGTAAGCATCCTAATTGACAATATACTACTATAGTACTAATTTTTTTGCTGTACTGGATAATTGTTTTAATTTTACCTTCTCCTTTCAGAAAAAAAAAAAAAAAGACTTTCAGTTTCTTTTCATGTCATTGCCCAAGAATAGCCCAATGTCTTCCTCACAGCCAAACTCTGCCCAAACCACATGCTTTTACTGACATGAATGCAAATCAAATAAATAATAATAGTATATCACTGACGTCTAGACGTGGCGATATCGATTACAATTTGATTAACTGCTTAGTCCTAGTTAAGAGTGCTCGGATTGTGAGAGGGTTGGGATCCTCTGGCCTAATCGTGTCTTTTGGTCAAGTGTTGACCTTGATAGCAACAGAAGATTAATCTTGCTAACTGGACAAACGTATTATAGTTATGAGTATTGCTATCTAAGCTTCGTGAAACTGAGGATTACACAGACCTCGTGCAGCATATTGATATAGAAAGCACTTTGCATAGCCCTAAAACAACCCCCTGGTTCAATCCATGCTTACACACCATTTTAACTAATTTCACATGTTTGCCTACCCCTCCTTTAGCTAGTTTACTTTGATTACAATAAGTGCTACACCATGAGTCACACACTTGTTTGGTTGGATGCTAGGTTACGTCTGCGTCCCTAGGGTAGGGTTTAGCCTGGATACACTCTTACGGTATATTATAAGTACTAATATATGACAAGGGAATTAAAATGTGATCTTGTGCTGTTTTAATATTTTGAACATTGCCTTGAGCTTGTTATTACAGTGCAAGTAATCATTAGTCAAACTTATATAGGACATTGTTGCGAATCCCAGGAACATGGTTTGTATTCTTCCAAGCTTACTTTGCTGTATGGAAACACTAGTTGATGCCATTTTAACCATATTGGCATTTGTATTGTAAGCCTGCAAATGGACATAGATGACTTATTCACTGATGCATTAAATGTGTCCCAGTGCATATAGATTGTAGCGCCTTTAGCTCAGAGCAGTAAAGAGGCGTACAGTAGGCCTATCTTGTCTTCTTCATCTGGTGAAAGCTCATGGGCGAGGCCTGGTACAGTAATGCCTCGAGTGTTTCCATCTCGGATATGACAGGCTCTGCTGGTCTGGAGGGGCCTGATAAGCTGCCGCCCTGTCCCATCAGAGGCGCATGTAGATGTGTTGGTACGCCTGGTGCTGTGTATGAGCTAAATTTACTCTGGAGCACAAGAAGGAAGTCACTTCTCTGAGATTTGGGCAAAGGCGTCTTGAAATGATTCCCACATGGCTTGTCACTGTTTTGCTCATCAATGACTAGGATGTTTGTTTTCTCAAATTGACTACATTTGGGTAGGATGAGTAAAAGTAAAAAGTATTATTAAAACAGGTTGGCAAATTATTTGATACAATACTTAAACTTTAAATTGACTGAATTTTATAAAGTAAAAACGAATTAAAACAAATATATAATTCAAGCATAGACTCGTAATTCTCTGATTTCTTAGTTGTTGCAGACTTACCTATTATTTCATATCATTGGAGAGGATAATAGCGAGGGAACATGATAAATGTATATTGACCATGAAAAGAGATGGAAGGTCAACCGAGGCTTTAGCTGAAGGGATTTTGATCTAATACTATTATTCACTGTTGAAGAATGAATACAGAATATAAATCATGTGTCTTAAATCGAATGGACATGAATGGTCATTTGAAAAACCTAGAGGACAAGCTGGCAAGCTCTGTAGCTCCTGTAAAGAGAGTAGAACTGCATCTAACACTGCACAAAGCAATACCTAACCGGACACAGCACCTTTTAAAATACCTGATCAAGTCGGATCTCGGAGGCTAAGCGGGGTTGGGCCTGGTTAGTAAGAGGCGTGCGAACACATGAAAAGCAGGTTCTGTAATGGCAGAAGTGTTTGGAGCGCTGTTCGCAAACCTAAGGTGATGGTTTGAAGCATGCTTGGACCAGTGATATTGTTGTTGTGTCCTGGGCCCAGACACTTACCTTCACTTCTGTCAGTGCCCATGTCTCTGGTGTACAAATGAGTGTACGTCATGGGTCCTATCTCACGTATGTTCATAGACATGCACTGTCCCGACCAAAAAAACCCTCAAATAATCTTGAAATAGCAATATAGTACGTAAAAATAGAATGTTGTAAAAGTGAATTTTGACTGGACCGACTTTACAATTGAAATAAAAAAAATAGAGAAGATTACATTAAATTAAGAAAACTAAATTTGAAAACGGACAAATTGTAGTCTTTAGACCAAATGGGACAATTACGCCGGGCTACGTGTTTAAGACTACTTATATCGTTTGTATACTGTCTCTCTGTGTCTCGTTCTGTGTTCTGTGTTTAAGTCAATTTGTGGGGTTTGCCATAGATTTTAAAGAGCAAATATTATGCATTATTTAACCTTTAAACATGCTCTTGTTCAAATAATGTATCTACAAAACGCAAACAGTACTATATACCGGTATATCAATCAGGCATTTCCCACATCGAGTTACAGCTCCATCTACTGGTGCAAGGGAGCAGCTAAACAAACCTAGCATAACATACTAATACTAACATACTAATGCAAGCACACAGTTGTAATGACATGTGATTTGATGGCAGACAAGCTCAGACCGAGTTTGGCGATGATTTATGAACCTAAAAACACCACTAAAGAAGTGCTGCCCGGTGGTCGAGTGGTTAAGTCACAGCACACGTGTGCCAGGCTCAGAAGTGCAGCCGGCTGGAGTGTCGAGAGTTTGAATCCTGACCCCGAAAATGTACTGCAGGTCTTCCCCTCTCTCTCATACCCCTTTTCACCCTGTCTTCTCCTGTCTAATAAAGCCTACGGGCAACAAAATATATTTTTAAAAAACCCACAGAAGATCTCAGGGCTCTACCTATGACGTCCTTCAACTGTTTTCAGAGTGTTTTTTGAGGCTTTGATCGGAGAGGACTTACTGAACAGGATTAATCAAACAAGCGTGAATTAAGCTAAATATAACTCCAGGTGTGTTTTGATTTGATGTTAAATGATGATTAAAAGCTCAAAAAAGTCTCTTTTGAAATAGTCATGTACGACGGACTATACCTGAAAATATCGGTTATCAGCCACAACTCCAACATCTTTTTTGGCTGAAGAAATCCATACTGGATCATCACAAAAAAGAAGACCTTGTTTTCAGCAATATGGTTGGTCACGGCACGCACCCATAACTACTCTGTCCTGCACCGCGCTGACAGAAAACAGGCACAGTGCAGAGCCTGAAGGATGAACAGACCAGCAGTCTTCACCAGAGAACATCCTCCGGCCAAAGTCCAGACGGGGCTGCGATCCTGTCACCACTACATGCTTGAGATTCCATTACCTCCTCTAGCCTCTGTGTCTCTAAGGAGTGAGGGAGGGCGGGAGGGGGGGATAATCAGACAAGACAACAAATCCTTCAAGAGTGCAGCCTATCACGTCTTTGTAAAGTTAATTGCAGTGTAATCTTTCGACCAAGGGTAAGGATTCAGATTTTGCAGGTATAAAATGATTTTGGTTAAATAGCACTGGGGATCGAAGCCTTTGTCTGTAGTTAAGTTGATGTTTATTCAAATAGTCTTTTAAAAGAAAACATGAAATTAACTGAAAATAAATGCTTATCAAAATGAGATATCACCTATCCCTGTTTGTGTGATAGGCCTTTACTCGCTTGTTTTAGCAATTTCAGACACATGCATAAATATCATCTGATCAATGTTATTTAGTAAAAAAAAGCACAAAAAAAAGTGTTCTTACTTCTTTGTTCCTGTTTATCTCCAGTGGAGAGGCAGTAAAGGACAGGGCAGAGCTACAGGCCCCTGGGATACTGATTGGCTGACACTAAATAAAGAGATGGAGATTGCTGTGCGAATAGAAATACATGCTCAGAATGGCTATATTTCACCATTCAAACTGACAGCCAGAGCATCTTGTAAGCTTTATGGTGTGGGTCAAATCAAACGTGTGACCTATTTATGGATTGACTGACTTGTTTAAAAGCGAGGGAGAAATGTTGGACGCTAATCTATCTCAACAGCGTTTAGTATTCACAGAGTCAAGCCTTAGAGAATTTACATTAATTTTCAAGTTTTTATTCTTCTGTATTGCCCCTGGTTTTATGGTCAATTGTTGAACTAATCAGGAGAGCCCTCAGCTCTGTAGTTTAGTTATGTAAATGTTCTGATGTTATTACTCATTATTTAAATGTGCATGTTATTTTCACTAGTGAAGCCAGTTGCTTGTCTCCATGGATGTTGATTCTTTTTTGCGTAAATATTCCACCGTATTGTCATAGACTCAACTCTTTCATCTATCCTATTACAGTTTTTTATTCCAAATAGGCATTCCTACTGTGGGCAGGTCTGACCTTAACTCGTGTTACCTGTTTGTCTCCATGGAGATAAGTGACAATGCCAACTGTGGGATATTTAAGACAAACAAAACATTTATAGAAATAGCAGTGGGTGGAGTACACACCACCAGAATCTGTTATGTACATTTAAGAAAAATAATTTCACATTTTAAAGCCAGGATTTAACGGAAGAGCAGGTCATGAAAAATGTCTCTTATTTTTATTGCTAAATAAATGGAGCCAACAATTACTGTATTTCAAATGAGAGACTATCTCAGCACTGCAAGTGTAAATTGAAAGTTTACACCTTTGAAAGTATTAGGGTGATAATTGTATGTGTTATTTATGACATTGAAACACAATAAATTCCCTTATATCACCCCATACTTTTCTGCCCAACAGCCACCTTGGCCCCTCGTCTCACCTGCCCATTGCCCCCACCAGCCCAGCACCAACAGCAGCGGAGGCGCACGGCCGGCTGGGAACAGCTCAGCAAAACCAACCTGTACATCCGCGGCCTGCCCCTCCACCACAGACCATGACTGTCAAGCTCTGCAGGCGTGAGTCGCACATTCCATCTCTGTTACAGATATTGATCTAGGGTATGATCAAACATTGTTGAAGCTGAGGTTCACAGGGAAAATATATCACAGTTGCAGAAAGGTTTTACTACAAATATAGGATTTTAAGGGGGGCTGAAAGATATCAAGCGAGGATAATATTGGGAATTTAACATGTTATACCTCTTTTGAAGGACAGATAGAGAGGTGAAGTCAGAAACATATGGAGAGGAGACATGGGGGGAAAGACAATGAGGACAATTACCAAGCATGACTTATGTACAGGCTACTAATGCTTAGCTGTGTCATGGGAATCACAGAAGGGTCACATTATTATTTTGTTGTTGATAATTGCAGCTAGCTTTGTATGAGGGTATTGAAATGATCAACCTCCAAAAAATATCAAGCAAGCACACAAATGTAACATTGTGACCATTCCTGTGTTCATTCATACTGAATGGTGAGTCAAAACCTCACTTGTCGATAGGATGTTAGTCACAGCTGTGATCCTGTGAACTACATTCTACTGTATGTGACAGTACACTAAACCACACTTGTTCCACATGGTTTAATATTAGACTTCAGATAAAGGAAGGTCGCAAGTTCACGATCTTTACCCAGTTATCGTTGACCTAATCCCAGGATAAAATCCCTCTGCTTTTACCACCCGGCTCTGATAGAATGTTTTCGATTAATATGAAAGCGCTATTTAGAAGCCTGCATATTTACTGGATTGAAATCAAATAAGTAGAGCACCTATGTCTAGTTGAGTAAAACAGTTTTCCTACAGAAAAAGGGTCTGTTTGACTGTTTGTACTCACATAGTGGGGATTTTCTTCACCCAATGGAAACACTTCCTGTTCTCATTTACCAATGATGTCATACAGGCTCTTGCTCAACCCTTCCTCTTTGTCTGTTTTATAACACGCTGTACACAGGCCCACACACTACCCTGCGTCTCGCTTCTCCCTTAGGTACGGCAAAATTGTATCTACAAAAGCAATTATGGCAAGACACAAATAAATGCAAAGGTGCTAACACAGTACTTGTACCCTTACACGTTCTTCCAAATGATCAACGCGCCCTGAGACAACTTGCAACCCTCACTCAAACTGCACTTGCCTGAAATGGTGAACATCCAAAGTGGAACTCCAGCCAGACTTTAGTCATTGGACAAAAAGTGGCTATGTCAAGCTGAGCAAGTGAGAAAACAAAACAGCCAAACTCTAGTTTATTATAAACCCTAAGCCATTGTCTATTGGTGTGGCGCGCAATGAGTAACTTGCAGCACCATGCATCATCTCAAAGTATAAGATACATAACACCACCACATTGCAACTAACAAATCTATATCATATGGGAAATAGCAGAAGACTCGCATCAAGTTGGATTTTTACGACAATGGGAGTATATAATAAATATTTTGTTTAAATATTTCAAACTTGTAAGTAGTTAGGCTGGTATATCAAGTAAGGCTGGCCATTGGCCCATTCTTTGACTAAAATGTAGTTCTTATACCTTGTGCCATAACATGTGCTGCCTGAAATGCAAAATTATCTATATAGAATTTACTCTATGGAAAAGTGAAATCTTTGCTCTATATGACTTATTTATTTATTAACCTTCATTTAACCAGGTGAGAACCCATTGAGATCGAGACCTCTTTTTCAAGGGTGGGGCAAAAGGAAAAATAGGACAGCACACAAATCATAACAACATTTACACAACTAAGAGACATTTAAGAACAAATGAAAACAGAGTTTCCTATTTCAAACCTATGCCACTAGCTGTATTAATATGGCCTTAACTGTTGGTTCCAGGATATGGTTTTGTGGACTTTGACAGCCCTGCGGCGGCTCAGAAAGCTGTGGCTGCCCTCAAGACGGCTGGTGTCCAAGCCCAGATGGCAAAGGTGAGGATTCATTACAGTCTAATCCCCCGACATCACATCCACATAGTGAAGTGCATTTCACACTTTCTCACCATCTGTAAAGTCCACAGGAGACAGCTCAGCTGCTCAGGTGAACTATAAAGACTTACTAAGACCTCATATATTTAGTTTAGAAGACAGTTGCAATAGATTTGTTCGTTTTATTAGACATAGTGGTTTAGTGCCAGCGGATGGCAAGAATGTCACTTTCTCTGTTGCCAATTTGTCTCTGGCTGGCATCGTGGTGGAAAAAGATGGAAGTGCTTTGGTCTCTTTTGGGACTAGTGTTTATCGTTTCTCTCATGGGGAATTTTCTGTTTGAAAAGCTAACCCACATACTGATTCTATCACATAATTTGTCAACAAAGAATGTGCAATTCAGCAAAGGGTGCTTACGGTTTGTCTGCATTTTAGTGTAGCAGTGAATTTTACCAGCATATTATGTCCTTCTAATATATTTTATACTATATTTAATTACTAACCTAAATAATAGCTAAATGCTGTCTGGTATTGTGTTGCCACTTATCTATAGTGTGTTTTATTGTGGTATTATTATTCTATGTGGAGGAGTATGTTAAAATGTTTTGCTCTCAACATAAACTTGACAATCACTAGGTTTGTTTACAAGTCATAAGTCTTTCTTTTCTTATGGCAAATATATAGATTGCAGAGGCATACTTAGAGTGCACAACTCGGAGCCAGCTTTTAGCAGAGCAGAATGGCGTCAACAGTCAGGCTCAGAGTGTGCAGGGTCGGGTTTCAGTGTGCTGACAGCTCAATGACGTACGAGAGAAGGTATCCACTGTGGAGCTGTACATTCAATCCTGTTTAGAACAAGAGACCAGTCACTCTGTCTGCTTAACCTTGGTATATTTAGTTTGACTGTCAATTTGAAGCTACACAGAAGCTTTAGCCTACATTTAGCCTACTGTGTTTGTAACATTGAGTGTGAGGTTGTATTTTGGGAACATGTGCACTGTGACATTACAACAGGAAGTAAATAGTGTGCATTGTCATGGCAACTTGACATGGAGGGGTAAATGAGTTCCCATGCAAAACTGGGAAAGAGTCCTTAGTCTGGTTCTCCTCTCCTGGGACCTGCAGAGCTCCTGACATGCCTCTGTGCCCCCATTTGACTTTTTAATTAAATAGAGCAGCTCGGAGCGGCCTGGCTCAGTTTAATCTGTGTATTGTTGCGGAAGGTGAATGCCTTTCATGAACTCAAGACTTTACTCACACAAGACTGAATGAAAGGCTTGTAGAGTTTTCTTCCCGGCAATTATGTGAGATTCTGTCATTCAGTGCATTTAAAAAAAATAGCTCTTTAGTACTTTTTTCATTTGTGTTGGCATTTCAAATTGTTTTTCTTTGTATATTGTTTCTCATTTTGATTAATCACAATTTTGGATACAATTTGTATTGTGCCGTATTAAAAACAGATAAAATCAAGATCAATATAAATTCCCTGAATATAAATCAAACAAACTTTTAATAATTTTTATTCCAACAAACAGTAGGCCACTCGATTAAGCTGATCATTGACAAATGGAAAGGACTTCATATTAATACAAATTTGATAAACTATCCAAATTTGAATGGTACTCATCTGCGCCTGTGGGTATTCCCAATTCCTCCAACCATCTCAAGATGTGCATGCTGCAGGTGCCTGGGTAACTCAAATTAGTCTTGCATAAATGAGTATAAAATTAAGTGGCTGTCTGAAAATATTGAAATGTTTATTCTGCTTATAATTTGCATGAGCCACCAAAGCGAACACCACCTTTTTAATTAGTTTCCAGTCTGCATCTTGTTTATTGATATGTACGCCATAATGTATTGTAGTAATCCAATAGGCTGTGCTCTGATGAATATTAATGGGGAGAAGACTGCTCCCCGGAGGCATGTTTTGTGTTTCTGTTGATCTTTTTAAAATGTAGAGATAAATTAGACTTGAATTACAGAATTATTATTTGTTCCAGGAAGGAAGACTCCTTCATTTTATACAGTACAACCCCAATATTGAGCCGGGTGTAAAATTATTGTTATGTTGTTTGATTTATTACTTATTGAGCTGTAAATTATATTTCAGCAACAAGAGCAAGACCCGACAAACCTGTACATCTCCAATTTGCCTCTGTCGATGGACGAGCAGGAGTTGGAGAACATGCTGAAGCATTTTGGTCAGGTCATATCCACCAGGATCTTACGAGACTCCAATGGATCCAGCAGAGGAGTAGGATTTGCGAGGTAACATCATTTAAAGGAAGTTGTAAACTATATAACGGTGTAATGACCATTTGATTTAATAATGCCAGTCTTGTGTTTCAGAGTCTGTATAGTCCAGATAACAATTTAAATTGTCAAAATGCAACTAAAATATTTTGTTATAGCGAACTAGTCACGATTAGCTGCTCTAGTAATTGTATTAACCTCTTTTCTAACTCACCATTGTTTATTTTAAAAACTACATTTAACTACTAAACTTACTAGAATTTATAGATTGCATTTCACAATGTATTCTTAACCGTACACTTAACTTTTTTTTCATGTGTTCCATACTACAGGATGGAGTCTACAGAAAAGTGTGATGCTGTCATTTCGCACTTCAACGGAAAGTTTATAAAGACACCTGCGGGCGTACCAGGTGAGAAACATGTGTTATTATTCTGGTGTTAAACTCCATGGCAGTGCGTGCAGACGGAGAGGGAGGCGTACTTCAATATGCGCTGGATTAATGGCTAATGACTAGTGTGCGCAGAATAAACTGGCCAGCCCACTGATTCATGTCTCTTGCAGGAGTCTGGAAGTCTGCTGTAGATGAGCTCATAGAAAAAAGAGCAGAGGAAAGGGCCTTGTGTGGCTGTCACTCCCACTCTAAGCTTTTTAATTGGATTATTTGACTGAAATAGTCTGTGCTGCTTCTGAGTGGGGAGGGGATTATAGCTCCACAGCTGCCAAATTAGATGTCTTGCAGGCTGACCAGGAAACGTGCTATGCTGGGAATGAGCGGCGGTAGCAAATGCTAATCTTTTGTGTTTGTAGACATAGGTGTAACAAGTGTAAGTTAATCAGAATGCAAATCATTTTATTGGAAGTAGTTATTGTTGTTAATAGATTTGTGTACCTGGCTAGCACATCATTGTCTAAACATTTACCTGTTGACAGTAGGCTTGAATTGTGTTTATCCATCACCCTCAGTAGTGTCAGTGCAGGATCTAAATAATTGACTTAGTTGTAATTTAAAGGAGACGTATTATGCTTTATTTCCAAGTACTTGGTATTGAACTATGACATAAATAGTTTTTTTTTAATATTAGTTTTTGTTCTTTGTAAGCTGCAATATTAATCAAAAAACAGCTTAATAATAGAAACAACTCTATTGACTTCCTGTTCAAAACTGCAGAACTGTTAATCCCCACCTCTTCATTGTGACTTTTCACCGTCACAAGCAGCGGATTGTTTTGATTTCTGAGAAGTGGCTACATGACATTTTGGAGCTCTACAGGTGTCACTCGGGAGTCTTATTACAGGGATGTGGGCGGGTATAAGGGGTAGGTGAAAACAGGAGAACTCGAGCCTCAGTTCCAGGACAATACAGGATTGGTCAAAAATGCAAGAATCAATGAAAATAAGACTTGAGTACACTAGATAGATAGATAGATAGATAGATGTAGATATATTTTACATAATATGTCCCCTTTAATGTGTTAGATTTGCACAAACTGGGGGAGTAAGTATTTCATTGTTTGTCATTTCAGCGCCTACTGAGCCGTTGCTGTGCAAGTTCGCTGATGGTGGACAGAAAAAGAGACAAAGTCAACATAAATTTGCTCATAATGGCCGAGGTTGGGCGAGAGATGGTGACAGCAGACTGGTATGTTTCATCTGTGTATAAAAGGAAAAGGTTGTCAGATATATGCTCTCAGTTTAAGGCATACCGGCGTTGGGTTGCCAAAAAATGGAAACATAATCAATTCGATATTAAAACTAGTAATAAAAGTAGATACTGAAAAATAGTACAGAAAAAGAGCGATGTCACTGTAGCATAAAAATGTGTATCAACCATTTTCCTTAGTATCAAAATCAAGTTTAGAGTTTCAGTATTGTGGGGGTTTGATGTTTTTTTCTTATTGAAGTAATCAATGACTTTGTACCCGTGTATTAAATCTATGCTTGTGTCCCACCCTCAGGCCGGGATGACGCTCACATACGACCCGAGTGCAGCTGCTCTGCAGAATGGGTAAGCTTCACACAAAAGAGCAGTGTCATGTTACACTGGGCTGCCATTGTTTTCATTCTCAAACATCTGAATCTGAATCTTGTGTCAGCAGATTTTTCCCACCAGCGTACGGCATCACAAACAGGATGATCGCGCAAACGTCCATGTCTCCGTACATGTCCTCAGTTTCACCGTACCAGGTTTGGTTTCATTTTCGGATTTTCGAAAGTCAATCATGGATTCTGCTTGAATTTGTGCAATGTTTCAGATGCAAAACCCGTCCTGGATGCCTCATCAACCCTACATCATGCCTCATCCTGTAAGAAACAGTTTATTATATAAGAGCATTCTCATTGTGCGAACATGCTTGAACCTACAGTGTATGTAAACACAAAAATGCTTAGTACAAGTAACTATGAAAAGCATTTATGATTTTTATTGTGTGGATTCAACTTTTCTGCATCCACAAGTGATTCAACAGTACATTTTTCTTGCCTCATTTGAATTCCAGGGAACAGTGATATCTCCCTCTATGGACCACTCTATGTCACTGCAGCCGGCCTCAGTGATCGCGCCTCTCCCACAGCAGATGAGCCACCTCTCACTAGGAAATGCAGGAGCGGTGAGGAACAACACATACACACACACACACACACACACACGTCTAATTTTTATAGATGGGGATTACCAAGAACATCACAAAACACACTTGATCGCAGGAAAGAGACATTGAATAGGTTTTCTGTCGCTACCTTTTCTGCTCTTGCACTTAATTTCTAAATATTGTTTCTCAGCATTTTCAGACGGGTTTAGAGTTAGCTGCAATATAAGAGGCCATTTACACCAAGCGCTTAGCGCAACTGGAGATTTATTTCCTAATCTGAGTGGAACAATGTTATGATAAGCGAAGCGAGAAAATTCACAGCGGCACAAATCCAGCAACTCAAATGTAGATGACAGATTCAAACTGTGGAGCAGTTAACAACCATGGGTCATTTTCTTTTTACATGAACCTGTTCTGGTTTAGACAAGGCTAATTCAGAATTTTGGTTCATCAGTATATAAATTTTATTATACCAACTGGATTATTGATGAGAATTTGAGAGGTTTTTTTTTTCTTTTTTTTTTAATAAGAGTTTTTTCTAAGTTATCTGTTTTTATTATTATACTGTGCATAATCTGTTTCTGTACCCTTTGTTGCAACACTTCAATTTCCCCATTGTGGGACAAATAAAAGGTCATCTTATCTTATCCTTTTTTTAAAAATTGTATTTCGATTTGTTTTTTGACTAGTTTGTGGCAGCAAACACACCTATACAAGGAGCCTTCATACCACAGTACACGCAAATGCAGTCTACACCCGTTTCAGTAGAGGTGCGTACAATAACATCAGCGTGTCCTTACTAATTCTATCTTATCTGCTCAAACAAATGCTCTGACGACAACAGTGATTTGGAATGTCCCTTTTCTGTTCCCAGGAAAACGGTGCCCATTCAGTGGATTCATCTGGCAACCCTTCCCCGTACGCCTATCAACAAACCAAGTAGTGCTGACAGACACCGTTTGAACTCAACATACAACAATCAAGTCTACACATGCAAAAGGACCTGTCACTGTTTTGCACAGGTTTTGCAAAACATGCTCTCAAAATTGTACAGTTTTATTTTGATACAAGAAACGTTTATTTTTTACAAAGGCTCATCACACAGGATCGATCATGTAATTCGTGTGCATAGTGCATGACAGACAATGTTGTTTTCTTTTCTTTTTTCCAGGTGATCTGACATTTTGTGCTTGCTGTGTGAGTGTTGCTTTAGTGATGTGTTTTGTCTTTTACTTTCTGTTTTGTAATTTTTTTTTCCAGGCACGCTCTGGTTAACTTTGCCTTAATGCTTTTACTGACCACACGCTACAAACGCAGGATCATGTCA